>CM029368.1:1062734-1125902 GCA_017165825.1 Hepsetus odoe
TATATATATATAGATATATATAGATAGTTAATTTATTATTTATAGCTCCTCTTTTTCTCTCCTGTACTTGTTCATTTTCTTTCTCTATATCTTTATATATTTTTTCTTCTCTTTCTATACACCTGTCTTTTTAAGAGCCCTGTAACGCCTAAATTTCCCATTCGTGGGATAATAAAAGATCACTCTACTCTACGATTACTTAAATAAGCTTGTGTTGCTTGTGATGTTCAGTTTCCTTTAAAAGCTGTGGGCAGCCTGGAGCTGCAGGTCAGAGCAAATCAGTTTATGGTTTGTGCTGCTGTGTTGAGCTGCAGGACACCTAAAAACCCCCCTTGAAGTTTGTGAAGCTGAACATCACTACAGACGACCCAGTTACGCAGATACTTCAATTAGTTTATTTGAGCAAGCATATTTTCAAATTTGAGAATCTTCACATTGCTGGTGTAAACCTGTCCTCTTTCCTCCTCCTAGGACACACCAGACCTCTCCCAAAAATAAAACAAGTAAAATAAATGCTGTAGCCCCCCCTTTTTTTAAAGGAATCTTTTTAAAACACCAGATTTTACATTTTTTATTTTTGTGCTTTTCTATTTTTTCTGTTTTTTTTTTTTTTTTTTTTTTTTAAGATTACTAGGTCTAGCATTCACTTACCTAGACCTGGCAGAAACTAGTTTCGTTTTTCTTTTTTTAAAATTGTTTTAAATATTTTGCAATGTTTTGTGTTTTTTCAACATTTTCCCCCTTCGGTGAAGCAAGTTTCGAAGTTCCATCCCTGTGAAAGAACAGACAGGTGGAAATGGCATTAGCTCCAATTATGACTCAATTATTCAGAAATTGAATTAAGCATTTTTTTTTTTTTTACCTCAGCTTAGACGCTTGGCACACCAGTAGAGTTGGTCACATTTTTCTGAGCAGCTTCTTTAGCCTGGTGAGCCTGGAGCACAGCAACTGCCTCATCAACCTAAAACAAAGTACAGCACATTTAAAATACAGCAAATTTAAGACTATAACATTCTCGGAATTGTGGTAATGGATGAGCATTTTTCTAAATAATGCCTCAATAACAGTCGTCCATTTAGCTCAGTCCTATTATAAAACATTTTGCACCAATTGTAGCTTCTTAACAATGAAGTTTAGATGAGTAACTTCACAGAACAAGAAAATGACCTTGGAGCGCAGGGATTCAGGAGACTCCAGCATATGCAGCAGCTCAGAGTTGTCAATCTCCAGCAGCATGCCAGTTATTTTTCCTGCCAATGTGGGATGCATGTTCTGGATTAACGGGAATAAACGCTCACCTGGAAAACGGAGGGAAAAAAAAGGTTACGTTATTTCAAGCATCTGCTTATTTTTGGCAAGTCCATTTAATCAGAACTTTTAAACAGGTTGTATGAGCCTGCAAAGTATGACAACCAGACATTTGATTACAATGTCCATAATGGAGATTTCGTTCTTCACAAGACAATATACTGCAAATTGTGAAAAAACATTTGTATAAGCAGTCAAAGGACAGCTTTGTGAAACTGCCCCAAAAGTGGCTCTGGACAGAGACCCATGTTACAACAGAAGCTATGCAGGAAGAGCATACAGACTCTTGTTTTGATGGCAAGTAGTGAAGCTTGGTCTGTAAAATCTCGTGTGAAGTAGGGAATCTGCTCATGTCCGGCATGTCATTAAGGGCTCCTACAAACTTAAGAGATGTTTTGTGAAACCCCTGTTAAGGGCAAAGATTACAGACCTCGTCACTGGTTACCTAGACTCTGCTTAACCTTAAAAGCTGGTGGTGGGAAAGGCAAAAAAGAATTGTACAGAGGCAGCTGATGGTAAGAATCAGTACAAGCAGGATAAAAAGGAGCATACTTTAGAAAAGAGATTAAAGGGGTGGTGAGCGGACGAGGTTAAAAACGTCTGACAGTGGGCCATTTGCAAACCAATCTCCCAGACCATCTCCGCACCACACCCTTCCTTTGTGTGCTTCAGTGCCCCAAACAAGAATCACACCCGACAGTCTCACACCTCCCCTCCTTACACAAACTAATAGCACGAGTGACAAAAGAAGCAACAAAAACTGCTGCAACGGCCCTTGTGCTTAAAGAATTTGCTCTGATGTCACTTTGCTGTTTGAGCTTTCACACCACATTTTGGTTTCTTTGTCCATGTTATACAAATACAAAATTATTTTTTCCCCTCCGTTGTAAGAAAATGCAATAAAAATGCATTGTACAACCAGAATAAGTATGCACTTCAAACATTTTAGGTCACTCACCAAGCATCTGCTTTTGCTCTTGCGGAGGTGCTGCAGCCAACATGGAGGCTGTTAGAGGTTCCTGACCCTGCACATGCACAGCAGGCTGAAAGGAAGGGGAAATATTCATTAGCTCTCCTCACCTGCAACCGTTTACAGGGCTGCCAAAACCAAACTACTACAGCTCACCTGCTGCATGGAGACCTGAGGCTGTGTGCTCATGTGCTGCTGGGGATTGCGAACTCCAGCTGCGTACTTGTACTGTGGTACACTGCGCACTGGAGCAGCGGCAGCAGCCGCAGCAGTTGCAGGACGTGGTCCCATTGTCTGTGCAGCTAAGGGGGTAGAAAGATTAATGAAAACACATGGGGTAAAAAGCAACTATGGATATAAATCTGGAAATAGTTACTCATTAGTGATCAGAAAAGCCCAGGGGTTGCTTATACTGGAGCATGAATGATATTAATTTGTTACATCACTGATCTGAAAGAGGCTCGCCATGATGGCCCACAGATCAAATGAATAAAGCGTGAAGGAGAAAAGACTCACCGACACGCTGAGTCGACATCATGCGGGGAACCTGTGAAGCAGGTCTCATGGCACCGAAAGTCTGAGGCCTGGGAGCTGATGGCCGCATGGTGGCAGACATATTTTGGAAATCTGAAAAGAGTTTGGAAGCTGAGCAACAGATAGCTCGAGAGCTGATTTAAGGACTTCAATAACACTAATGCTGTAGGCTTAACAGACAACAGGAAAGTAGATAATTTGCTTTAGTCCATCTGAAGGAAACTTGTAAATAGCCCTATTTATCCCCAATATCTACTTTATTAGAAAATGGGGCCCATGGACTACCTTCTTTCTGTGGCAGCCATTTAGGCCAGTGCAACTCACTGAAGGAGCAGCACTGAATTTGACAAGGCTGCGATGACAAGTTATAGCTGAGCAGGACCAGGACCAAAACAAGCTAAATCAATTTAAGAGAAACTGGTCCTAAATGTGTCATTAAACAAAGGATTACTTACGCTGGGGTCTGACACCCTGGGTAGTCCAGCGTGGGCTTGGCCGGAGCTGAGCCAGTTGACTTGTGGGATAGTAAGCAGCTCTGTTCTGGGCCTTAGGATGAAAGAGGCAAAATAAATATATATATAAAAAACACATTATACGTATATATAAAAATTGGGCAAAAGAACCAAGCAAGGTCCCAACCCATGTCTCTTAAATAAAAGTAAATGTGAAGCAGAAAACTAAAGTTTACACAGCTATGCTGCAATAGGAGATTGGAAAGAGTTTAAACTGATTTTAAGGCACTTAAATGCTGACCTGTGGAATGGCAGCCATGAAGTATCCAGATGGTGGTGCAGCCTGGTACGGGTTGAGGACAGGGTTGGGAACAGCACGGACACTGGCCATTCTCTGCATGTACTGGTTGGTGAGATGGGCCTGACGCTCTTCTTTTCGCTGAGCCAGTGCCACATACAGCGGCTTTGTAGCAACAATTCTCCCGTTCATCTCCGTCACAGCCTTAGTGGCCTCCTCAGGAGACGAGAAGCAAACGAAACCAAAGCCCTTACTGCGCCCTCCGTCCATCATCACCTGCAGAAGAGAGCCCATGAGAAAAGGTAGAAGCCAAAGAAAGGAAAGCAGCTCAGTCTGAATGAATCCGCTAAAGCTGAATTTAGTGCTCACATTAAGAGCTACTGGTGACTGAAGTAATGGGAGGCAGGACTTTGAAGGACACTAGAAAGCTTGCTTACTTTAGCGCTAGTGATGGTTCCAAAAGGAGAGAACTCTTTTCGCAGACGCTCATCATCAATGCCATCATCCAGGTTCTTCACATAGAGATTGACACCCTACAAATTTAAGGCAGCTTTTTAACAGAACTCAAAAAAAAAACCATAAACACTAATAATTTTTGGTGAACTACTACTTTAGCTTAAAAAGGCATGTTTGTTCATAGCCCTATTATTCCCCAACACCCTACTGGACAAGATCATGGGGTCCATGGACTATTCTCACTGTTGCAGTCATTTTGGCCAGTGCAGCCCACTGAAGGGGTCACACCGAATTCGACAAGGCTGCAAATGAAAAGTGAAATCCCCAGTTTGACTGACCTGATAACGAGTCATGCGATCCTGTTTCATCTGCTCAAACTTGCGTTTGAGTTCAGTCTGACGTTCCACCTTCTTCTGAGCACGACCAACATAGATCAGTTTGCCATTGAGTTCTTTCCCATTCATTTCATCCACAGCCTAGAAGAGGCCACGAAGTGAAGCATTTTTAGACAGTTCCCAATTTCAAAACCATAATACACTGAAAACATTTATGCATTAAAAATTTCTAAGAGCATATGTATGAAGCAAAAATGTATGAAAATGCAAATGCATGCAAACTGACAGTTCTGGACAATGTGCCATTCATCTAATGGCACTGAAAACTAGAAACATGCACATTTTAGTATATAGAACCACAATGTATTCAGGATCAACTTGCCCCAAATATCCACATCTTTAAATTCAACCTCAAGAAAAATGGGCTTACAGAATATTATGAACTGCATTCTAACCTTTTGAGCATCCTCATGCCTCTCAAAACTGACAAAACCAAAGCCTCTGGACTTTCCACCATCGTCTGTCATTACACGGATACTCATAGCATTGCCTGGGAAAATGATTAAAATATGTCACTCCATTAAGCAAAATGTATGGACTGGTCTGTCACTCGGTTAGTTGCAGCACCACTGCAGAAGCCATTGGTATTGGAGACAAATGTAGGACATACCATATTTGCTAAAGACTTCCTTCAGCTTCTCATCATCCATGTCTTCGCCAAAATTTTTGATGTACACGTTGGTAAACTCTTTTGCTCTGGCTCCAAGCTCTGCCTCACGTTCTTTGCGAGATTTGAAGCGCCCCACAAACCTGTAGTTACATTCAGTTCAGAGAAGCTCTTGACAATTGAGATTGAAAAGTACATTCACAAAATACTGCTTTATCACAAGTTAGCTTCAACACAGTTAATCAGCAAACAGGCTCCAAATGATCAATCCATGCTCCATTCCTAAATATGTCTTCATGAATTCATAATTACATAAATACTAAGTTACACAAAACTAGGTTACACAAAAACGGTAAAAACGTATAGAACTGAGGCGTACATGTGAAATTTTTTATAATTATGTAAATTTCTAATATAATAAATTTATAAATTAGTTTTTATATTTAAAACTTAAACAAGCTGTCATAGCTTTTCCTGCCAGCCCAAAAACAGCCCTAAATTACTAAGACTACAAGGTTGTTCTTAAAAGCATATTCACTGGAAAGAGTTGCACTACACTAAAATGGTAAATTTGAAAAGTTAGATAAAAGCATGATTTGCGCTACAATTTATGGCCAGCAAAACAAAGGGCATTCAACAGCCCTGCCTAATGCTGGTCAATTTTCACAAATGTGTGTTTCATGGCAGAACACCGGCCACTGCACTAAAAGCTCACTTACACTTTTCTGTCATTGAGCAACATGCCATTCATTTTCTCAATGGCTCTTTCGGCTGCCTCCTGGGTCTCAAAGTGCACAAAGCCGTAACCTTTAGAGCCATTCTCATCACAGACCACCTTGGAGAGAAGACAAAGGGGAGCAAATGCAAATCAAGGTCATGCAAACACTACAAACAGTCATGCACAAAAACCACGGGGTGAAAGTTAACACGTGCTTGATTGTCTCACCTTACAGGACAGGATGTTACCAAAAGCAGAAAATGTGTCGTAAAGGGCTTTGTTGTCAATTGATTTGTCCAAGTTCTTGATGAAGATGTTACCAACTCCACTCTTCCTCAGCGACGGATCACGCTGAGACCACATGATGCGGACAGGTCTGCCTTTGATTACGTCAAAGTTCATGGTGTCTAAAGCACGCTCAGCTGGAATTAAAAATAATAAATATCTTAGACATAAATTGTATTAAACAGTGACTAATTTAAAGTTTCAGGAGGCATTTTTGGAATCACCATGTTTGACACCAAGTAGGGGTCTAGGTGCAATAAAGACTATCTGAAAAGCAAAAGATGAAACTCAGATCCTGGAGAAGGGTTCAATCATCCTCATGAAATCAATAAATCTCATGAGATCTTGATTAAATGTAAAAACCTGCTATAGAGATTAAAGGATTTCAATTTGTCATACTACAAAATAATCAGTTACTTTTCTTCACTTTTTTGCCCTCCTTAATGGAGAGCTATGTAACTACTGAAGTGCTCAAGAGAAAAAAAATGTTTCAAGATTAAGATCTAAGGTTTGTTTAATTTATGCATTTTTGTTACAAACTGGTTTTCACAAGTGTTTCATAAACTACCAAAGTATTTGCTCTTAAGTTCAGAAAATTTGAATCAGGAAGTGTATGGACTTTTTGCCAGATCAGATAGTATTTTAGGCTTGTTTAAATTGAATCTTGTTTACCCACCTGAGGGATTGGGGGCTTAGCTCAACAGAGAGTATTTGAAACTTTACACATTAAATCAAACTTCACACAGACTAAACTAGCCTTGCTGGTCCGACCGGAGTACCTCCTGTCTGGGTGGGCTGCTTATTATTTATCTGTACACATCTCTGGTTCTCCACCCAGTCAGGCGTTTCAGATATTATACCATCACTCATACTTTTCTCCCTTCAACATGTTGGGAAACATCTTCAGCTACTGTTTACTTCTGCCAGGCCTAAACGACCTATAAAAGCACCTGTGATTCATCTGAAGCCTGTTAAAGCTGCTCCTTCACTAATGAGCTTAGAGCGATCATCAGCTGGCCCATGCTGTAAAGGTCCGAATCAGTTGGCTAAACCAAATTCTAACAGATGCAACTTTTCAAACTTTTCACCCTGGGATTTAATGTTTTATATATGATCTTTAAAATGCTCTCAAATTTAAAACGGAATGCCCCAATTTAGCCATTATGTACATATGTATTCATATCTGTCTGCACCAACCGTTATAATTTGTATATATTGTCTCTGCCATTTCACAGTCAAAGTTCATTCAAACCTGAACTGCTCAAAAATACTAGAACAGCTGGTCAATACGCGCTTCAAAGTTCAGATACTCCCCCATAATGGGGGATTCAAGACTAAAATCAAATATTCAGCATTGGAACTCAATTTTGGTTCTACTGGCTCTGTTGGAGGTCATGGCTCTCAGGATACAACACTAAAATGTGCATCTGTTTAAATTCTCTGTAGCAAAAAAACTAAAAAAGTTAAGGTGGAGCCGATCTCGGGTTCTGGTTCTGCTGGGCCAGTCAGTGATTTCATGGCTCCCCACACACGTGACTCACCACATGGGAAACGCACACCGAGCACATGGCGTCCATGAGATTCCCCTGTCCTTTAAAACGAGCCGTTTTTAAGGAAGAGGTTTAATAAGACACCCCTCTCGGAGGGATGTAGCCGGGTGTCACTCACCGTCCGCCGGCTGCTGGAAGTTGACGTAGGCGTAGCCGAGCGAGCGGCGGGTTATCATGTCCCTGCACACGCGGATGGAGAGGATCGCCCCGGCCGGGCTGAACTTCTCGTACAGCATGGCCTCGGTCACGTCCTGGTGGAGGTCCCCGACGTACAGCGAGGCCATGGGGTAGCTGGGAGCGCCCGGGTTCATCTCCTGCTGCGGGGTCGAGCTCGCGCTGCCGAACGCGGGGTTTGAATTCTATCAGTGGGTCGCGTGCGCTCTCCTCACGCCCAACGGTCGAGTCTCCTCAGCGCTAGCCCGCAAGCTAACGTTAAAAACGGCGTCTTAAAAGGCCTTTTAACTAAAACTGTCGCGTTAAAATAAACGACCGAACAGTCTCGGCATGAGAAAGGAAGCGTTTAAACGAATTGGCAAAGTTTGGATGGAATAATTAGCCCGTTAAATCGTAAAAATTGGGAGAAAATCGCTAGCGAGGCCTCCGCAGCTCGGGTCGGTTCAAGTTGTCGTTCAGATTTCTCCCTCTCAAGCTTGCCAAGGTCGGCTCCTGCTTCACCGATTCGTTTGCTTACAAAAAAAAGAAAAAAAAAGATTTTTTAAGAGTTTTTAAGATTTTTTAAATTTTTTTGGGATTTTTAATTTTTTTAAAGAACGTGTGCCTCGCTCAGCAGCACACACGCACTCACACCGCACCAACAGTCGGGGTTTCGGGGAGGGGACGAGCCACTGCGCAGGCGTACTTATACCACGGCGCTACGTCATCGGAATAAACCATTTTCACACAGTCAGCGGGGGGTGGGTACTTTTAAAAAATTGATTAATTTAAATTAAAAAAAGAAATACCCAACGAGAGGATGTTTTAATGAAAGATATGATCGTGGACGTTAACTGAAAGATTAGCACGTTTGTTTAATCAAATAAAAGAAGTGCAACTCATGATTCTTCCCAAATCCTACCCTAGTAGTGCTGCCCAAATGCAATGGATCTTGAGATCATTGGGACAAGTGCCTAAAGACTAGTTTGTAGTCTGAATGCCCATCCGTGGGGATTGACTGTGGACCCCTTGACCCCTGGAGTCCATGAATTAGAAAAGGGAAGACAATATTTAAACTAAAAAATGTGAATCCAAATTATGCTGACAAGAAATCTTGTGCCTAGAACAGTGTTATACAGCAAGAAGGTCCTGGGTTCGATACCCAGGTGGGGCACGTTAGGTCCTTTCTGTGTGGAGTGGACATGTTGTCCACATGTCTGTGTGTGTTACATCCGGGAGCTCTGGTTTTCTCCCACTGTCCAAAGACATGCCTGTCAGGTGGACTGGAGATGCAATGTTGTCCACTGAGTGTGTGTGAGTGTGTCTGCCCTGTGATGGACTGTTGACCAGTCCAGGTGTCTTTCCCCCGTGAGAGCTGGGACGGACTCCAGCACCGTCTACAACCCTAATCGGAATGAGTGGCTAAGAAAATGGTAATATTGGTAATTCAGTGAGGAATTGTGCTCTAGTTATGTCGGAGGATATTAATCTGGAATTTCTTTAATGATAGAAAGCTTTGATCATCTTTGAGAAGGTGTCAGAATGTAGGCTGCATTCGATGGTCTCTGAGACAGTCTTCGATAAGTGGTCCAGGAATGTAGCGCACCTAGACTGCCGTCCTGCTGGAAAGCTTATTAAAGCTGAAGATATCACTAGTGGTGGTCTAGTGTTTAGGGACTGCGCATCATGATCAGAACGTTGTGGGTTCAAATCCCAGACCAATAGGTTTTTCTGAGGTTCCCTTGATCAAGGTATCGTCCCCATCACTGTTCCTTGGGTGCTGCATATGTCTGATCCCTGCTGGACGGTGTGTGTGTGTGCGTGTTAAATACAGAAGATGTGTTTGGTTCTGGTTTGCTGTGTTCACAATGACTAATAGACACTTTCACTTTCAGGTGCTGAGTGTCTGTTGAATGTCTAAGCCTGTGAGGAAGTAAGAATTGAATCGTGTAAACGACAATAAATCTTGAATTTGTGAATCTTGAAGCAAATGTAACATTTCAGTGGTTTAAGTGTCAAAAATGCATGATTTTAGTTTGACTACTTTTCAGTAAATCTGGTACATTCCAACAAATCCGCTGCCTTTAGGACCTGATCGTCCCGCTCAGTCAGGATAGTGCTCACTGAGTAGGCAACTAGGGTTGGATTTGGGACACAGCCAGTGACTCATGGGCTGCAGTGATGAATAATCACTATTTGAATGACGGACATTATTGTCCCACACATTTCCGTGATGTAGTGAGACATAATTGCTAATGTGATTGTAGTTGAATTCTTTGTAGAGCGATGAGTCAGGCGAACAAATTGATTAAGAAAGTATGAGAACAGTTTTATCTGAAAACTTTTAGGCTCCAAATCTCAGACTTTTTGTAGGCTGTGTTTGCGTAGAGCCAGCTAGTTGATCAATTTAGGACGTGCTGGAGCTGTATGTAAATCAGCAGATGATGAAAACATTTCCTGGAAAGAAAGATCTTCCAGGGTCCTGATTGGATCACAGACTGTGAGTGTGTGCAGGCTTGATGAGAAAAATCACTGATCAAACCAAATGATCATCAGCAACAGCACTGTGTCCTTATTTCTCCTCTTTTTGGATGCCATTTCCACATTATTCACACACTTTTAAAACATTTTTCTGTTTTACTTTTTCTGCATTTTACATTTTCTGTGTGGACATCTCTGTGTATTTCTCTGTTTAGTAGAGTAGAGTAGAGTAGAGTAATCTTTTATTTTCCCACGAATGGGAAATTTGGGCGTTACAGGGCTCTTATAAAAGTGACAGGTGTACAGAAAAAGAAAAGAAAAATATATAAAAATATATAAAGATATAGAGAAAGAGGAACAAGTACAAGAGAAAAGTAGAGGAGCTATAAATAAATAATAAATAATAAATAATCTATCTATCTATCTATATATATATATATACATATACATATCTACAAGGAGAATTAGGTGACCATATATACAGTACACAAAAATAATACACGGTAATAAATACGTTTTAAATAAATTATAAATTTAAATAAACAAGTAGCAAAATATAAATGCAATAATAATAAATGTAGTAATAATAATAGTAATAATAATAATAATATACAATACAATGATAATAATATACAATAATTTACTTTATATTTACATATTTATCTATATTATCTGCACAATAGGCCACTTTTATCACGTTTATTTACATTTCTGATGTGGTTACAACTTTACATACACATTTTATACTTATGCCCATAATTTTGTATCTTTGTTTTTCAAATATTTTTGTATATTTCTACATTTTAGAATATAAAATATTATTTACTTTTTTATACATACATTTAACTATTTATTTATTTATTTACTTACCTTATCTGTACAGTTTAGAATTCTTTTTCTTTCCTTGTTTTGTCTCTAAAATTAATCTGAAGTCACAGTTGAAAGAGTAATTCAGAGTCAGATTTTACTGTCAGAATCAGGTTTGTGTGGCAAATAATCAGTCTGAATTAAAAGACAAACCCTGTGTGTAATATTGTGTAGGTCCCCCTTGTGCCACAAAAACTGTTCTGACCCATCGAGGCCTGAGCTGTGTCCAGAATCGTCCACTCATTTACTCGTTCACTAACCACTACATAGACTGCTCTATGAGGACCCGGGGTATCAGTGAGAGAGACAACGAAAGGGAAACGGGACCCTGCCTGTGTGGATATGTTCACGTTCCCATTTTACCAGAAAAAACAGATACAGTCATGTGAAAAAATTAGGACACCCCATGAAAGCCTGTGGGTCTTTGTAACATTCTTGGACATTATTGGATGTTTAATCTCAGTTTGAACAACACTGGGAGATTCAAGTAATATAACTAAACCATTAAAACTGAAGAAAAGACTTTTCACGATCTTCTGTAAAATGTGATTTCTGGTGAGGAATAAATTAGGACACGCCCACCTTCATTCCCAATTAAAATGGTTCAAATCACACACAGGTATAGCGCATCAGGTCACATGATTACAACATCGTTACTCAGCATTTTGAAGGAGGTTTGTCCTTTTAAACCTCAGACTTTTAGTTTGGTGCTCCTAACTGTTGAGGTGAGAGTGAAGAACATGGTGAGATCAAAAGAGCTTCTCTGGCCTTCAGAAAGAAGATTGTAGCAGCTTATAAGTCTGGTAAGGGATTTAAAAAGATCTCAGAAGAATTTCCAATCAGCTGTTCCACCTTCCGGAAAATAGTCTACAAGTGGGGGACTTCCAAAACAACTGCCAACATGTTCAGGTCTGGACGTCCAAGCAAGTTCACCCCAAGAGAAGACTGCAAGATGCTAAAAGAAGTCTCCAAAAACCCTAAAATGTCCTCACAGGACCTCCAGCAGGCTCTTGCTAGTGTTGATGTGAAAGTGCCTCTACAGTCAGAAAGAGACTGAACTTTAACTTCATGGCTGGAGTGCAAGGAGGAACCTTCACGCTCTCAGAGAAACATCAAGGCCAGACTGAAGTTTGCCAGAGAGAACATAGACAAAGACCAGGACTTCTGGAATAATGTTCTTTGGACGGATGAGTCTAATTGAATTATTTGGACACCAGAACAGAGGACACGTCTGGTGTAAACCAAATACAGAACTCCAGGAAAAGAACCTCATACCAGCTGTGAAGCATGGAGGTGGAAGTGTCATGGTTTGGAGATACTTTGCTGCAGAAGGACCTGGCCAGCTCACCATCATAGGATCCTTGGGTACTTGTCTACAGATCTATGAATCCAGAGGTCCCAGGTTCGAATCCCACCTCTAGCACTACCACCACTGGGTGAGGTCTGTACAAGAAGAAACCCCTCAAACATCTCACAGCTTAAAAAATTCTGCACTGAAGAGTGGATCAAACGTTCCTCAGACCGATGTCAGAGACTGGTAGATGCTACAAGAAGTGTCTCACTGCGGTTATTTCAACCAAAGTTGGGACACTAGCTATTAGGGGGAGGGTGTCCTAACTTTTTTTTTCTTCAGTTAGAATTACATTTTTGTTAATCTTTAGTTTAATGAATAAATCAAGGTTCATTTTTGTTTTTTACCTGCAATTAAATCACTTTCTTTTCTATAAATAAAAACAAGATTAGACATCCATATGTGAACATTCCTTAATTAAGAACTGAATGTTTAATGGGGCGTGCTAATTTTTTCACATGACCGTTTACTGAGAGAGGACCACCCTCCCCACCCAGAGAGAGAGAGAGGACAGTTCTACTGAGTGATGGGGGAGAGGGAGGACCGCCCTACACACCCAGAGAGAGAGAGAGGGCAGTTATACTGAGTGATGGGGGAGAGGGAGGACCACCCTACACACCCAGGGACAGAGAGGACAGTTATACTGAGTGATGGGGGAGAGGGAGGACCACCCTACACACCCAGAGAGAGAGAGGACAGTTCTACTGAGTGATGGGGGAGAGGGAGGACCGCCCTACACACCCAGGGACAGAGAGGACAGTTATACTGAGTGATGGGGGAGAGGGAGGACCGCCCTACACACCCAGGGACAGAGAGGACAGTTCTACTGAGTGATGGGGGAGAGGGAGGACCACCCTACACACCCAGAGAGAGAGAGGACAGTTCTACTGAGTGATGGGGGAGAGGGAGGACCACCCTACACACCCAGGGAGAAAGAGGACAGCCAGACTGAGGGATGGGGGAGTGGGAGGACCACCCTGGGTGATTCATACAGTGTAAAGTGAAATGTCTGTAACTTTCACACTGATAAACAGCACTGCTTTTTTTTGGAGTGTTAAGAATATACCAGCAATGAATCCACTTCACCAATAGGGGGAGGTAGAGACTCAGAATGAACAGGAGAACAGTTAACCTATTCATTAACGTCACCGCACTCAGAGGTCAGGGGTCAGAGTCTTAAAAAAAAAAACTGAACTAAAACTCTGGTGTCTTTAAACAATTACTCTTTAATTTTCTTCTCTGTTTTTGTGTCATTGCTTTGGGTGCTTTATTCTGGCCTGATGTTTTACTGGTTTATGAATAAATTTATTTTGTTGTTCTTTGTCTGTACTTTTATTTACTTTTGATCTTTTTTTTTATCCTTTTCCCCTTTTATCTTATTTTTAAAATAAGATAAAAGGGGAACAGGATAACAAAGTCTTTTGTGTAGTTTATTTTTTTCCATGAGGTTCTCCTTCAGTGTGAACCCCTGGTTTCAGTAAAGAATGATGATGAGGACAAAGATGATGATGAGTCATTACTGAAGAAATGACCTAGAAATTAAAATGAAAAAACTAAAAAAAAAACAACTAAGTAACCAGCCATTACAAGCTTCAGTGACCTACAGCTGTGAATAGCTTTTCTCACATTTTGCACAAAATCAAATCTTTCTGGTCTTTATTTACAGATTTACAGATTTTAAAATCCCAGGTTTTAGTGGCTTGCTCAGACCTCTGGAGCTACAGCAGCCTCAGTGCGACGGTGACCCATCTGGGCTGTAAAGTTTTTTTAAATTATTGCCTTTTGTTTTACTGTTCTTGTAGCTGAACTTACTTCTCTATTTAGGGATCTTCCAGGGTATTGAAACAGCTTCCTTTTACAGCACTAACGGTGCACACACACACACGCACACACACACACACACACACACACACACACGCACACACACACACCCCAGACATGTGAAGCATTCCAATCAGTGCCCATCCCAGAAGAGTTCTGCCTGAGGGTCTGCAGCCACACCCGGAGAGGAGGAACCTTCTCGAAAAAGCTCTGCTGACATTCACTGGATTAACACTAGAGGGACCTTACAGTGACTTTACCACTTTAAAGAACCCATATCCTACATTTTCAATTATGTTTCCTATCTCAGTGTGGGCTTAATCGTCAAAAACATCCCTCCATTCTCCACTTATCCAAACAGGGAGGCTGTTGGAGTCTGTCCCAGCTTTGTTAGGCGAAGGTCAGTCAGCGTGCACACACACAAACACACACACTCATCTAGGGGTTTCCACTTGTCGTGTGTTTCTGAACTGTAGGAGGAATCCGAAGGTCCCACATAGACACTGGGACATGTCCACTCCACACAGAAAGAACCGAGACTGGGAATAGAACCCACTACCTTCTCATTGGGAGGAAACAGAGCTGCCCTGATTAGTTTAAACATCACTGTCTTTTAACTTCACTCCTTTAAAAAAGAACATGTCCAAACTGATTTCCTGGAATGCCGTAATGTAATTTGATCATTTTGGATATAAATTTCATTCTCAATGTTTTTGAAAACAGACCTCACGTTATTTTTACAGCTTCAGGCTAATTAAGTGAGACTGTAAAGAACCAGGATCCTCTATAAATATTTAGACATGCATCTGCAACTCTTTTAAGGTTATTCAGGTCTTGTACATGACCTTCAAGACCTCAGAATGTTATTACATTTTTAGCTTTATACTCATGTATGTTGTATAATACAACCATCACCCTCTTTATCAGAAACGCCTCACTTGTAGCACTTCTTGGGATGGAGTCCTGTGTTTCTAATAAAGTGGATATAACATGGCTGCTTCTAATAAAGTGGCCTTTAGTAGAAGAACAAGATTATTTTTAAGAAAGGAGCCACTGAAGAGAAGCACGTCAGTGTTTCTAATAAAGTGGCCAGAGAGAAGAACAAGGTGGTGTTTCTAATAAAGTGGCCAGTGAGTGTATGATGTGTAAGCAAAAAATGTGACCCAGCTGTATCTACAGCTCTTAAATTGTCCTCAAATATAACTTGACCTACAAGCCCCCTGTCCAGAGGGACCATAGCCTGGGCTCCTGAAACTGGTGCGATGCTCTGAAGTCTCTGCACATGCTCAGTAAGCAGCTCCAGGATCGTTCCTCAGAGACTGTGTGGCCCAGATGCTGTTTCTATTAACTAGCAAGGCGAGTGAAGGCTGAGGACCAAAAGGAGAGACACTAAACAGGCCGTCGTTTGGACTTCAATTCTACTGCACTGAATCTGGAAGGGCCATTGGACCATTAAAGGGATGCTCTTGTACATTAGGGCAGCGGTGGTCTAGTATTTAGGGCATAATAGCTGCCCACTGCTGCACGGGTTTGAGTGTGCATGGGTTAAATGCAGAGGTCCAGTTTCGTTGTGGTTCATGTGTGCTGTGCCATGACCTCGCAATGACAAGGGTTGTCACTTTCACTTTCATATTCCCCAGGATCAGAAGGTCGAGGGTTTGAATCCTGGACCAGTAGGTTTCGCTGAGATACCCTTGATCAAGGTACCGTCCCCATCGCTACTCCCCAGAAGCAGGGTGAAGATTTAAGTGGTGAAGGCTAAAGATCAGGTGTTTGGTGAATTGTATGAGAGGTTGGACAGTAAAGAGGGAGAAAAGGACCTTTACCGATTGGCTAGACAGAGAGACAGATCTGGGAAAGATGTGCAGCAGGTCAGGACGATAAATATAGAAATGGAAACGTACTCACAGGTGAACAGAGCTTGTTGATCAGATGGAAGGAGAACTTTGAGTGGCTAATGAATGGGATCAACAGTTCAGAGTAACGGCGAGTGTGGAAGAGAGGTGAAGAAGAGCGTGTAGGCAGGTTGGAATGGATGGAGAAGAGTGGCTGGAGTGATCTGTGACAAACGTGTACCAGCTAGAGTAAAAGGGAGGGTTTACAGGACAGCAGTGAGACCAGCTATGTTGTGCGGGTTGGAGACGGTGGTGCTGACGAAGAGACAGGAGGTGGAGCTGGAGGTGTCAGAGCTGAAGATGCTGAGATTTTCGTTGGGAGTAACAAAGCTTGGAGGATTTGGTGAAACGAAGTTAGAGAAGCAAGGTTGCGCTGGTTTCTACGTCCAGAAGAGAGACGAGGAGTATATCAGGAGAAGGATGTTGAAGATGGAGCTGCCGGGAAAGAGAAGAAGAGGAAGAACAAAGAGGAGGTTTATGGATGTGGTGAGAGAGGACATGCAGGCATTTGGTTTGACGGAGAAAGATGCAGAGACAGGAAGACATGGAGACGGTTGATCCGGTGTGGCGACGCCTAAACAAAAAAAGGAAGTGTTTTGTTGTGGTTCACTGTGTGCTGTGCTCACAATGACAATAGTCACTTTCACTTCAGTGAGCCACAAGTCAAAGGTTCAAATCCCACCTCCAGGACTTCCACCACTGGGTTCCTGAGCAAAACCAGGTCCATCACAGGGCAGGTTTTAACCCTCAGCATGGTGGAACCTGCCTGCCTAACCCAAACCCACCCCTGAAGCCATGAGGAGAAAGCTCTAGTTTATGTGGTTTCTGACACTGTATGACTCACTGCTGACTACGTGGGGTTTGGTGCTCACCTGCAGACTTGTGGGTTTGAGTCAGACTCTATTCCATCTCCAGCACTGCTCTGAGCAAAACCCTGAACCCGATAGTCTTAAGCATTAAGGCTAATTGTTTAAAACCTCGGTAAAATGTTTTTTACTTATTTCAGCAACACAGAGCATCTTCAGAATAAATTCAAATAAAGCTTAATTTGTTAAAAGTAACACGAATGCCTTTTTAAAAATAATTTATGCTCTGATCTGGTTTAGTTCCAGAGTTTCTCCGCGAAGCTTCGTCACTCATTAAGCTGTTCACCTCCATCAGCAGCTCCTGACTGAACTTCACCAGAGGTGGTGTTGATCAGGATCTACTGATTAAACTGGGATTCTCTGAGAAGAATTACAGTCACACAGACAGATAGAGGGGCAGACAGACAGATAGATAGGGAAGTAGGTAGATTGAAAGACAGCTAGATGGGCAGATAGGCAGAATGGAACAGACAGACAGGTAGATAAGCAGGTGATGATGAGGAAATGCTGATTAACCAACTACTGATTTTATATTTGTATTTATGAACACTTAATTTAATGACGTCCCCCCAAATAAAAACCTCTTTAAACTGTATTGGTCTGATAAAACGTAAAAGTGGTGCTGTGTTGAGCTGGGCCTACATACTTTAATCCACATTTAAAAAGTCGTATTGGATCAAAAAACACAAACACGTTTATTCGAGATGATTAAATGCTGCATTTCATACGTTAGTGAACTATTCGTTTTTAGGGACTTTATTCAAAATGAAGAGAACAGGAGATGGTGAACATTGTCTATTTGTCTTTATTCCACTGAAATGATGTCCCACCCCAGTAAGAATGAACAATCACACTTGATGTTGGATGAAAAGACAGAATTTATACCACAGCAAGCCCGACCAACCTCCAATCAGCCCCGTTATGGCCCTCAGCCACATGCATTCTAGGCGAGTATCAAAAGACAAAAACTCCTAACAGATAAGCAACCTCATGTAAAAGTCTCGTCTTGGCGAAAAAGAGGAAAAAAAAAAAAAGACAAAGTTACAGTATAAGCCAAGTCCTTGTTTTGTCCTCGCGCTGTACCTCGGAAAAGATGACACACATCACGTAAAAGAAAAACTGGAAGAAAAGCTCCTTTTCCGTCGAAAAACTATCATTGCCCACTGTTTGTGAATAGGAACAAAGCCCATGCCAGCCCGACGTCTAAACACCCCCCTAAACAAGTTCTGCTCTCATTCACACACGCACGCACGCGCACGCACACACACTCAAGTTGGCTTCTTGGTGTAAATCAGATCAAATGATGCGTTTGTGTAAAAATGAAGACGCACTAAAAACCCTGCTTTGGTGTAGGGCTGCACAATACACCCAATATTTGGTGCAATGATGGCTTTTGCGATAATGACGTCACTGTGATATGCAAATGAGCCCTCTGACCAATCACAAGGTCCATTTGCTGTTAGCGTCCTGAACAATTGTCAAGTCTTGTGAATTAAAGGAAATAATTTTGGGTCAAGACTAAACAGGATAATCATGAAATTCAGAATGAAGCGGTGTGTTAGTATCGTGCAGCCCTACTTTTTGTGCTGTATGTTCTCCAGACAGACCCCTGCCCGAATCTCTCTCTCTCTCTCACTCTCTCACACACACACACACACACACACACACACACGCGCTGATGGCAGAGGCTGGTGAGGAGTAGTGGAGAGCGAGTCTCTTGGTGGTGGTGGTGGTGGTGTTTCCCAAGCGCTGACTGACATTCCTGGCTTTAGTTTTCTCGTCCCTCCTCCGTCTCCTCAGCGTCGGGCTGGTTGTCTGAGGTCCACAGCTGAAAACAAGAAGGAAAAACACCTTGTGAGTGCTGGTAGACGATCACTTTGCAATAATGTGAGAAGCGAGACTGGGTTGGTTTGGACGTGTCCAGAGGAGAGATGAGGAGTATATCAGGAGAAGGTTGTTGAGGATGGAGCTGCCAGGAAAGAGGAGAAGAGGAAGGACAAAGAGGAGGATTATGGATGTGGTGAGAGAGGACATACAGGTGTGAAAGAGGAAGATGCAGAGGACAGGGTCAGATGGAGATGGTTGATCTGTTGGCGACTTGTGACAGGAGAAGCTGAAAGACGACGCATGAATGGAGAAAGGAAGCTGGATGCGATGCATTATAAAGATGATGAAAATGAGAGGAACAACAACAGAGAAGAACAGATCAGTGATCAGTAAAGAGGAACGTGGACGCCCACTATTTGGCAAGCAAGAGCAGTGAAGTGAAAGTGACTATTAGTCACTGTGAACACACAGTGAACCACAACCAAACATCTGTATTTAACACAAACACACACCACCCAGCAGGGGGCAGATGTTTCTAGCACCCAGATAGCAGTGATGGGGACGGTATCTTGATCAAGGGAATCTCAGGGCAACCTACTGGTCTGGGATTCAAACCCACAACCTTAAGATCCTGAGGCTTCTTCCCTAAACACCAGGGCAGCTACCTTTAATAACATCTTTCAAATTAATTTCCACTAACAAACATTTTAAACAATTAATAAACGCTGATCTCCACATGTTTAGTTAAAAAAAAAAAAAAAAAAAACTGAAATCTTCTGAATATTTCTTCTACAGGGTGGCTGAAGTGTCTCAAATCTAGCATGTTCTACTAGATTTGTTTAGATTTAGTTGGTGTAGAGGAGTGGGAGTGTTGTGGGTCAACACTGGTTTTAATCCTGGTCTGGTTGAGCTCAACACACCACTGATCAGAATTAATGGGGAAAATCTTCACGCTCCACTCACTAACTTCATTTCATTTTGTAAATTATTGTTGAAATTTAGACTCATTTAATTCACTTTTAAAAAGAAGCAAATGTAAAATAAAAGCTGGAATGTATAACGACAAACCAAACCGTCCTTAAACGCTGGCGACCCCTAAACGGGAGCAGCAGGAAAAAGTAGAAGTTCTACTTCCTGCTGGTGTTGCTGGGTGGTGGTGGTGGTGGTGGTCTAGTGGTAGGGTACTCTTCTACAGGCCAAGAGGTCACAGCCTCAAATCCCACCTCCAGCACCACCATCATTGGGTTCCTGAGCAAGACCCTTAACCATGAGTGTCTCCAGGGAGCGGATGTCCCTGTAATTAAGAAATGTAAGTCGCTCTGGATAAGAGCGTCAGCTAAATGCTGTAAATGTAGAAGATAAGCATTAGGACAAACAATGTCCCATTTCCTTCCAATTTGAGGAAAAGGCTATTAATCTGTTATTGTAACTTTAAGATACAGTGTTGAGTGAATATCTTTAAAACTGAACACAGTGCAGCTGGTGTTTTCAGATGACGATGAAATAGGAATAATAATTAAAACAAAAGTAATAAATAAAACTAGCTAAAAGTTCTCCCAACTGAGAATACAAATCAGGAAAAGGAGCTAAACAGTAAACAGAAATAGTAAATAAGTAAAAAGAGTATAAATAATAAATGCATCGTGCAGTTAGTGAACTTTTTCTTGTCTATTTAACAGCATTAAAGTATTTTTCTTATACTTTGAACTTTTGAAAGAGGATGGTTTTATAAAAAAGGTAACAAAAGGCAGGATTAAGATTAGGGAGCAGGTGCTGCTGGATGAGAGAGAAAGGGATGAACTCACTGTCAGATTGTCTCGGAGTAACTGCATGATGAGGGTACTGTCTTTGTACGAGTCCTCGGTCAGCTGGTCGAGTTCGGCGATGGCATCGTCGAAAGCCTGAAAGATCGAAACCAAGACACACGGTTACTGCAGCCCAAACCAGGAGAACCTTAACAGCGACACTGAGGACCAGGAGACACGTGTCCTCCGGTCTCTGTGGCCTGCACAGCTGCTGTGTATTGACCTGCAGGTCCCCTGAGGAGATGTGGTCTGGATAAATATACCATCATCACCGTCCCACAGAGACGTGTGGATCTTCATTGGTGGAAATAAAATTCACAGATTTGGGACGTCCCTTTCCGTTCACCATCACGGCAGAAATCAGAACAGTTTCACAGCAAACCCACTCTGGGTGCATGTTTTCATTTCATGAGAAAATTATGCCGAGAGCAGGTGGACATTGTAGATGAGACCACTTTTCCAACGTGGTCCAGACAAGTGTTACTTTAACAAGAATAGTAAGAGGAAGACCCATGACCTTCTGATCCTGGAGTCCCTAAACACCAGACCACTGCTGTCCCACAAAGAACAGCGGCGGTGAAACTACTGCATGCAAAGGACGTGGTTTCAGAACAAAAATTTTCTCATGTAAAAACGACAAGAATTAAAAACTAGTTTTAGGCTATGACCGACACCCAGCTTTGTTCAACCCTTCTCACCTTCTTGGCGAGTTCGCAGGCCTGCTCTGGAGAGTTGAGGATTTCGTAGAAGAAGACGGAGAAGTTGAGGGCCAGGCCGAGTCGGATGGGGTGAGTGGGCTGCATGTTGTCCTTGCTGATGTCAAACGCAGCCTGATAGGCTTCCTGAGATTTGCCGATGATGTCTAGAGGACGAAAATAAGGGATTATAAACATCCCAGAGTCTGGACGCTCTACACCAGAAGCTCCCGCCAGCAAATAGTAACTGACATTACAGATGAAATTTTTTTTTCAGATGCACTTAGAGTGACATCCATTTTCATTTTCCATATTTTTGCCATCTTGTTCCAAAGTTTTGGTGCCTAAAAACCTAAATCTGCTTCTTCAGTCTTTCATTTTAGGAACTGAACTGAACCCGTTCATGGTGGATTCACACAAAGAAAAATGACTTAGTTCAGATGGACTATTTTACCATCATCACCGTCCCACAGAGACACTCAGACACATGGAGCTTCACTGGGGGACAGAAAATGCACAGATTTGGGACGACCGGTTCCCTTCAACGCCACTGGAGAGAAATCTGTACTGTTTCACACCACACACATTCTGGATGTGCATGTTTTCATTTCATAATTAGAAAACGATGTAAAGAGTAGGTGGACGAGTTCAACAGCGTCTCCTATAGCAATGTGGTTTTTTGTGGCCCTGTAAACTGTAGTTTAAAAAATTACAGTTTGAAATAATTTCAGCTTGAAAACTGCCTTATTTTAAATCCTGATCTAAACCAAACTAAGCATCTACAGAAATCGAGCTTAATCGAGCTCCAAGCTGTGCCCTCTCTTTACAGTCAGTTCTCAGCACTAATGCTCCTGACTCAACACTGTTTATATAAAGATGTTAGTCAGACTGTAGGTGCAGCACAGGAGGCCAGTTTTGCACTGCAGGCTGTTCTCAACAATAACCCAGACACTAATGATGCACAAAAAGTGTGTTTCTTGGTGCCGGGCCCAGTACCGGATAAATGAGGAGGGTTATGTCAGGAAGGACATCCGGTGCAAAACTTCTATCAAATCAATAAACGGACAACGAAACAGACTTCCATACTGGATCGGTCGAGGCCCGGGTTAACAACGACCGCCACCAGTGCTGTTAGCCTACAGGGTGCTGGTGGACACTGGACTACTGTTGGACAAAGGAGAAGGCGGCATGTCCAGAGGGTGGAGGAGAGTGGAAGTGAGGGTAGGGACTTTGAATGCTGGCAGCATGACTGGTAAAGGTAGAGAATGAGCTGATATGATGGAGAGAAGGAAGGTTGATCTTCTGTGTGTGAGAGACTAGATGGAAGGATAGTAAGACCAGGTGTATTGGAGGAGGGTTTCAACTGTTCTACCATGGTGTGGATGGAAAGAGGAATGGGGGAGGAGTTATCATGAAGGAAGAGTATGTGAAGAGTGTTTTGCAGGTGAAGAGGGTGTCCTTTCTGGGAAAGGAGTAGTGGAAGCAGGTTAAGAAAAGAGGTGAGAATCAGTGAACAGCAGTGTGGTTTCATGCCAAGAAAGAGCTCTACGGATGAAACGTTTGCTCTGAAGGTGTTGATGGAGAAGTAAAGAGAAGATCAGAAGGAGTTGCAGGAGGAAGTCCAGTGTTACAGACAAGTATTTGAGAGTAGTTCAGGATATGTATGAGGACGGTGTGACAGTGGTGAGATCTGCAGTAGGAGTGACGGATGCTTTTAAAGTAGAGTTCTTGTTTGCAGTGGCAATGGACAGGTTGACAGACGAGGTTAGACAGGAGTCTCCGTGGACGATGATGTTTGCTGATGATATTGTGATCTGTAGTGAGAGTAGGGAGCAGCTTGAGGAGAACCTGGAGAGATGGAGATCTGCTCTAGAGGGGAGAGGAATGAAAGTGAGTAGGAAAAAGACAGAATACATGAGTGTGAATAAAAGTGAGGAAAAGTGGAGTGGTGAGGATGGAGGGAGTAGAGGAGGTGGAGTGTAAATACTCAGGGTGGACAGTTTAGAGTAACGGCTAGTGTGGAAGAGAGAAGAAGAGAGTGCAGGCAGGTCGGAGGAGATAGAAAAGAGTGGCTGGAGTTATCTGTGACAGATGGGAACCAACAAGGGTGAAAGGAAAAGTCGTTGGATGTGACGAGGATGGACAGAATTAGAAATATATATAGCGTACATTAGAGAAGTTAGAGAAGCAATGTTGCGTTGATTTGAACATTGGTTTAGTCCAGAGGTGAGACAAGTTTATAGACGTGGTGAGCGAGGACATGCAGGGGGTTGGTAGGAAGGAGGAAGAAGGGCTTATTGCCCTCTAGCTTAAATGCATGTAGGTCGTTTTGGATAAAAGCATCTGCTAAACGAATAGATGTAATAGCAAATGAGGAACTTCTACAAACAAATGTAGACAGTAACTCTGATAATGCAGGAGAAATTATCTCCCTGTTCAGATTGTGCTGAGAACTTTCCCTTTCATTTATTCACCGATGGGTGTGGGTGCACAAGCTTAGACCTGTTACAACACACTGACTCAGCGAGCAGGAAATTCTGACACGTCAGTGTGTGTGTGTGTGTGTGTGTGTGTGTGTGTGTGTGTGTGTGTGTGTGTGTAATGCGGCAGCTTCGCAGGGCAGGAGTTCAGCCGGATGCTGCTTTAAAAGGAGATAAAATTGTGTCTCAACGTGCGCCGCCTGTGGATTCAGCATATTCAGCGTAGGAGTGTGTAAAGGTAACACACCGTGAACCGCTGCTGCAAAAAAAAACCACATTTCGCTGAACACCAGCCTCATGTATTTGCGGCGAGGCTTGTCGCCAAGGCAGGGTTTTCACAGACTGGCAATGACTGAAGACACTTCAGGGACAATAAACTAATTTGCAATATTAGTAATAAAAATTATATGTTAACTCATTTAGCAGACAGGACCTAATCAGGATCCAGTGCAGTTTAAGCTTCACATGAACATTAAACATCACTTCAAACAGAATAAAAAAAAAAAAAAAAGAAAAGTGACTATTCTTGCCATTGTGAAACGCAGCACAGCAGAATGAAATTCAACCTCGGCCTTTCACCCACACATGTGCAGCAGGGGCAGTTATTGAAAGCGCCCGGGGAGCAGTGACAGGGACGGTACCTTCCTCAATAGTACCTCAAGGCAACCTATTGGTGAGGGAATCAAATCCACAATCTTCCGATCTGGGGCGACTCCCTCACCACCGCTGAAAATGCATTAAAAGTCAAATTATCAAGACAAACGGTTCAGCAGGTTTAGACTCGATGTTGAAACCGACCATATTCAATGATGTTTTCATTTATCCGTCTTTTTTAACACCATGTATTTTCAATGGTGAAGAGGAGGAAGGACAAAGAGGAGGTTTATGGACGTGGTGAGAGGACATGCAGGTGTGAATGAGGAAGATGCAGAGGACATGGAGGCGGACAACCTCTTTATTTTTTTCCTTCTGCACAATATTCACTTTCACATTTTTAAAATATTTCAGGTTTAGCTGCTCCTTTACATACAGTTACATAAAGAGTGGAGTTTAGTTTTTTTGGACACTTGGGAAACCTTTTTGAATCCTCTTAAGATTATTTAATAAGATTCTCATCTTATTTTTCATTGCGTTCTTTATAAAAATCGAAATATTTGGAGCCATTTTCTATCCATTTTAACTTGACATTTTTGTTTCTTTAAATATATCACTGTTGAACAGCATCATAAACGTGGAAAATGAAATAAACAACAAAAAAAAAAACCACTCACTGCTCTTCTCGTCTCCCGTAGCAACCTCCGCCAGGTAGCGGTAGTAATCTCCCTTCATCTTCAGGTAGAACACCTGGCTCTCCGCTGGAGACGTCGTGCGGATCAGGAACTTATCCAGAAGATGCTGCAGGTAGAAGCGCACACACACGTTTCAGTACAAGATTTTTTTTAAGGCCTTGAACACCACTCAGTCCTCGGTCCTTCTACTAAACTGACATTTCCTCCAGTTATGGACATTTGAAAGGAGACTCTTCCTGTATTTGAAGCACAGGACATCATGAGTGAAGACATGCTCCAAAATGTTCCACATGCAGGAACAGCAGCTGTACTGTCTTCTGGCCCGCGTCCCAAGCGTCACCCTGCCCGTCTGCAGAGCTCCAGCTCGGAGTCAGCGGCCTTTCAATTCAAGGAGAGCCGGGTTGAAAAATCTGAACGCGAATAATGGCCGTTACTACACAATGGATCCGTTTTTAATCTTAAATCACAAAAAAAAACAAAAAACAACCCATCTATAAGAAGTGGACTCCAAACAGAACAATTGTTTAAAAATGTAAGTTTGTGTGTTTCCTCAGTGGAGCTGCAGGAATCACAGTGAAAGGTGGACGATAATGAATTAAAACTTTTCACAACATCGTGTCCCAATAATGGTTTATTCTGATTTTACTGATCGGAAGGAAAAGTGCGAGCGTATTTCAAACACTTTCATAACCGACAAGAACAATCCTTTTTCTTCATTTTCTCCCTCCTTCTGCACCAAGTCCTATTAAACTGCACTAATTGTGCTCAAAAATCTATTATTTTAAGTTATAATCAATCTCATCCTTCTTTTGGGTGCTGTCATTAGGTGTCTCCATGTCCTCCTGTCATCTGCATCTTCCTCTTTCACACCTGCATGTCCTCTCTCTCCACATCCATAATCCTCCTCTTTCCTGGCAGCTCCATCTTCAACATCCTCCTCCTGATATAAACCTTGTCTCTCCTCTGGACACGTCCAAACCATTACAGTCTCATTTCTCTCACTTTTCTCCAAACTGTCCACCCTGAGCTGTCCCTCTAATAACCTCATTTCTGATCCTGTCCATCCTCGTGCCAAATCTCAGCATCTTTAACTCTGACGCCTCCGTCTGTCGTATCGTCCATGCAGAAAAGTGACAGCATGACATTTTTAATGAGCTGAAAGAAATGAAAATCTCACTAAACAGCAGTTTAATTGCAAAACTGATACTGAATATTAAACCGTCACACAGACCCGTGTCTCCAGAACATCAGAAATAAACCACACACAGATCTTGCCGACACCTCAACGCTGCCAGTTCTTCAGCATGGGCTGACCTCTGACCTCTCGTGGGCTGTTTCTGCTGGCTTATGTAAGGAAGAAAAGATGCTGGGAGGAAGATCACACACACATACCACTGAGCTCTGCCTCAACTATTTGTGAACACCTCTTTTAATCAGGGCTCTGACTGCAATTTAAGCAAATAAATTGATTATTTACTCTAAATGAATGACTTATCACTTCCACTTTATCTTCCACCTAAAAGTCCCTTATCTGAGCTCCAGGCTGTAGAGGACACAGTAATAGAATATTGAAATGTAATGAGTCAGTTCTCTGCAATATTAGATTCCCCAAATTAGAACTGATCCTAAAGCAGTAATTAAAACTGCAGCCCTTGTGACTCTTTTAAACTGTGATTTTGATTTTAAAAGGATTCGTTGTCTCTCGACATCAGCAGTGACAGATTCTCACCTTTCCAGCACTTTCTATAGGCTGTTAATAAAACTTTAACTGCACCGTTATTCACTAACGATATTCTCCAAACCTTTAAAACACATAATTGTATGTTAAAGTGCAAAGAATGTCTGTGACGAGTCTCTTCTGTTCACACCCACCTGCAGGACCACAGAAATCTTCAGAATTGATTTATTTACACACACACACACACACACACACACACACACACACACTACTGTGCAAAAGTTTTACGCAGGTGTGAAAAAATGCTGTAAACAGAACACTTTCAGAAATATCAATAATGATTGTTTATTTTGATCAATTTACAAAATGCAAAGTGAGCTAACAAAAGAAAAATCTAAATCAGATCAATATCTGGTGTTACTACCTTTTACCTTCAGAGCAGCATCAGTTCTTCTAGGTACACTCGCACACAGTCGGGGATTCTGTAGGATTATAGTCGGTGTCTGATCAACCAGTTTTACCAAACAGGTACTGATGATCATCAACGTCACACGGAGGAGAAACACAGTCATGTTTGGAACGACCGACCGGCCGAGTTCCTTCAGAAACCGTGTGCGAGTGTACCTAGAAGAACTGATGCTGTTTTGAAGGCAAAGGGTGGTCACACCAAATATTGATTTGATTTAGATTCTCTTTTGTTCATTCACTGCATTTTGTTGATTGATGAGAATATATGATCAACACTTCCATTTCTGAAAGCGTTCTGTTAACAGCATTTTTTCACACCTGCCTGAAACTTTTGCACAGCACTGTGTATATTATATATTTTTTAAACAGATAAATGTGCTTGCAGTAGCTGTGGCTACTTTTTCATTTTGCAATGAATTTTTTTTTTTTTTTTTTTTTTTTTTTTTTTAACATTTACATTTTCTTAAAGGAGAGCACAGATTTCATGATGTGTGTGTGTGTGTGCAAAAACCCCATAATATCGCAGTCACTAGAACTTAAAGGAAGGTTGCATTTAATTAAAATTGGACAGATTTTATTTCATCATGACTTTATTGGACAACCTTCCACTTTATTCTAACTTTATAAATATCTGTGCATTTAAATCACCATCTTTAGGTTATTCTAAACCCTTTAGTAAAACCTGATTTCGTCTCGACTCAGCAGGGAGGTCTGGATGATGCAGCTTCAGAGGATTAAACTAATACAGCTGAACTTCCTACCCTTCCATCTAGTCTCTCACTCAGTACATCAACCTTCCTTCCCTCCATCATATTCTCTACCTTCACCAGTCATGCTGCCAACATTCAAAGTTCCTCCCTCACTTCCACTCTCCTCCACTTCTTTCTCTCCTCCTCCGTCTGGACACGCCTTCCTCCTCTTCTTCTCCTCCTCCTCTGTCCAACAGTAGTCCAGTGTCCACCAGCACCCTGTAGTCTACCAGCACTGATGGCGGTCGTTAACCCGGGCCTCGACCGATCCGGTATGGAAGTCTGTTTCGTTGTCCGCTTATTGATTTGGTGAAGTTTTACACCGGATGCCCTTCCTGACATAACCCTCCCCATTTATCTGGTACTGGGACCAGCACAGGGCTCCAAGAAATACACAGCATCCCCAGTGGACAAGTCGTTGGGTTAGTCTACAGCTAATGAATTATTTCCCAAATCAACAAAATCTCCAGAAAGGTCAAAGGTCAACACCTGAGGACAGGGGTGGTCTAGTGGTGGATACTTGCCTATGGCTCAAGAGGTCGCAGGTTTGAATCCCACCTCTGGGTCCCTGAGCAAGACCCTTAACCCTGAGTGTCTCCAGGGGGGACTGTCCCTGTAATCAGGACATGGAAGACACTCTGGATAAGAGCGTCTGATAAACGCCGTAAATGTAAATTGGACACGGGAGGGACAAAACTGTGCGAAAAGTGGAGAAACAACCTAGTTTAGTCTCTTAACTAAAACATTTTAATTAAAAATAAGGGTTGTTTTAGCTTTTTAAGATTTCTCTGAATGCTTTTGCAAACTCTCTGCTCCAGTCCGTGCCCCTCTGAAATGTTTTTCCTGTCGTTTCCAGCCCTGTAGGATGGATTGTAATCATTAAATGCTGAAGCTGAAGCTGTTTAGAAGGTGTGTGAAGAACATTCGTGCCACTTTGTGAAGCACGGCCTTATGTCTGTCAGCCTCACCCATTACCTCATTACGGGACACGTCAAGAACTGCATACTTCCCCAAACGCAGTCTAAACAGCAGTGCTAAAAAATGAAAGGAATGTCACGCGTGAGGCATTTTCTTGTTTTTTTAAAAGCCATGACTCAACAAAGCGCAGAAGCAGAAAAACCCTCCGAGTCCCGAGTCGTTTGGGCCGTCGACCTGTTTTCACACGAACATTGCACGGTGTGGGACGATCAGGTCTGGAGTTGTTTCACGTTCCTTTATGCTGGAAATACTCTGTGTGGTTTAGGTGTTGGGTGACGCCTGGGATTTGTGAATCTGCCTGTTGATCTTGGGTCAAAGTTACCGAACTTTCCTGTCTATCCAGTTGGACTTTTTCCTCACGGCGTCTTCCTGTAAATCACCCCCTCCTTCACCCTTGGAGGTCTTTTTTTCGCTCCAGTTGCATCAACGTGCCCACTCGTTACGGAAAATAACTGTTCACACGGACTCAATCGGACAAGGACTCTGTCCTTGGAGGATGGAAAGGGACATTCTGTAAATGTCCAGTCTGGCTGCTTGGGACATACTTGGGTTTGAATCTCCAGTAGACCAGAAGATTCCCCTGAGGTTCCCTTGAACAAGGTACCGTCCTCGTCACTACTCCTCAAGTGCTGGATATGTCTGCCCCCTGCTGGATGGTGTGTGTGGGTTAAATATTGAGGATGTGGTTCACTGGGTGTTGATGATGACAGATAGTCACTTTCACGTTCTAGCAGTTTACTAGCCCAGTGAATGGAGTGAGGGGTGTCAGATATTTTATTTATTTATTTATTTATTTAAGAGAACCAGTGACATTGTCTCAAGTAAAATTTGTTTGGCAACATTATGATCCATTCTGACGGGTTGTAATACCCTACAGGAAATATAGGGGGCGATATAGCTCGTATTTTTAGACCCCCTACTGCCTCCTAACCACTCACTCCCTTGCGTTTAGCAGGTGCTAGAAGATTAATAAAAATACTGTTTTATTTAAAGAGCTCTACAACATTCACATGATCTCCAAGGTCCTTCTTGCAGGTAATAACAGGAAGGAAGGAGCAGATGTGCACCTAACGAGCCTGTTCTGTACGTCTGAAGTCCAGACTCACCAGCACGTCTTCACAGATGGCCTTGAGCTCCGACTCGATTTTCTCGCGGTACTCTTTGGCCAGGTGCTCCTTGTCGCTGCCCTCCGTCTTCTGCTCGATGCTGGAGATGACCCTCCAGGCTGACCGCCTGGCGCCCACCACGTTCTTATAAGCCACGGACAGCAGGTTCCTCTCCTCGTCCGACAGCTCCTCGCCCTGCTCCGTCACCGACTTCATGGAGGCGGCCATGTCGTCGTAGCGCTCGGCCTGCTCCGCCAGCTTAGCCTTCTGCACAAGCTGACTCTTATCCATGGCTGCTCAGGTTCACGTTCTGCTCGCGGGTCAAAGAGAGTCCAGATTAGAGATGAAGATAAAAAAAAACAGGTGCAGGAAATCTCAGGTCTCACAGGAGAAAACCGATCCATACACACAAAATATTTTAAAAAGCGGCATCTCTTTACAATATGTCAAAATGTCTATATTAAAATTTTTTGCATTTCTTTGCCAGTGTTTTAGATTAATATAAAGGTAAAATATAGAACTGAACCCTCTGCACTTCCACCATCAGGTTCCTGAGCAAGAACCTTAACCCCGAGTGTCCCCAGGGGGACCGTCCCTGTAATCAGGAATTGGAAGACGATCTGGATAAGAGCATCTGCTAAATACCGTAAATTTGAATTTATGATTAAAATGTAGCCCTGATAGAGAATTTGATCTGTTGTCATTTTTCCACAGCGGCGGTTGAGCCTGCAGAACATCACCACCTCAATAATCCTCAAAAACACTATCCAGATCTTCTAATACAATATTTTATTGTTTTTCCACACAAAGGCCTATAAAGTAAGAGACGCTGAAATCGTTGCTCTTGTTTCAGGTTTAAAATGGCCTTTTACCACATTTAAAATTCTTATTTGTCCCATAGCCTGACTGCTAGTATTTTGGCAATAAATTAATTTTGCGAGAGAGAGAGAGAGAGAGAGAGAGAGAGAGAGAGAGAGAGAGAGAGCTGTTTCGTGTTAAAAATAAGAGAAATGTATTGCCTCAGTCTCTGTGCCCTTTAAACCCTCATCAGAATCGTCCCGAGTCCCTTGAACCGAACGTCTGAATGTCCCTCGTGATTTGTGACTATTTTACCATCATCAGCGTCCTATAGAGGCAGTGGAACTTCACTGGGGGACATAAAAAGCACAGATTTGTGACGTCCGGTTCCACCACTGAGATTTTCCCCACAAACCAGAATGATTTTTACATCCAACTGGCAACAATAGAAAAACAAGCTCTTAAAACGTCAGAGCTGTTCTTTTATTAAAGGGAAGAGCTTTTATTTCAAAGCCCAGGTGAAAAAGGGGGACTTTACACACAAGAAAATGAGGAAAAGATTGAAAGCCAGAGTCTATTTATGCTTAAAATAAACCACAGGTGCACTTTAACACACAGCGGCCAATCACGCCTACATCTCGCCACAGAAACTACACTTCCCACAATTCACTGCGTTACTCGCTTCTGCATTTTCAATTCCTGTTTAACACCTGAGTACTGTTCAGACTCACTGATGGGCTCAAAAAAGGATTTAAAGGTTAAATTTATGGATAAAACGTCAGAAGCCAAACATGGAGAATCAGGAATTGTGCATTTTCTCTGATTTAGGTTTAATAAAATAAGAATAAAAGGGGAAAAACAGGACAAAATTTCAATCTACCCCTCTTCTGGGGTCTTGCAGATGAAAATCTGAATTCAAAATGCATTAAAAAAAGATCCCCAAAATGTTAAAAAACAAACAATCTGACAGCTTCAGAAGGTCCTCCATGGAGTTTGGGTGTGAAGTCTCTGGGCCTCCACGCCCAGTCAGGTCCACCTGATCCCAACCTGAGGGCAAGGCCCATCAAAATCCTAGCACGGACCTCACCTGGACAGGTGTTGCCTTACCTTACCCCATGCCCCACCCCTCTCCTTATATGGAGCAACTGTCCATACCAAGGATTGTCTACAGAAAAGACTATAATTTATGGTGACTGTCAGCTGGGAAGAAGGAGCGGCTACTCAGTCTGGTTACAAAGATTGCCAAAGTTTTTGTGTAAGCATTCCGCTTCGTTTTCAGTCAAGATAAGGCCGTCTTTCTGCCGTTCCTGGGTCAGTTTTATCGTCTTTCTTCTTCCTACAGTCCGCTTTTGTTGCAGGTCAGTGATGCATTGGAGCTTTTTGTGTGAGGTGGAGCATCTCCTTTCAATCTAACAGGGGAAAAACAGCTCGAGCACGAGGGAGAGAGGTTTCGTGCCTTCTTGTATCGATCCGCCGTGATTTCTACCACTTTTTTGCCTGATTTGATCTCGATAGAGGAGAAAAATGGGCTCATGTTGGGAATTTTCCGTTCCACCTTAAACGAGGTGGCGGTTTTCAATGAGGCGCCTGTACGGCAGTACAGGCGCCTCATTGAAAACCGCCACCTCGTTTAAGGTGGAACGGAAAATTCCCAACATGAGCCCATTTTTCTCCTCTATCGAGATCAAATCAGGCAAAAAAGTGGTAGAAATCACGGCGGATCGATACAAGAAGGCACGAAACCTCTCTCCCTCGTGCTCGAGCTGTTTTTCCCCTGTTAGATTGAAAGGAGATGCTCCACCTCACACAAAAAGCTCCAATGCATCACTGACCTGCAACAAAAGCGGACTGTAGGAAGAAGAAAGACGATAAAACTGACCCAGGAACGGCAGAAAGACGGCCTTATCTTGACTGAAAACGAAGCGGAATGCTTACACAAAAACTTTGGCAATCTTTGTAACCAGACTGAGTAGCCGCTCCTTCTTCCCAGCTGACAGTCACCAAAGTGCCTCGATCGATGCACGGGGTTTCCAAGCTCACTTTGCACTGCCTGCAGCAGGGGCTGCAACAAGAGGGCGTGGTCCTTCGCCACGCCCTCGTTCCAACAACCCCCGCCCCCGTGCTAGGATTGGCTGGCTTGTCAAAAAACTACAAACCAGTCAAAGCGCCAATCACAAGAAGTGGCCCGTACTATAAAAGCGCGTAGTGCGCGTTGACGTCAAGTGCTGTCGCGACGCTGATTGGCTGGTGCAACTAACCCGCCGTTTTAAAACTTCCTGTCTTTTAAACTTCAATACTGTATTACCAATTTTGTAATAATTTTGTTATAATGATGATTATTATTAGCAGTAATAGTAGTAAGAAGGAGAATAACAATAAAAAAAACGATCTATATTTATTGATTTATGTCCATACATAAAAAACTGCAGCTCAAAGTGCTTTCATTTGATTTCTCATATTAATATTATCATCATTCTTGGTTCAAGAAGAAATCAAAAACTCTAAAAGTGCAAATTTTCGGTTCTAATTTAGAGTTTTTGAGTTGAAAAAAAAATCATCCAATCAGATGCATATGTCTGACTGGTTACTAAAAGAGTGAAGGAGCTAGATAATGGGAGAAAGGTGCCGTACTGCCTGTGATATCTGATGGCACATGGCATCCACTCGCTGCAGACAGAAGCGGCTGGCTGTGGCTTTACGTCATGCAGACGGAAGGCTGTTCAGGAAGGAAAGAGTGGGGTACAGAGGCCGAAATGTGATTCAGCTCAGCTGACACAGTAGCAGTTCGCCATTTTTGTGCATTTCAGGATGTTATGTGGCCCGGAAACAGCCAAAAAAAAAACGAACGATCCTTCCTTCCACAGTCTCAGCGGCCTCCTGACCGACCCGAAGGTCACATCCTGTGGGTCACACTGCTGTGAGCGGAGATCCTGTTGCAGGATGGACTCCGAGATGAAACTTAAATACAAACCAATAAAGATATCGCGAAGCGCAAATGAGGAAATAATAATAATAAATCAAAAATAAATCAAATTCACCTGGAGATACAAGGCTAACAGTGTTTATCTCAACCTCCCAACACGTCCCAGTGTAAAAGCATATTCCAATACATCTGTGGGTTTTTTACTTTTTTGGTTAATCGATAATTTTTCATGAAAGAATAAAGGTTTTCATGTAAAATATTCTTTGTGAGATCCTTTGTGTGTGCTAGCATAATGTTCCACCATGCTAACAGGGGTATTTCTGCTCCATTTGAGTATAATTAGTTTCTTATTTAATGAATATTTATGAATTTAATCAAATGTATCAATTTTCATTATTTAATAACATCACTTAATAGCAAAAATTCATTCAGAAATACATTTTCACTTTCGCTTGTGCTAGCATTGTGTTAGCAGTGAGCTAACAGAAATCCTTTGCCAGGTTTAGTATTAAACGTGTTAAAGATGACACATATTGTTTACTTTACTTCATTCTTTAATAAAATGCTTTTAAACAGCAGCATTTAAAAATATCTTTATTCAGCATTTTGTAAGCAAGCACTAGCAAAGCTAGCATCAGGCTAACAGAAATCTTTTGTCGGCTTTACTATTAAACTTGTGAAAGATGTTACATATTATGAACTTTTATTTATATATTTTAATAATTTAATTACTGAATATATTCAACAGGAACATTTCTTTCAGAAATAAACTTGAAAGCCATTTTGTGTTAGCAACATGCTAACAGAAATCTTTTATCAGTTTTAGTGTTAAACGTGAAAGATGTGACATTATTGTTTACTTTCATGAGTACATTTTTAATAAGGGTTTTATTTAATAACATCATAAAATAGCTCAATTTAAATGTGTTTTTATACATTATTGTTAGCACAATACTAGCATTAAGCTACCAGAAACGTACTGTCAGCTTTAGCATTAAACATGTGAAAGGTGCTACATGTTGTTAACCTTCCTTAATAAAATGCCTTGCTACAAATAAATGCATTGAAATAGCAGCATTTCATTTACAAACACTTGTAAGCAGTCTTCCTTATGTTAGCATAATGCTAGCAAATATAAATAATTGTGAACTTGTGGCAGCTTTTGTACTGGATTTTTCTAGATGTGTGAGAGATATATGTGTACGTGGTATGTAGTGTTTACTTATTGTGTGAAGAGTTTTCAGTTAAGCAGCATTTAATATAAACATATTCTCTGTATGCAGCCCTTTGTGTGCTAATAAAGCTAAGCTAGCAGGCATGTGAGTCTTGTTTGTAAAGGCTTTAAAAACTGTGTTCGTTTAGCGCTCACTGTAAAATTCATGGAAAAGCATCACTTTCTACTATGAACAGTGCAGTTTACAGAATAACTGACAGTAAAAAACAAAGTTCCCAGGTTGAATGTTGACGCTCATGTTGTCTCGTCTCTTCTCTTCTTTACTATACTCATCTCTCATCTTCTCTAATCTTCTTCTCTCCTTTGTTCCTCTCTTTGCTCCTCGTCTCTTCTACACTTCTGTTTTTTGGATTCGGATCGATGAGGTTTTTATGATTCTGTTCCCTTTTCTTCTCTTCTTCACGCTACTCTTCTCATCTCTTCATGCCATCATTTCTTCTTGACTCATCTTCTCTTCCTCTTCTTTACATCATTCTACTGTTCTCCACTATTAATTTCCCTACTCAACTATATTCTTCTCTTCTGTTTCCCTACTCAACTCTTCTCATCTTTTCGTGTCTTCTCTTCATTCTCATCTTTCATGCCTTGTCGCTTCACTCCCCTTCTCTACTCTTCTTTTCTCGTCTCCTCACTCCACTTCTTTACTTTGCTTATCTTTACTTCTCCACCATACTCCCCTCTTCTTTACTCTGATCTTCTGTCTATTTTTCAGACACAAAACCCTGCTTTCTTCAGGCTGTAGGCCTCGTGAACCCAGAAGCTTCAGTGGAAAGTGGAAGTGAGGAGATTGGAGGTTGGAGGTGTTCAAAAAAGTGGAGCAGAGGACACGCCGCACGTTCTAATAAAAGCTCTTCTATTATCTCCCATTCAGCCGCCATGAGGGCCAAACTGTTCTATTTTTTAACCGTCACATGTTTCCTCCACGGACCAAACTGTTGATGAAATAACCCATTTAACTCACACCGCCATGTTGGCGACAGAACTGGTTTCCAGCCAATCGAATCTCCATTAAGGTTTGTTGCATCGCTAACCGAACACGCAAAATAAACAGAAAAAAATCAACACCCATGAACTCCACTGATCCCAGGCTGCTTGGTCAGTCTGTTTGAGGCAAATGTAGTGTTTTTAGTTTTCACTTTCCACCCACTCAGACCTGCTCGTGCTCTTCATTAAGGGGTGGCGGTGGTCTAGTGGTTGCCTACAGACCTATGGATCAAGAAGTCACCGGTCCCACCTCTAGCACTACCACAACGGGGTCCCTGAGCAAGACCCTTAACCCTGAATCGCTTCAGGGGGGACTGTCCCTGTAATTAGGACATGGAAGTCTGGATTAGAACATCTGCTAAATGCCACAAATGTAAATTAAGGTGTATTAGACTTGCGGGTGTGGTTGAGGACACGGTAGGACTTACTGCCAGATACAAACATCAATGATACTGATCTGAGATCAGATTCGTCAGTATTAACGGCTGATTCAAGATCAGAGTTCCTGCTCCTTCATTTTACTAAAGTATCACTTTAACTGAGGACGAACGTTTGAACCTTTTTTCCAGCATGTCATCACTGTCCTTTTTCAGCATGTAAATCATTTTTTTTTCTAAATTATCGCTTCAATTTAGGGCTGGGCCGGAGCCCGGGAAGGGCAGAGCAAGTTGGTTCCCGTCTTTTCCCAGTCGAGAGCTTGTGATTCCGGAAATTCCAGGCCGAGTGGCATGAAGTGGCATGAATGTGCATCCAGGCCAGGATGTTACACAAGAAACACAATAAAAGAGGGGGGAAAAAAAAAAAAAAAAAAATACATGGATACACCACTTTAAAGGTGATGAAACTGCAGTTTGCTGATTAGTGGCACCTTGTGGACACATTGAGAAGCCACAGCAGTTTCCGTTTTTAAACACGCGTGAGATTTAAACTCATAAATCGGACTCCGATTCTCAGACCTGCTCACTTAAAGGAAATCAAAGGCAAGATAAAACCTCCATCTATAACATCCTATACGTGTAATATTTATATTAATTAAGGATCATTTCATCATGATGGGAACCAACTGGGTCACAGCTGAAAACTCCCAGAGGTCTTGCATTAGAAGTGTCCCGCTAGGCCATTGCCATGGCAACGCTGTCCTACAAACAGAGCATCCTTCTGGCCTTGAGGACAGTTTTCAATCGCACCAAATTAAACCACATGCAATTTGTCAGTTAATGCGCTAAAACATTTGCAAATCTCCACCCTTACCCCAAATATTAAAGTTTATTCTTTAGTCTGAGTGCTGGATCTCCATCTGAACGATCCCTCAAAAGGTTTGTTATGGGTGATTTCAAAATTTCAGCATAATTTAGAGATGGAAAAATCAGCCAGTATGGGTTTGTTATGAAACAGTTCAGATTGGACATGTCTCCAAACCCTTCATTAAGCCTATCAGCGAGTGCCAATAATACTGATAATTAGGAAAGCATTAATACATGGAATTGTGGGAAACGTAGTTTTCAGGGAGTCCGGTTCCATTCACACACACCGTGTTGTGAAGTTTTTCACAACAAACCCACTCTAAGACTTCACAGTAATCACTCCCTTCAAGAAAAAAAAAAAGATTAATGTAAAAGAACTTACTAAACAAAGTTAAACTTTATTAAAATGTTATATTACATTGGTGCAGAATCCAGGTGACAGAAGCATGAATCTCATCTTAAATATTGATGCAATATCTCTCTTTGAAACATCTCCAGTGAATGATCAGAATTTCTGCAGCAAAAAAAAAAAAAGATTTACAGTCACTTCTGGCTACATCCAGTGATTTCCGAGAAAAGAAAGAAAAACCTTAAACGTTTATTTCCAATCAGCGTTTTGATCACAGGAACTCCATTACAGACGAGTCTTTACCACAGGTACTTTAGCGAAACCCACGGAGCAGTTACTACAACCGAAAACATCACACGTTTAGTATCAGACCCACTGCGTTTAGATGCATAAAAGCTGAAGCTGACCAGCGTTTTAACCAGCTCTATCCGTCAAACACATCAGAGATGCTAATAAAGGACAGACTGCGGGTTGAGGTAATACATCGATCTGACGTTTGTGTTTTTTTTTTTTGCCATCGTTCTGAAACAGTGTACCAGTGAGGAGCGGGCGGGAGGTCAACAGTCTCTGGTACGAAAGCAGTAGTGCAGAGTCCGGTTCCAAAGCGCCTTTCCTTTTTAGGCCTCGACGCCTTCCAGCTCCGGCGGGAGGGGATTCTTGGGGTGTTTGCTCTCGAAATGCTGCTTGAAGGTTTTCGGATCGGGCATCTGCGACTAAAACGAGGCAAAACACGAAGCGTCAGTCACTCAAAAACCCAAAGCGCTCAGACATGTGCGTCACGGGAGTCAACGAGTGAACGCAATTTCCTCCTGCACTCGCTTGATTTCAGTTTTGGAGCTTCCAGGATGAGTTAAATAGTAAATATACTTTATTATTATAGTCAAAATAAATATATATAAAAAAAAAAAAAAATTATATTATATATATAAAAAATTCTGAAAGTGAAAAAGTGAAAGTAACAACCCTTGTCATTGCGAGGTCACAGCACAGCAAGCGTGAACCACAACGAAATTGGACCTCTGCTTTTAACCCATGCACACAAACACCGTGCAGCAGTGGGCAGCTATTGAAAGCGCCCGGGGAGCAGTGACGGGGATGGTACCTTGCTCAGGGGTACCTCAGGGCAACCTACTTGTGAGGGAATCGAACCCACAATGCAGGGCAACTCCCTCACCACTAGACCACCGCTGCCCCTATATTCTAAATTCTATAATACTCCTTGAGAACTAATGAACTGGCATCTAAAATTCCTGAAGAAAAAAAAAGTATATATATATATAAAAAAAAATCAGTGCTGTGCAAAAGTTTTAGGCAGGTGTGAAAATGCTGTAAACAGAACGCTTTCAGAAATGAAAGTTAATCATTTATTTTCATCAATCAACAAAATGCAGTGAATGAACAAAAGAGAATCTAAATCAGATCAATATTTGGTGTGACCACCCTTTGCCTTCAAAACAGCATCAGTTCTTCTAGGTACACTCGCACACGGTTTCTGAAGGAACTCGGCCGGTCGGTCGTTCCAAACATGACTGCGTTTCTCCTCCGTGTGACATTGATGATCACCAGTACCTGTTTGGTAAAACTGGTTGATCAGACACCGACTATAATCCTACAGAATCCCAGACTGTGTGCAAGTGTTCCTAGAAGAACTGATGCTGGTCTGAAGGCAAAAGGTAGTAACACCAAATATTGATCTGATTTAGATTTTTTTGTTTCTATTTATTTTTTTTCCCTTTTGTTCGCTCACTTAAAATAGCCAGTCATTATTTATATTTGTGAAAGCGTTCTTTGTTTACAGCATTTTTTCACACCTGCCTAAAACTTTTGCACAGTAGTGTGTGTGTATATATATATATATATAAAATTATTTTTTAAACAAACACATTTGAGAAACCTTTTACAAAATCTAAAAGCTTTAAATGACAATTTCATACAGTGATGGTTGCGCCACCTTTCCACTCATTTTAAAGTCTTCTAACTGGACACTTGAATGAGCGCTTTGCTAGCAAGTACATATTATGAGGAAAAAAACAAAAATACAACTTTTTACACTAGTTGTACCACCTGACATGGAAACAAGCCGAACACTGAGACGAAAAGAGACAGTTATCATTATTTAAAGGGATTTAAAACTCATTTCGAAACCTTTCACACTTTATGATCACCTGTGTTGATGCTTTTAGGGCTGGCTGGAGATAAAATGTTTTTAGGTTAATCAACTGTCTGGTAAACACAACAACTACTTTCACCCCCAAATCTCTTTCTGTATTCAAAACAGCATGAAGTCAAGTGAAGGCGTTGGTGCTGAAACGTGTCTGATCGGTTCTGTCAGCGAACGTGTTCATGCATGAAGGAAACACCAGAAACTTTTATCATCACGTTCACCTGAAAACAGAAAGATTAGAAAAGAGGACTCACTCGGCACCGCTCAAGAGATTTTAAAAGCGAGTGGAGCTATTAAACGGCCTGTGAGTGAGGAATAAAACAACTCAGCTGGAATACTTCTGCAGTTTGTTCCCTTAAACATTTTCACACTTTACCAGTGTGTGTTGAGTTTACGACTCCAGGTTTGAACGGATGCTAAGAAAAACAAAACCAAATCGGAGTTGATGGACTGATGAGTGAGCGACTTTTGAGATCATGGAGAGAACATTCTGACGTCTGTCGCCTCAGACACTACCTGACGATCACGTTCACACACCTTCCTGTCTGTGATATTGAAGTGTGTGTGTATGGTTTACACTGATCAGTGATCAGGGGGAGGGTGACACTGTGTGTACCACCGTCATCTCACAGTGAGAAGTTCCTGGGTTTGATTCCCAGGTGGGACAGTCCGGGTCCTTTCTGTGTGAGCGGACATGTCCTCCCAGTGTCTGTGTGTTTCCTCCAGGAGCAATGAAGAAAAGGAAACACGTATATATAAAAGAATGAAATAAGAATAAAACTCCACTGGGGTCTAAAGCCTGTGCACACCTTGTGTGAATGTCGGTTTGTGAGGCGTATGATTAGCTGATTAAATTTATTCAGCTGAAAAACTGCTCGTCGACCACCAGCAGAGCTCCATCCGACCGAGAAGACAGTCAAATTTGATCATGACGCAATCAATTTACCTTACAGACACTACAGGCCGAAATGTCAACTACCAATAGTTCATGTATAAACAATGTACGTGTTTATTTTCCAGGAAAAAAAAGAAAACAGTCCACCTCCTCCCACTTTACCTGCAACCGAGACCGACGATTCGATAAGAATTACCCTTAAAACACACCAACTCAATTAAAATACATCATTTTCTTGTTTACATAATCCACAAATTTCAATAAAACAATTAACATATAATAATAAGATCCTTAGATAAATCTGATTCATATGAAACGCTCTCAATTTCTCTTAAGTTTAATTTACAAAAATATTCAGATTGCAATTTGTGCAATTACTTTCATGAACCTTTTTGTTTTCAATGTAGGCCCCGTTTTTTGTCCTTTTACCCCAAAAGTGATTTTTTTCCCCCTTGAGGCTTGTAAAATGTATTTACTATGTTTATTGATTATTGTTATATCCTTATTAAACTTACCAATATCAGAGAACGATAATGTAGATCATCATTACAATTGTAGCACTATATTTTTACAAGTTGCATTACAAAAAAAAATAAAATAATAATAATAGCCACAGCATTTTCTAAAAACACACACACACACACACACACACACACGGAGGGAGGTGAACAGAGGAAGCTCTGGAGGAGGGGACAGAGGTCAACAGGTTGGAAGGAAAGGGGACACAGTGGTGCCAGGGACGACCTCCTGCCAAAGGACAGATTAGATACGGTTTCAAAGACCCTGCGGTTTAATTTTAGAAGTCAATCAGATTGAGCGTTTCTCTATAAACTCTTTCATATAAAATAAATGTTATATCTTTATATTCTAACTCACGGTAGCCGACAGACATCAAAAACGTAAACTCTAACAACTTGTTCTGCTCATCAGTTAACTTTCCCTTTATCCTTTTGTTCAATTGTACTTGTAATATTCCGTATTTTATGTTAATTACTTTAAACAAAGTATTCCCTGTATGCCAAGATAAATAAAGATGTTAAATAAAATAAAAAAATAAATAAAATATCTAATCTAAAATAGATTTAAAAGAGGAAAATAAAATAAAATGTTATATCATTTTTTAAAATTCTTTTTTAAAAAGAACTGAAAGCGTTTCTTCATTCATCAAGATTGTAAATTTAAATTCTTTTTTTCAAAATGAGCTCTCAATTTTATTGTAACCATTACGTGTCTAAGCGTCCCAGAGACAGACTGAACGATCTCTTCTGCATATTTAACGGCAACGCCGTCCACGTACACGTCCCAAACTCCTAAATTAGTAAATATAGAGCAGCTCATCCTTAAAGGTGTTTAAGAGACAGTCATAGCCATTATGAAATATAGAATATACACATTTTAAAGTTCAGTTGACGTGTTGGATAAACACACAACGCAGAACACTTTGCATCATGTTGGGCAAGTTAATAGTCACCAATCACTGATGAGAAAATAGTTTGATATTCTCACTTTAAAAACACAAAATAATATGTTCAGCTGCATGAACACATCAAGTGTTCTCCCTCTCGTAAACAGCCAATCAAATCTCACATATCACAATCATTTAAATGACACGTGACAATGTGGAGGAAGAACACGCAGACCATGAGGAAATGGATGATAAAGGACAGATGAAATCAACATTTTGGAAATTTTTTTTATTGTTAAGGCGGTATCAGAACAGCGCCGTGTGTACAACGTGCATGAAAACCATCCCAACCCAGAGCAGGAATACGACAAATTTATTTTACCACCTTAAACACTTCCACCTTAAACACCATCACCTTGGTGTGAAGAAACAGCTGCACAGTCCACAAATAGAAAGGACTCGGTAACAATACCATCGGAATCGAAACACACTGACGGTTTATTTCTTTAATATTGGGTCAGTTTATCTCAGAGTTCAATTTAATTTCCTTTCTTAATTTTATTTTGTTGAGAATTTCTTTGGTAAAATTGTATTTGCACTTTTTAAATTACATTTAAAAATATAGATATTTAACTGTGTGCCTAGACAAAGTTGTTAAATTCTAAAATAAAGTTGGTTAAAATCTACTTTTTACTAAATTTAAGTGATTTTAAAGAGCGCATTAAACAATTATCAGTAACTGAGTGAAATGAAGCACATTATCGTGATGCATATTTCAGCTATATCGCCCCAGCCCATCTTTAAAAGGTTCTTCACACCTCACTTTTAAAGATGGTTCTTTAGAGAACAGGTTATTCTACGACACTGCTTGATAGACGTGTGAGGAAAGCACAAGCTTGTAAAACTCCCCACTTTTAAAGAGGTTGAAAACGCAGACAGCGTTTTGTCTGAAAAGGCCGACGGGATGTTTGGATAACTGACCCGACAGACTCCGCAGGTGAACACCAGAGCGGCCTTGGCTGCCGTCTTCTGGTCGTGACCTTTAGACTTCTTGATCTCCGCCTGCTTCTTGGCGTTTTTCTGCTGGGACTGAATCTTCTGGTGTCCCCGAGCCATCCTGTCTCTGAGAAAGAAATTAACAACAGGCTCAGTTTCACCGAAACATCAGAGACAGAATCACCCAAACAAGACCTTATTCATCCGAATGCGATTCCTAAAGAATTTTTTTTTTTTGGTTTTATTTGTCCGATTGCGATTCTTACAGAATAAAGTCGTGCTTTTATTCATCTGTGATTCCTAAAGAATAAAGACGTGCTTTATTTATAAAGGAGTCTAGTGGTGAGGGAGTTGCCCCCGCATCAGAAGACTGTGGGTTTGATTCCCTCATCAGTAGGTTGCCCTGAGGTACCCTTGAGCAAGGTACCGTCCCCGTCACTGCTCCCCGGGCACTTTCAATAGCTGCCCACTGCTGCACGGTGTTTGCATGGGTTAAATGCAGAGGTCCAATTTCGTTGCGTGCTGTGACAAGGGTTGTCACTTTCACTTTTTACTTTTATTCGTCTGATTGTGATTCCTAATTGCAATGCAAATGCAATGACAAGGGTTGTCACTTTCACTTAAAGAAAAGCCGTGCTTTTATTCGTCTGCGATTCTCTTCCATCTGAAGATTGGGAATTTGACAAAATGTGCAGAACCAACAGTGAATTTACACGGACAAACCAGGAGCGACAGTGAACAGTGTCTTCAGGATTTAAAATATTTCGCCAATGAAACAAATGTGAAGTAAACCAGATTTTTGATGATGACGAAAAGAAACACACACACACTGCCTTTGTGAACAAAGCTGGTTCTGCATTTTTACCCTGTAAAAGAAACTACTGAAAGAAAACGTGCAGTTTCTGCTCATTTCATTTCAAAATGTTCAATTTTGTTTCCAAAGCAGGGCATTACAGAAACGTCAGAACTGCTGATCAGTCAAGAAGCTGAAAGATTTTCTGCAAAGTTTCTGGAAGTCCCAAGAGAACCAGCTGTCACATTAATGCTGTTTATCTCCACCACTCGTACAAAACCAACAGCTCGTATCTCCGGTTTTCGAGACATGATTCCAAACCAAACCCTGAGACTCATGCAGGTGACAAATACGAGCAAAGAAAAAAAAAAAAAAAAAAAAGAAAAACGTTCGATCAGGCTTGTGGTGAAATCTGACGACGGCTGTGCAGCTGTAAAGCAACGGAAAGTTAAATATTAAATGCCATTTTTTTATTCATTCAATCACTGTGCCGAGATAGCGGTGACAGCAATAAATAACTATTACTCATAAAATAATGATCACACTCAATAATATGTTGTGTTATAATTATGATCTGTATTAATGATTCATATTAATATCTCCCATCCTGAAGGGACACTGAAACTACCCCAGAGAAACTGACAGCTACCAAGTTTTATTTGGGACAGTTCAGTGTAGAGAACAGCTGGATGTTCACTAAACTCATTTACTAATCACATAATAGTCCTTTCAAATGATTTCACCTGTCTTCAAAGAAAACCTGAATGTGAAAATGCAGTCAGGATTATGATTTTTATTATCGGGGCATTAAAATATGCTGCTTTATGAGGGATTTGATTTTGAGAGTCTATTTATATAAAGGCTGTATTTTTCTTTTCGGTGTCAGATGACTCTGTTTCACCCAAAAGCTGTATTTCCTCACAATTTGGACCAAAAACTGAGGAATTGTTTACATTCAGTCAGATTTCCTTTCAGACAAGGCTCCATGAGGAAGTCTGAAACGGCTCCAGACATGCAGTTTTGATGTTGAGGACGTGAAAACGTGTTAAAAACCATCTGTTTTATCACAAGTTCAGTTTTTCTTTCTGCATTATTTTGCCAAACAAAGGCAAACTGAAGGGTTCGCCTGTAGGCTAAGATAAGCTAGGCTAAGCTAATTTCGCGACAGAAACACTGAATAAGTGTGTTTTATCCGTGTGTTTAGGTCGAATATACAGGAGAACATTGCTCTTTTACCGTCTCTGCTCAAAAAGCGAACATATATTCCAGAAAAGCCGAAAGAAACTGATTAATTCAGACAGCTGTTAGCAGGTTCAAGCTAGCATGCTTTAGCTAACAGAAGCCAAAGCGTAGAATTGAACTCGACACTCCCTCTCTTCAGATAAAAGTTATTTTTTATATTTAGTAAAACAATGTTAATTCAGACTTACTTGGCAAGTGGAGAGAGAATCCAGTGGCCGCCTATAGAGTTTGGAAGCTAATCTTCTACTGACAGCTGTTCACGCTGCAGTTTCTTAAACGGATGGGGGAGTTTCAATGCGCTCTGCTTAGCGCCCTGCTCACTTCCCCTTAATCACTCTAGCTGGGGACAGGAAAGAGAGCGAAGGGGGCAAAATCTGAATATTACAGTTTATACTACTGCACAGATAGACGCACAGAGCCACACATAGAGACAGGGAATATTATCAAACTAAAAATGAAAAAAAAAAAAAATTGATTACTTTATTTATTATATATTGTGGCAGCGGTGGCCTAGTGGTTAGAGAAATCAGAAGATTGTTCGATTCTGTCACCAGTAGGTTGCCCAAGGTACCGTCCCCGTCACTGCTCCCCTGGCACATTCAATAGCTGCCCCCTGCTGCATGTGTGTGTGTGTGTGTGTGTGTGTGAGAAACATAGAGGTTGAATTTCGTTGTGTTGTGCTGTTTTACAAGACAAGAATAGTCACTTTCATATATCCTGTGCACTATATAAACCTTCGCAATGTAAACTGCTATATATATATACACACACCGGTGTCCTAGGGCTTGGGATCTCTGCACAAGGGAACAGCAGTGTCCTATAGTTTAATAATAATAATAATAATAATAATCCTTTATTTATAATCCCACGAATGGGAAATTCGCTCTCTGCATTTCACCCATACACACATGTGCAGCAGTGGGCTGCTATTAGGGACTCTGCTCAAGGGGACTGCGGTGTCCTAGAGTTTATGGACTCTGCACAAAGGGACAGTGGTCTCCTAAGCTTTTGGGACTTTGCTCCATGGGACAGCGGTGTATTGGGGTTTAGGCACTCTGCACAAGGGAAAAGCAGTGTCCTAGGCTTTTGGTACTCTGCTTAAGGGGACAGCGGTGTCCTAGGGTTTAGGCACTCTGCACAAGGGGACAGTGGTCTCCTTAACTTTTGAGACTCTGCTCAAGGGGACTGTGGTGTCCTAGGGTTTAGGGACTCTGCACAAGGGGACTGCGGTGTCCTAGAGTTTAGGGACTCGGCACAAAAAAACAGTGGTCTCCTAAGCTCTTGGGATTCTGCTCAAGGGGACAGAGGTTTCCTAGGGTTTAGGGACTCTGCACAAGGGAACGGCGGTGTCCTAGGGTTTAGGGACTCTGCTCAAGGGGACTGCAGTGTCCTAGAGTTTATGGACTCTGCACAAAGGGTCAGTGGACTCCTAAGCTTTTGGGACTCTGCTCCATGGGACAGCGGTGTATTGGGGTTTAGGGACTCTGCACAAGGGGACAGTGTTGTCCTAGGGTTTAGGCACTCTGCACAAGGGAAGAGCAGTGTCCTAGGCTTTTGGTACTCTGCTTAAGGGGACAGCGGTGTCCTAGAGTTTAGGGACTCTGCACAAGGGGACTGCAGTGTCCTAGAGTTTAGGGACTCGGCACAAAGGAACAGTAGTCTCCTAAGCTCTTGGGATTCTGCTCAAGGGGACAGAGGTGTCCTAGGGTTTAGGGACTCTGCACAAGGGTCTTATGTCTTGCTCTGTGTTGTGTGTAGCACCAGGGTCCAGGAGGAATATTGCTTTTTTCACTGTGTACTGTCTAAATGGTTGAAATGACAATAAAGCGTACTTGACTTGACTGGACTTAGCATCACTAGACCCCATAATCGGTAGGTAGTGGGTTTGAGTCCTGGACCAGTAGTTTACCATGAGGTACTCTTGAGTAAGGTACTTTCCCTGTCACTGTTCCCCAGGTGCTGGCATTGCAGCCCAACAAATTTCATATCTCATTTCATTATTTTTCATGAGCTCAGGTATACGGACACAGCAGCTGTGCCCCAACACCTTCAGGCGTCTGAAAAAAGCTGGGACGTTCACAAGCGCACTTTGCAACATCTATAGGTGAAAACCAGGTTGTCCTGCTGTAGGACGTTCATCTTTCATTCCCTTCAGCGCCATCAGATCACACGCAAGAAGATTTTACAACAGCTTCTACTGAATCAATAAAAAAACTATAACTGTCCATTGGGGTGGTGGTGATCTAGTGTTTGGACGCTTGCCTATGGGCCATGAGGTCCCAGGTTAGAATCCCACCCCCGGCATTACCACCATTAGATTCCTGAGACCCTCCCAACACCCTTAACCCAAAGTTGTTCCTGGGGACTGTCCCTGTAATTAGGAAATGTCACTCTGGATAAGAGCTTCTGCTAAATGTCATAAATGTAATTGAATCTGGACTGTCAGTTTCTTGCTGTTTCTCACGGATTCTCACTCACAGTCACTGATGTGTTATAGACCTGAATTATGGGGACTGCAGTCATACTGGTTTTCTACTGACACACAACTGCCCTGGTTTCTATATTTGTTTTTCGGTATTTGTGACAGATGGTTACCAGTGAGAATAAAAGGGAAGATTTACAGGACAGTAGTGAGACCAGCTATGTTGTACAGGTCGGAGACGGTGACGAAAAGACAGGAGGCGGAGCTGGAGGTGTCAGAGTTAAAGATGCTGAGATGTTCGTTGGGTGTGACGAGGATGGACAGGATTAGAAATGAGTGTATTAGAGGGACAGATCAGGTTAGACGCTTTGAAGACATAGTGAGAAAAGCAAGAATCCGTTGGTTTGGACATGTCCAGAGGAGAGACGAGGATTATATCAGGAGACGATTGTGGTTGTGGAAGATGGAGCTGTCAGGAAAGAGGAGAAGAGAAAGACCAAAGAGGAGGTTTATGGATGTGGTGAGAGAGGACATGCCGGTGGTCGGTTTGAAGGAGGAAGATGCAGAGGACTGGAAGAAATGGAGACGGTTGATCCACTGTGGCGACCCCTAAACGGGAGCAGCCGAAAGAAGAAGAAGAAGACACTGCCCTGGTTTCAACTACTGTTACAGGTAGACTAGGGTTATTGGTATTGTAGCACTACTGCATTTCTTACCGGCCCGAATTTCTCATTCGTGGGATAATAAATGATTATTCTATTCTATTCTATTGGTTAGAGACGAGGCCCCTGGATCAGAAGATCATGGGTTCGAATCCCTTACAAGTAGGTTTCCCTTACCTACCCTTGAGCAAGGTACTGTCCCCATCACTGCACCCCAGGCGCTTTGATTTGGGAAGCTAACTGCTGTGGCTTGGCTGGGAGGTGTTTTAATGATGAGCATGTAGAAAATTAGCAAACAAGATCAGAAATAAGTAGTGAGTTATCATTTTGTCGCCTCAGAGTAAGAAGGTCCTGGGTTTGAGGCAATCTCCATTCTCTCACTTTGTCTCCAACCTGTCCAACCTGAGCGGTTCCTCTGAGCTGTCCCTCTAATACATACTCATTCCTAAAACCTGGGGAGAGACTCATGACTAAAAGAGGCCTGTCTTTTCTCCAACTGGTTAAAATTCATGCTTTAAATCCTTTCTTTAACTATGTGTCCCGATAAAGCACCAAACAATGTCTCACTACAAACAAAGGGATGAGTGAACACATTAGTGTAAAGTGCATGTAATGGCTGTCCGCCTGGGGAATCACACAGGCTATTAAATTACTGAGTGAACTGCTTTCCCAACAATCAAACAGATTCACTACTAGAGGGCGCTATTGTGCTGTAAAGCTCACTGAACCCAATAATTAGCAGGTCACTAGAGGTCACCAACTTGCAGAAACTGAATCCTGATGAAGAAAGTAGATTATATTATATTACATTAATATAGTTTAACACTACATTATTGCTATAATACTGCATGAACACTCTTTACTCGTTTCTGTTGTGTTGTTTTGTTCTATTCACTTTTTTGCGCTGAATGGCACTTGTAGTCCTACGTCCTGTCCTATGTCACACTCTATTATGTCTTGTGAAAGTGAAAGTGACTATTTGCCATAGTGAACACAGCACACAGTGAACCACAACCAGACAAATCCTCTGTATTTAATCCACACACACTATCTAGCAGAGGGCAGCGCCCGGTGAGCAGTGGTGGGGACGGAACCTTGCTCAAGGGAAACTCAGGGCAACCTACTGGTCTGGGATTTCAAGTAACTCCTTTGAACTCTGGGACTGAACTGGGATTTCTTTGAACTCCAGCCCCCTGCTGGACGGTGTGTGTGTGTTTGTGTGTGTGTGTGTGTTTAACACGGCGGATGTGCACAGTGTGTTCACAATGAGGAATAGTCACTTTCACTCTCACTTTATGGATCCTACTGCTGGCAATTTTGAGGAAAGTATTTAGGAAGGGCCTTCAGTATCTGATCATGGCCTTCTGGAGATGCCAAGTTTGGTGGCCAACCCACCAGCTTTAAAATGGATTCTTTGGAGTGATTTTAATGGAAGGATCTTTTAAGAAGTGGATTAATGAGTGTCAACCGTTTTCCACCAACCGGTTCCTGAACGAGGTCCTCTCAGGAGTCTTTGATTTTTGGTGCTGCCTGGCAAATCAGTCCAGGTTTTCAGTCACTGTAATCAAGGATGTGTCTCCAAAGGGGGAGGGGCTACACAACAGACATAAACAAGAGACGGCCATCAGTGTCTTCACAGATCAACCAACATTTTTTTCACATTTTTTTGAGATCTGACCCAATTAATTTTGGGTCAGATCTCACCAACCAGGTTCAAAATCTGGTGCCTCCGTGAAGATGTGGTTAGTTCTATGTTCTATGTTCTATCTACAAATTGATAGATCATGAGAGAGTCTGGTGGTCATTTCCAACAATGCAATGAAAGGTGAGGTATCACCTTTGGTGAGGCATTTGTCCCATTGATCCCCTCCTTTCTTCATCTTTCTCTTCTGGAATGTTTACTGTTGAGGAGCAATTCTCCAGATCTTCCTGAAGGACAGTGTTATTGTCTCTCATGTTCAGTCCAGTCTCTGTACCTGAGCAGTTCTCCAGATCTTCCTGAAGGACAGTGTTGTTGTCTCTCATTTTCAGTCCAGTCTCTGTACCTGAGCAGTTTGATGGTTGTCTGTTGGTTAATCGACACATTGATCTATGTCTGAACCTTCAAGCGTACTCCTCGTCTCCCCTCTGGACACATCCAAACCAAAACAGTTTCGCTATTCACTTTATCTCTAAAATGTCCAACCTGAGCTGTTCCTCTATATGTCCAACTATATGTGGGTGGTGGCCTAGTAGTAGGATACTTGCATATAGGCCAAGATATTTCTGGTTCAAATCCCACCTCCAGCACTACCACCTGAGCAAGACCCTTAACCCCAAATTTAGAGCATCTGCTAAATGCCATAAATGAAGGTCCAGATGATTTCAGGTGGTTCATTTACTGCTGAGTGGGTGGAACCCCTTTATCTAGAACCTTGCATCTTTGGACACTTTGCAGCCTGGAGCACTAAAACACTTATTCCTGTTTCTTTCATTTAATCTTCAATCTGACAAAGGTCAGACGGTCTGACAGACAGGAAATTGTATTTATAAACCAAAGAGGTGAAAAAATCTAAAGAATTGAGGGACTCGTGACATTTGGACAGAACTAAAACATTCAAGGCTGAACTGAGGGAACAGTTGATCAGTGAGGAAAGGGGAAGTTTAATTGGGAAAATGGCTGAGTGTTTGAAGTGGGACTACAGCAGCCCGAGGCCTTTCCACCTCTGTGCTCCACTGAGTTTCATACGTTTGGGAATTTGAATAATGCATAATTTTACTCAAACACACACACACACACACACACACACACACACACACACTCTGCCTTGTAAACTACTAAACTGACATAGACATTTATAAAGACTGAGCAGCCTTTATGACTCTATTATGATGATTCATTGAAGTGGCACTTTAATAAACCTTTAGAAATGTTTATGTGGGTTAATGTCAGAGTTGAAAGACTAATGTAGCCTTATGAAAGTTATCATACAGTAAAGTGTTAACAGTATATCTCTCTGTGCCCCTTCCATAGCAAATACCAAATATTTTATATTCTGGAATTCTAGTCCAGACTATATTCTAGTCTATAGTTTGTGATCTACATGCTGTGTAAAGCATTTTCACCAGCTATGAGAGTGGCAGGAGTGATCTGTGGCAGACGGGGACCAGCAAGAGTGAAAGAGAAGGTTTACAAGATGGTAGTGGGACAAGCTATGTTATACGTATTGGAGACGGGGATGAAAAGACAGGCAGTGGAGCCAGAGGTGTCAGAGTTAAAGATGCTGAGATTTGTGTTTGGAGGGACGAGGATGGACAGGGTAGTAGATTAGAGGGACAGCTCAGGTTGGATGATCTGGAGACAAAGTGAGTGAAATGAGACTGTGCTGTTTTGGACGTGTCCAGAGGAGAGACGAGGAGTATATCAGGACAAGGATGTTGAGGATGGAGCTACCAGGAAAGAGGAGAAGAGGAAGGAAAAATATGAGGTTCATGGATGTGGCGAGAGAGGACATGCGGGTGGTGAGTGTGAAAGAGGAAGGTGCAGAGAAGACAGGAAGACACGGAGACACACAATCCGCTGTGGTGACCCCTATGGGGAGCAGCCGAAATAAGAAGGAGAAAGAAGACACCATATGGTAAAATGTAAATAGGCCATGTTGCTGTAACTCAGCTACTGACTTGAAGCAAGCAGATGAGTAAATGTGAGAAGGTCTGAGATCAGACGCGTGAGAGTGATTGCGTATGAGAGTAAATGAGAAGGTATGAGACAATAAGAGTTAATATGTGGCTACGGAAAAGCTGCTACATCACAATCTGCTAAAAGGTTCTGGTTCTGATAGAAAGGTGTCAGAACACAGTGCAGCTGTGTATGGGGCTGCAGACTGGTCAGAGTGTCCTTACTGACCCGTCCACCACTGAAAGCTAACGTGGACGTCAGAACTGGACCAGGGAGCGATGGAAGAAGGTGGGCTGGTTCTGATGGATTGTGTTCGCTTTTCCATCATGTGGATGGCCAGGTGTGAGTGTGTGTTTACCTAGGGAAGAGACACCAGGAGCACTATGAGAAGCTGGCAGAGGTAGTGTGACACTCTGGACAAATAGTATTGCTGGGAAATCTTGGATCCTGCATTCATGAGGACGTTACCTAAATGTTGCTGCAGTTCCCCCTTCATGGTGACGGTGTCCCCTAATGGCAGTGTCTTCTTTCAGCAGGATAATGTCCAGCCTCACTGCAAACCTGAACGCTTTGAGAAACAAAGAGTGTTCCTCCAGAGGGACTTTAAGGATCTGGTGCAGGAACCACCCCTTCAAAGGTGTTGCAGAGTTCATACCTTGATGGGCACTTGATTAGGCAGGTACAAGGCAGGTGATTTAATGTTATGGCTGTTTGGTGTAATATATCAGTAAACAGTGAGACCATCTGAGAGAATATGAGAGAATATGATTGGATATTAGACCGTATGAGAAAATAGGAGACGGTAGGAGCGAATATGAGTGAATAAAAATGGGCTCCCTGTCTTACGGCACGCCTTGACATGCAAACACACCCTCGGTTCCCCTCCTCGGACAAACAGAAGCAGAGCGTTTCTCCTGTTGCCACTTCACGCAGCCTTTAAGAAGAACTTTGGAGCCACCAAACATCTGTTTTTATACATACAGGATATGTTTTGGCTCTTTTCTGCGTTATGAAACCCCTCTTCTTGGTGAAGAGATCCATCAAACAGTATGACAATGCGAAAGCCTCCCTTTGCCCTGCCCTATATTGTACTCGGTGCAGGTGGAAATGTTATCATTGTGAGAAAGGTTGTGGCTTGGTGTTGTGTTTCTTTTCAGTCCACATCATAAGAAAGGAAAAGAATATGTACAGGTCTATTGTTAAGGGTGTCATTGCTCCAGATCGGAGCCTGAAAACGAGGGATGTGACTGTTAAAGCAATAAAATTCTCCTTTAAACTCTTTAATTGCCGTCTGTGACATTCTTCAAGCCTTGATTTAATCAAACACATGAAGGATGGGTGCCGTTCCAGCTCGTTTAGACGCCATTAGACCTAAAGTGGTGTTTCATTCTTGCTTGGGTGGAGGTGTCCAGCCTGCGGCTGTCTGAAAGGAAATCTCCTGAGTCAGAGGCTCGAAATAGCAGGGTGAGAATTTTAGCTCCTCGTCTTTTGTCCTCTGATAAAAGCCGGACTTTCCTCAGCCAGCCAGTGGACGCCATGTTCAATATTTACTGAAGCGTACGTGAAACCTTCTGGATTTCTTACAGGGGAGGAAATATTACAAGTGGCCTGCATGAGTTTTAAAAATGACATTTCCATTTATACATCAAGAAGGACATGTTATATTCTTGTTTAGGTTTGCACAGGAGCTAATGTAATATTATGTAACATCATGTTAGTATACCCAAGGGGGTTGGGTAGCCGGTTGACCTTGGACCCTCAGAGGTTTTTTTTCTCCACATAGTGGAGTTTTTGGTTCCTCTCCTTCGTAGTCGTCCGGCTTTAACATCTATTACTGTAACCTGTTCCACCATCTACCACCAGTTTAAAGTGCCTTGGGGCAACTGTGTTGTAAAAGGATCTATACAAGAATAAATTGAATTGAATTGAATAAATTGAACATCATCATGAAGGAGTTCATTAAACACAGAGGTCATAAATGTGCTTCACAAAGATAAAAAGCATAAAAGTAGTTGATGAAATTGGAAATAAAATCAATAAAGAAAGTGAGAATTAAAGAGAGATATTTGTCTAAAGATAAAAGCAGAGCCATTGATTTCTTGAAGGTGGATAAATGAGCTGGGTTTTTTTGGGTGGCAGTTTGGGGGCAGATCTGATGTCCATATGGGGCTGGGTCAAGCAGGGGGCAGCATAACGGCTAAATGGCATTTCACCCTGTTTAGTTTCAGCTGAGAGCTGGCAATGTCTTTACCTTTCCGAAGCAAGGTCGTCAAAGATGATTGGTTGGAGCTATTGCCTGACTCCGGTTCAAAACATGGCAAGAGGTTTTGGGGTGGTGGTGGTCTAGTGGTGGTACTTGTCTATGGACCTGTGGCTCAAGAGGTCCCAGGTTGAATCCCACCTCTGGCACTACCACCACTGGGTCCCTGAGCAAGACCCTTAACCCTGAGTGTCTCCAGGGGGGACTGTCCCTGTAATTAGGACATGGAAGTCGCTCTGGATTAGAGCATCTGCTAAATGCTGTAAATGTAAAGGTAATGTAAGAATTGGCACTGTGATGCCAAACCTGCCCTGGTGACCATCATGATAATATTGTGCAGCTGGATCCTGACATGAGCTTTTATGACTTACAGGGTCAGAAACCACATCAGCAAGTCTGTCCAACATCACTGAACCACTGAGTTCTGGTTCATTTGCTTGTTTGCTACACGAGCCTCTTAAAGTAAGTAAACTTCTGACACCAGAGATGTCTTGGCTGGAAGACTTTATTTGCGGTGCGGGTGCAAACTGGGAGAATTAGATTTGAGTTTGACAAACAGTTCCTTTAAACTCCCCCCCGATTCCACAAATCCTCCTCCTGAACCCACACCTGCAGCATGGCTGCCGTCCCACTCACTGCATTCCACATCCTTTCCTCACAGCTGGCCAATACTGGGTCTTACCTGCCAAACAGGTACGCAGGCAGGCCTGGCAGGTCCAGACAGGCCTCCTCAGAAATCCCAGGCATGCACCGTTCCTTTCCAAAGCTAGCGGGACATGCTGCTAGAAAGGAATGCAAGTGTACACAAACACACACGTTTTATACAATTTACAGGCCCATGGTGTGATACTTTATAGTGTATATGTGTACAATTGCACGGATCTGTGTGTATTAATAGCAATATTATCTAACTGTAGTAATTCTATATTCCATTTGTATATAATGTATATCTAATGATCTATAAGCAGAAATCTTCTTCTTCTTCTTCTTAAGTCTGCTCACATTAAGCGTCTCTACAGCGGATCAGTTATCTCCATTTCTTCTTGTCCTCTGCATCTTCCTCCTTCAAACCACCCCCCTGCATGTCCTCTCTCACAACATCCACAAACCTCCTATTTGTCCTTCCTCTTCTCATCTTCCCAACAGCTCCATCTTCAACATCCTTCTCCTGATAGATACCATTTGTTTCTCCTCTGGACACGTCCAAACCAACACAGTCTCACTTCTCTCACTTTGTCTCAAAAAGTCTAACCTGAGCTCACCAGCTGTATGTTGGTGGGTGCTGGTGGTCTAGTGATAGGATTATTCACTTATGGACCAAGAGTTAACAGGTTCAAATCCCATCTCCAGCACTACCATCATTGGGTTCCTGAGCAAAACCCTGAACCCCAAGATGCTCCAGAGGGACTGTCCCTGTAATTCAGAATTACGATATACAAGCGTCTGCTAAATGACTGAATAATGTGTTATTACAATACGTAACATTTATATGTCCTATTTGTATATTATGTTTATCTATAGTTATATATGTAAATAAATATAAATAAACTGAAATGTGTCCCTTAATCAATCTTAAGACTTTGCAAAGACATGAAAGAAAAAGGAAAGAATAAAGACAAAATAGTATTACATAAGATAACTAAAAAGAAGAAAATAGATATAAATGAATAAATAGATTTAAAAAATAATAAGATAATAATAAGATAAATAATAATAATAATAATAATAATAAATAAGATAGATCTAGAAGAATGTAAACACCCACAGAATGATGAGGAATGACAGGAAGTGTATTTATATATGGATTTCAGAGTAACAGCGATCGTGGATAAGGTGAAGAAGAGCATGCAGGTTGGAATGGATGGAGAAGAGTGGACGAGTGATCTGTGACAGACGGGGACCAGCGAGAGTGAAAGGAAAGCTTTACAGCACGGTAGTGAGACCAGCTGTGTGTGTCAGAATTAAAGAAGCTGAGGTGTGACAAAGATGGACAGGATTAGGAACGAGTGTATTAGAGGTACAGCTCAGGTTGGACGTTTAGGAGACAAAGTTAGAGAAGCAAGGTGTCCAGAGGAGAGACGAGGAGTATATCGGGAGGAGGATGTTGAAGATGGAGCTGCCAGGAAAGAGGAGAAGAGGAAGACCAAAGTTTGGACGTGGTGAGAGAGGACATGCAGGGGGTCAGTTTTGAAGGAGGAAGATGCAGAGGACCGGAAGAAATGGAGAAAAATGAAGAAAATGTATTTTTAAGTAATGATAACGCACACCATATTTGTTTCTAAGTATGTGTGTATGTGTGTGTGTGTGTGTGTAACTAGTTTTCCTACAATCTCAGGACGTTCTTGAACAAACGTGTGTGTCGTGTCTGTACCTGTCTGCTGTCTGCCAGGCTCCCAGCTCGGCTGTCAGAGCTCAGAGTGAGTGAACAGCAGCTACAGTGATGAAGTGCTCAGGTCTGAGGATTAAACAGCAGGTTAAAGTGATGGAATCCCACCTGTGGCGTCTTGTTCGGAGTTCACTTGGAGCTCGACGTCATTTCTCATTTAAAGCCGCAGTTTCTCAATACATCGTCTTCAAAAAAGCTAATGCCTAATTATCCATTAACCTCCTCTTTGTCTTCTCCTCTTTCCTGGCAGCTCCATCCTCAACATCCTTCTCCTGATATACTCCTCATCTCTCCTCTGGACATCCTTCTGGACTCCTTCTCTCACTTTACATTTACAGCATTTAGCAGACGCTCTTATGCAGAGCGACTTCCGTGTCCTAACTACAGGGACAGTCCCCCCTGGAGACACTCAGGGTTCAGGGTCTTGCTCAGGGACCCAGTGGTGGTAGTGCCAGAGGTGGGATTCAAACCTGGGACCTCTTGAGCCACAGGTCCATAGACAAGTATCCTACCACTGGACCACCACCACTTACCACCACTTTGGCTGCAAATGGGGCAGCGGTGGCCTAGTGTTTAGGGAGTCGGCCACAGGATCGGAAGATTGTGGGTTCAAACCCCTCACCAGTAGGTTGCCCTGAGGTACCCTTGAGCAAGGTAACGTCCCTATCACTGCTCCCTAGGCGCTTTTATAGCTGCCCCCTGCTGCAGTGTTTGTGTGCATGGGTTAAATGCAGAGGTCCAATTTCGTGGTGGTTCAGTGTGTGCTGTGCTGTGATCTTGCAATGACAAGAATAGTCACTTTCACTTTTTTCACTTAATATGCTCATACCTAATCCTGTCCATCCTCGTCCCTCCTGACTCAAATCTAAGTATCTTTAACTCTGACACCTCCAGATCATCTGGAATCATCTGCACCGGTTTCTTCACCGCTTCGTGTCTTAAGTTAGACGCTTTGTTCTGCTTGAAGGTTCAGACGTAGATCACTGTGTGGATTAACCTACACAGAACCATCAAACTGCTCAGGTACAGAGACTGGACTGAAAATGAGAGACAACAACACTGTCCTTCAGGAAGATCTGGAGAACTGCTCAGGTACAGAGACTGGACTGAACATGAGAGACAACAACACTGTCCTTCAGGAAGATCTGGAGAACTGCTCCTCAACAACACATTAAAACTGAAGAACGTATGGAAGCAAAATACACTCAAGACTTTTTGGGCCGAGTGATGAAGACGCCCGTGTGTGTTGCAATGTGTGTGTGTGTGTGTGTGTGCACTGCATGTTTTGGTAATGATTACTATGCAGCATTTAGAAATGAGCGCTGGAAGAGCACCTGGTCTTTTCAGGTCTTTGAGCAAATGAGGTTGCTAAATAAATACAGGTGGGGTCTCTGAGCTCTGTAGGATTAGCTTTAATGCCACACAACCACAGTCTGAGACATGACACACACACATACACACACACAAAGCAGGACACAGTCAGCTGATCACACACACACACATTCATCATTCGCTCTATTGTTCTTCACAGCGTATTTGTCTCAACTACAAAGACCGAACGGTCATTTTGACGGTTGGATGGAGGCACTTCACAGACGCTCAGCGTCTCATCTGTTGACCTTTTCTCCTTCTTTACTCACATACATTTCAGAGTTAACTGAATATTTACGCATATTATTTGTATTAAATACAAAATAGTGCAATAAACCAATGTGTGAACTAAAAAGTCATAAAAGAAGCAAAACAATTCAACATACGTTCATATTAGAAACAGAACAATTCACTGTATTTAGTGTGTGTTTAGTACCCGAATTATACATAGTAGACACTGGATAAATTAAACTGGATCCTGAATAAATTATAGAGGAAAGTGAATAATTCATACTTATAATAAACTTATAATAATAGTTACTGAACCGTTCGCAACAGATTGTGGATAATTAATAGTGGATGTTGAATGATTCCTACTGGATACTGAATAATCAGTAGTAGATACTAATAAAACTCATAGTGGATACTGAGGAATGTATAGTAGATACTGAATATTTCATTGCTGATTTTGACTAATTCATAACAGATATTTCATTATTCATCATAGGAACTGCATAATTAATAGTAGATCATGAATAATTTAAAACTACTGAAAGTTTGGGTCAAAAAATGTATAAAAGCTACTGAAAGTGTGATTTTGAATTAAAACAGTTTACAGAATGATTCTGTTGGCTGAGGATGTTCGGAGTCGGAGGTGGATTAGTGCTGATGTTTGATCTGATGGACTTTTAAAGGTGTGATTTTTCTGTATGTGCGGTGAAATGCTAGACTGGGTGATTTAAAGGCGGTCCTTGAATATGCAAATAAAATGCATCAGGTCCTCGAGTGGTTTCCAGGAAGAACAGAGCGTTGAGATTGTATCTGGCCTTCAGTCGGCCTGACTCTCGGACCCTTCTCTGCTTAAAGCAGGGCTCTGTTGTCTGCGGTGGAGGCTTTCTGCTGCCTCTGCTCAATGGCTGAGCTCTGCTCTGAACAAAGGCCTGTGTTTACTTGCCCCAGGATTCAATCACAGGCCTCGCACACAATAGTGGTCTTCTGTTTACTCTGTGATGAGGCATAAATGAGTTTATTTAGAGGCGCTAACACTCCTCAGTGACTTCATTAAGGGGAGAATGGAACTGGACAAACAAATGTTTCAGCCTTGAGCCTCCACTACACTCAACGTCCCCAAAAGGGGACAAACTCTTACCTTAATACAGGAGACGTATGCAGGAATGTGGGTGAATAAATATTTTATCGATATGCAAAGAAGACAAAGACTAAAAAACTGGGATGAGCATCAGAAACTAATCTAAATATTTACTTCTGCTATCTCTGTTATTTACTGAGTGATGGGGGAGAGGGAGGACCGTCCTACACACCCAGAGAGAGAGAGGACAGTTCTACTGGGTGATGGGGGAGAGGGAGGACCACCCTACACACCCAGAGAGAGAGAGGGCAGTTCTACTGAGTGATGGGGGAGAGGGAGGACCACCCTACACACCCAGGGAGAGAGAGAGGACAGTTCTACTGAGTGATGGGGGAGAGGGAGGACTACCCTACACACCCAGAGAGAGAGAGGACAGTAAAACTGAGTGATGGGGGAGAGGGAGGACCACCCTACACACCCAGAGAGAGAGAGGACAGTTATACTGAGTAATAGGGGAGAGGGAGGACCACCCTACACACCCAGAGAGAGAGAGGACAGCTATACTGAGTGATAGGGGAGAGGGAGGACCATGCTTTCTTGGCCTCTCAACTACAAATGAAGTACAAAAGTTTGATGCACATTTTTCATGTGCAATATGTCAAACCCAGCAAACGAAAATACAAAGTGTGCTCTTAAATTTGCATATTTAACCTCACTCGCCAAGTCTGTATCAACCCTGCTTCATTCAGCACCACCTGAAGCACATGTTCACACCTGAACTTTGGAACGAATGAATCCTTCACCGTGGGAAAATGTCACTCAGTCTAACAGCTCACTCCCCGTCACTGAGTAATAAGTGTGGGAACTGAAGCTGTCTGTTTATGGTTTGATTTGGAGGGCATGTCACATCACGACACTGGAAGTGAATACCGTTAATTCAGATGGTGTGATCGCACTTCTCAGAAACGTGTAGCCCCAAATTCGCCCGATTCAAACGCCTGCATCATTTTAACGTGAATGAACTACAGCGGCATGTGAACGTTTTGCTTAAAACGTCTGTGTGATGTAGTGAAATGTGGTGAGAATAGTTCAGTGAGCAGGATAAACTGATGAAGGCATGAAGTTGAAGATGACACATTTCTTCCATATTTTACAGCAAGATTACATTTTTATTTCCATCAGTCTCAGGCACCAACTGCTTAAAGAAAAATGGACTGCAGCAAAAGTTTTGACTCTGCAAGATTGTTGCACACAAGCGTTTTTTCAGTGATGTTTAGGTCTGGGATTGTGAGAACCTGGGACAAACCATCAGGTTTCGCCTATTGATGTTCTCCAGGGTAAATTTTGAGGTGTTTCAGATCGATATCTCATTGTAGGATCTTGTTTTTCATTTCAGCTTTTGAACAGATCATGTAAAATTTGATAGTGTTTATTTGAATCCATTCTTTTTCTGCCAGTGAGCGTTCGTCTTTGGCTGAACGCTCGATCCATGCTCCACTTAATAGAGGAGTTCTATACTGGAACTCCAAAGGCTTTTCTTCTTCAAATATATTGGGGCTAATAAGGTCTATTTTGACATTGACTTTCCCAAATTCAAATGAGAAATTCATCTGGAAACTTCAGGTGCTAAATTTTGTGACTGGGATGTACTTTCTTTAAGGACCATGAAGGCAGTATTTGTTCAGGTGTCATTTGATTGATCAGATTGCTAAGCAGCTGCTTAGAGAGGCCAATGGCCGCTGAAGGTTGACACAAGGATTACAGAGAAAATAAGTTATGCAGCTTTTAAATTTGCAGCACCTGGACTTAACGATGGCTGTGAGCAAAAAACCCAACACTAATGAGTTAATTAAGGTCTTGGTAAAAGTTATCTGAGACCTCAAATGTCTTGGGATGCCCTACCTTTGGGGCATCTTACCTTTATAATAACAATAATAATAACAACAACAATAATAATAATAATAATAACAACAATAATAATAATTTTAAGGCATGATTTATATATGCATTAAATATATTATTTATATATTATTATTTAATGCATTATATTAATATAGCACCTTTCTCAAGCTCAGGATCACTTTACAGGACAAAAATAAATCAACATGAATCAAAACAGATAATTGTGAGAATGAACAGAATTTTTAATATAGAACAGGAAATCTTTCAAATTTGGCTTAGTCGCTTTTAAAAAGAGGAATTCTGTTTTCCACATTCTGGGCCCTTTAAAATGATGTACAACCCAGTGAAGTCATCAAACTCCTTTTTTTAAGGTGGTATTTTAGTCCCTCATGCATATCTCATGTGTGATCCGTTCCACCCGCACTTTAAAACCGACCCTCACCTCGGGTTTAGTATTTGATGAGACAGGTTTAATGCTCTACTGTGTGAAAATAAGCCAAAAAAGGACATTTGAGACAAGACGGCACATATTAGAAGGTCAAGGTTTTCCCTGCATCCCTGCACAGAAGGTGGGCCAAACTCATGACCGGTTTACAGACTTCTAACACTCCGATACGAGTCCCTCTGTGAGGACGACCCGAGTCCATCAGCGGCTGCACGACCTGTAACTGAACATGGATGAGGCAGATAATTAAATAATTAAATTAAATCTACACTCATATTTATACGACACACCCATTCCATTCATCACTGATCCACCCTCAGTACATTTACTCAGGGAACACCCCATTTTTTTTAAGGTGTACCTGTCGTCCTGACCATCCAGACCTCAGGCTTTGTGTTTTACTGATCAACTGTTCATGAAAAGGTACAAATCTGCCTGGAAACAACCTGATAGCACAAAACTGGGACGTCCAGGACCATGTTGTAACTTTAAAGGTCTCTTTACACTGTTTAGACCTAAAATGTTCCGGGACTAGCTTTATTCTGACTGTGCAGGGTCAAGGGGTCAAGAGGTTAATAAATGACAAAGGCTGCACTGAACACAAAGCAAATTCCTGAAGTGTCCTTCGTCTGGAGGCTTGAGTTTTCAGAGTGAAGAAGCTGCTTCAGAAGCTGCACAGAATACAGTCATCACCCCTTCACTGTTCTTTATAGACAACAAGGAAAATAGACATTAATGCTGGGCGTTGAAAACGTGCATAATTAAAATATATTCATACACAAAAAGCAAATTTACTTCTGTGGGAAAACTGATGTTTACGAAGCTGCGAGGTCTGAACGGCAGACTCATCCCATAATATCTTTTTTTCATATATATAATTTTTCTTTTTTAACCCCTGTTTATCTTTGTATCCTGAGAAAAAACAAAGCCTGCTGTCAGGAGAAACACATTCAGCCCACTTCACGTTTATAGAGCTTCATGAATGGGTGAAATCTAGTGTGCTGGGTTGCCAGATGTGTAACATCCATTTTCAACATCACTTATTATGAAACGGATTAACTTTGCAGTATTTTATTTCAAACTGTAAACCAAAACTTAATACAAAATACAACTTGCGCAATAAAACACAAATGTTATAATTTGTTATAACAACGTTAATAACAGATCATACACATTTTGGCAAAATGGAAATGGAAATATTAAAATAGATATAGACAATACAATATATATAGAAATATTTAAATATTTAAGATTATATTAGATCATATTTGAAAATATTAGATATTGCCCCCGACATAAAAGAAACATTTTTGGCCAGTAATGGAATTCTCCTCTCCCCCATCACTCAGTAGAACTGTCCTCTCTCTCTCTGGGTGTGTAGGGTGGTCCTCCCTCTCCCCCAACACTCAGTAGAACTGTCCTCTCTCTCACTGGGTGTGTAGGGTGGTCCTCCCTCTCCCCCATCACTCAGTAGAACTGTCCTCTCTCTCTCTGGGTGTGTAGGGTGGTCCTCCCTCTCCCCCAACACTCAGTAGAACTGTCCTCTCTCTCACTGGGTGTGTAGGGTGGTCCTCCCTCTCCCCCATCCCTCAGTAGAACTGTCCTCTCTCTCTCTGGGTGTGTAGGGTGGTCCTCCCTCTCCCC
>CM029368.1:1129662-1282162 GCA_017165825.1 Hepsetus odoe
GTCACACATTACACCCTACCAAAAAAATACACATTTTTGTTGACATTTTTTGCTTAACAAATCAAGGTAAATTTTTGTTGTTTACCTGCAATTAAATCACTTTTGTTTCCAGAGATAAATAAAAACAAGATTAGACATCAATTTAGGAACATTTATTAATAAAGAACTGAATGGGGTGTCTTAACGTTTTCACACGACTGTATGTAATAATAGATCTTTTCCACAATGATTAAATGACCGTTATAAGATTTAATCTCATTTGTGTCTGTACTCTAAAAGCCACATTTATGCCAAACATTAAGAAATCTTTAAGGTTTTACAAACTTTCAAGCACCTTTGGAATTGTTGTGTATTGTCAGCATATTCATAATAATATGAAATTGCATTATATTTCCAGCTTTTCTCTATATTTTGTCAGATGCCACCTCTGGCCTCAAGTCAGAGTCAAACGCCCAAACCTTAACCTACTACCAAAAACACTCACCATCTACCTCTTTCCCCAACCCAACTCCATTAAATTCTAATTCTGAGAATGTCATTTAAGCACTGCTTCCTGGCATTGTGTGTGTGCATGTTTGTGTGTCTTGCCACTACATGATGAAGGATGAAAAAAGGAGAAGGTGGAGTTGTCCCTCTTAGCTGTTTTGCATCCGTGTTCTCTGAAATAGCCTGACCAAAGGAAATAACTGCAGGAAAGTGTGGTGTTTGGCCAGGTACCCTTATGCTGGGACACTACGTTCAAAAACAACTTCAGCAGCGACCATCTCATTCCCTGGCGTTCTAAAGTGACTACACAAACCTTATGTCCTCAAAAGTGTGACAATTCTTTTAAATTTTAGAAGAAAGCTTTATTATCAGGGGTCAACAATTTCCCATGGGACAGACTTCATCATATACCTTTACTCCAAAAAAGCACAGATATTGTACTGCATAGACACTATTGCTCACGATAGCTGTTTTGAAATGCCGTCTCTTTAAAAACATGTGAATAACCCCAGTCAAAATGGCATTTAATGCCATCATTTCTACCAAGTCTACCTATACACTACATGAATGAAAGACAATAAAAAATAAAATGTTATCAGCTAGCTTTAAACTTTGCAAAGCTGTTTGATTTGAAACGGCCTTCTGGGACTTCCTTCCGTCCGTGCCCATTGCGGTTTACAGAAACCCTTTGTCTGCTTTTCAGCACCTACAGTCTATAAGAGGCTATTTAAAATAAAATAAAATAAAATAAAATAAAATATTTCTGTCCATTTTCATAGTTTGTTGGCTTTTTTGGGTCTTGTTGTGAAAAGCCTTGTGAAGATATTTAACCGTAAATGTAAATCCTAAAAAACTTTTTTAATTAATCCGTTTCATAAACTTTCTGTAAAATCGGGCTATTTATTATATAAAGTCATATTTAATCAGTGGATTTGAACAAACTTTATTTTTAGTGTGTTTTGTACAAACTTCATGTTTGATCAGTGTAGTTTTATCAGCTTTATATTTAATTTGGATATTTTAAAAAATAAAAGTCACCTTTAATCAGTACATTTTTAAAAACTTCATATTTAAGTAAAACAGTGAGCCACGTATTTTATGAGTTTATTCTTAAATATATTCTATATATATAAACAGTGCATTTCCGAATTTATATTTAATAAATACATTTTTATACACTTCAATGTTCAATTAGTGCACTTTTAAGCCATAGATGAAGTTTATTTTTATAAACCTCATATTTAAATACATCAAAATAAAAACATTTTAAAAATAAATGACAAAATGTTAAACAAAAGTTCTGTTTAATCAGTGTAATGTTACAGTTTATATATTTTTTTATTATAAACCTCATATTTTTTCAGTGTATTCTTAAATAAAAGCCATGTTTAATCTGTGTATTTTAATAAACTTAATAAACTGTTTAATAAATGGCTTAATCTGTTGTGTATAAGCTCCTTATTTAATCAGTGTTTTTTTTACTAACCTGATATTTATAAACTTAAATTTACTCAAAGTATTTTTATAAATGTATTTCTGAAAGAAGCTCTGATTTTATTTGTGAATAATGTGAATAATTAGGGTTAATCTTCTCCCCCGGTGATTATACAGTATGTGGTTTTGACGGGAATGTTTGTGTGTGAGGGGGAACCAGCCCTGAGGGGAAAATAAGGAAGTGTGTTGATGGTGCATTCGTGTGTTTTGGCCCCTATGAAGGCTCATTTCTGGTTGGTTGTCTGATGTGTGATAAACTGCAGTGAGTGATAAAACTGCCCAAACCTGTGGAAACATCCAAAATATCCACCCAGACCCCCATTCACTTAAATATATGTGAATTTGTGCCTCCCTACCATGGGCTGAAACAAAACCAGCACAGGACACTGGAGGTTCAATCATTTATAGTAATTACTCAATTATTCATAAATCATAATACATACAGAATGTTTTATTGTGGATACTGAGTAATTCATAGTAGTTACAACATAATTCATTGTATTGATGGCATAGTTCATAGTATTTACTGAATAATTCAGAGTAGATAATGAATAGTTCATACTAGTTCCTGAATGATTCATTGATTCACAGTAGTTGCTGAATGATCCATAGTGGATACTAAATAATTCATAGTGGATACTGAATAATTCATTGTGGATACTGATTAAGTAATATTAGATACTGAATAATTCATAGTGGACACTGAATAATTAATAGTATATACTGAATCATTCATAGTGGATACTGAATAATTCATAGTGGATACTGAATCATTCATAGTGGATACTGAATAATTCATAGTGAATACTGAATGGTTGTAAAGCTCTTAAAAATCCAGGAAACAGATGAAGCAGAGGAAACATGCTGTGTTATTTACAGTATGCAGTACACAGAGAGGTTTGTAACGTAACTTTAATACCTGATCAGTAAACACACTTTAATGAACTCTACTGAATAATGAGTCTCAGTCCCACGTCTAGTTCAGTCTGTGAACATCTGACAGGGTTCGTTCTGGAGCTTCATTAAATTAAGAAATTAGTCATGAAAACTTCCAAAGCGGTGGGACTTTTAAACATGTGGAGTGTATTCATTAGAAAGTGAAAGTGACTATTTTTCATTGGTACAAACTGTACAGCACTCACATCCAAACACATCCCCTGTATTTAAACCCACACACGACATATCCAGCACCCGGGGAGCAGAGACAGGGACGGTGCGTCGATCAAGGGAACCTCAGAGAAACCTAGTAGCCCTGGATTTGAACCCACAACCTTCTGATCGTGGGTTCAAGTCCCTAAACTCTAGGCCACCGCGGTCCTGAGAGTTAATGAAGCTACAACGTCCGGATGCTTTTGCAACGTCTTTGGATTAAATTGCCATTTTTATTTAAAGTTTCTGTGCAGTGATGTCCGCTCTGTGTATTTCCTTCCTCGTGGCTTCTCTTCCTGCCTCTGTGGCCTGAGCAGCCGTGTAGCTGCTGTTTTATGGCTTTCTGCATCAAAGTGCCTAAGACACGCGTGTGATCTGACTCAGCAGGTGTCTCGCCCCGACAGCCAGCTGGCTGCAGAGGAAAGTCCTCTATAATCGCTGCTCTGATTCTCTCACCCAAATCCCACTATTACCCCTGACAGAGAAACTCAAAAACAAATCTAATCTCACATTACAGTGGCTTACAGGGTAACGGGGCGATGCTGATGAGCACCAGCATCAGATTTTCCCCAGAAGATCATGAGATGAGGACATGAGAGACATAAATAACAGTGATTCATTAAATTAACTACTGAGCACTTTTCATGCTTTTAGATGCAGCTCAAGTGCTTTATGTGTTGCAGCAGCTACTGACTGATGTAAATAGCTACTTTAAGAAATATATTAAGAAATGTGTATCAAATGGTCAGATTGAGCTGTAAACCAGTCCTAAGGTATTAAGCTCTGCTAAACAACAAAATTGAAAAATGGATTTAGCTGTTTAAAAAGCTCCGTTCAGATCAGATCAGTCAAGATTTGCTTCTCGGTTCAATAGTAGGTTTGATTGAAATGAAATTAGTCTGAGCATCGCTGTATTTATTATCATTTTATAATCCGTTATTACCTGCACATAAAGACGAAATCTAAGTACTAAAACCTGAATTTCGGGAATATTATGGATTTCTTTTATTTTAAATGGAAGGTGAAGGGATTTGGTCAAATAGAGTGGTGAAATACTGTATGAGGGATTGTTGTTGGTTTAGATTTTAGTTTTTTTATCAGACTATAAAATTATTTTCACAGTTGCACTTTCAGGACTGACGCTTTTTCAGTTTGTCTTCAATTTTTGGGGGATTTAGTGCAGTTTCAGATTATCTGGGATATAAAACTGTAAGAAAATCAAACAACACAGGTGTCTTAAATGCTTTAATCTTAAAGTTTTTCTTCCCTGAGCTAAAAGCCTGGTCTGTGGTTGGTCCAGCTACCTACCTCTTCTTCTTCTTTCGGCTGCTTCTGTTAGGTGTCTCCACAGTGGATCATCTATCTCCGTGTCTTCCTGTCCTCTGCATCTTCCTCTCTCGCACCTGCATGTTCTCTCTCACCACATCCATAAACGTCCTCTTTGTCCTTCCTCTTCTCCTTTTTTTCTGGCAGCTCCTCAACATCCTCCTCCTGATATACTCCTCGTCATCTGTCCAACCTCATTTTACTTTAATCAGAAGACTAAAACTAACACACTTAGACATCACATGTCCACGTTCCTCACACCCGGGATAATTCCGGCATAATTCTCAAAATATCTCTTAATTCTCCTCAGATAGAGATGCTAGGCTGAATTATGTTTGTGGTCAAATGTTTGATCAGTTTAATGTTCATCCAGAGCGTCCAATACTTAACCGTTCAGTTCACGTAAGTGTTCACGGAAGTAAAGTTTTGTGAATCAATCCATTTTGTCATTGTTGAATAACAAATTTGGCTGAGAGTTTGTAAGTAAAGCTTGCAGGTCACGATGAGACAGAATCCTGGGGATGTTTTTTTGTTCGATCAGGACACCAGAGGCCAGTTTTTCCCTCATTATTGCTGAAAGAAAAGTTACTCAGCGTTGCTCTCTAAAAGAAGTTTGCATTGACAAAGCGTCCACCCCTGTCGTTTATACTGGAAGTCATTTAATCCTCACTCAGAGTTAATAAAAGTAGCAGAGCAATGAGAAGACTTAACGTCTCATTCATACTCAGGACTGAAGACGGATATGAACGGATCGTTCTGTTCGCTGCGTCTGAATTTGTTTTCGGAAGGTTTGCAGATGAAATGGGGCAGAATCATGGGGGCAGTGCATTTTAAGCAAGAATCAACAAATACATCTTAAACACTGGAGCTCAGAAACAGATTGTATTTGATGACCTCACAGATCCGCGACTTCTGCAGCGCTGCCTCTGCTTTTACCTCTTTCTCAACAAACTCCACCATCGCCATATTTGTCAGAAACTTTGGACTTTAACATCCGCTCCAACATAGACTGCACGCAAGTATGTGGGCAGTGATGGATAGATTGATTGAAAGAGACCTTTTCTAGAAAAGGTCCATTAAATGACCAAACCGTGATGAATGTAATGTTTCTTGGGTGACACCAACACTGTCCCAGCACAGCAGGACTTCAATTTAATGTAAGATGCTTATTTTGAAGCTTTCTCTTGGAATATTTCAGTAGTAAATCCCTAAATGTGGTCCATCTGACATTGGGTTTAATGTCTGACATTTATTTTTGTAGCCGAGACCAATTTTCCAGCAAGACTCGTCAGCCTCATCAGTAGATTTTGGTTGATCGACGGGGTAAGGGGTGATCTTTTAGTGAATAATTCCTTCACGTGTTGATATTTTGACCGTGAGCCAGCATTACTTCACATTTCGAGAGAGAATGGCTGTTTGAACTTGGCCTGAGTGTATATTTGCTGAGCCGTGATCAAACCCACAACATTGCTCTGATAAGATAAGACTATTATAGGGCATTGAAAGGAGGCCGGGCGATTATAAAGAGATTAAATCAACACCTGGATTACAGTGGCAGCGTGATTTCAAAAGCAACAAAGACATTTAATCCTACCATGCTGTGCAAAAGTCTTGATCCCCTCATCTCTTCATATTTTCTAGGGAATCAACTTGTTGGACCAAAAAAACAAGTTGATTTCTGCCGTTCTGTCTTATCTTTGGCACATTTAGTTGGTTGAATGAAAGAAATGGGAACAAATGTTTTGAACTCCAGGCTCTAAAGGTACAAGGTTCTAGAAAAAGAAGTTCCAGCCTCTCTGCATTGAGTATCACCTGATCATCTGGAATCATCTGCACCTGTTTCTTCACTGCTTCATGTCTTAAGTGAGACGCTTTGTTCTGAAGGTTCAGACGTAGATCACTGTGTGGATTAACCAACACAGAACTATCAAACTGTTCAGGTACAGAGACTGGACTGAACATGAGAGACAACAACACTGTCCTTCAGGAAGATCTGGAGAACTGCTCAGGTACAGAGACTGGACTGAAAATGAGAGACAACAACACTGTCCTTCAAGAAGATCTGGAGAACTGCTCAGGTACAGAGACTGGACTGAAAGTGAGAGACAACAACACTGTCCTTCAGGAAGATCTGGAGAACTGCTCAGGTACAGAGACTGTACTGAAAATGAGAGAAAACACACTGTCCTTCAGGAAGTTCTGGAGAACTGTTCCTCAACATTAAAAATACAAGAAAATGGAATAGAAAGATGAAGAAATGAGGGGTTCAAGACTTTTGAACAGCAAAAAATAAGGTGTTCATTAAGGTGGAGCAGACTTCAGGTTGTGGTTCAGGACAGCATGACTCGCTGTTGACTACAAACATGATCTGAACTTGTGAAGCCAAGCAGACTTTTTACACAACAGGGTGTGTTTTCAGGTGCAGGAGCGCTGATCTAGAATCAGCTGTTAGTACAGAGGAATGTGATCCCCAGTGTTTGTCTGAAGTTTAGTCATGCTGTGTCCTAAACCACATCCACAAGTCTGCTCCACCTTAAGGAAGAGGTTTAAGGGGTCAGTACAAACACTATTTCAATGTGTGTGTGTGTGTGTGCGTGTGTGGCAGTAAAAGGCTGGTGGTGGTGGTGCCCAATGAGCCGGTGTTCCATGGACGAAGGGCCTACACTAGTGAGGATGAAGCCTGGAGGTCATATCTGGAGAACCCGCTGACCGCAGCCACCAAAGCCATGATGAGCATCAATGGAGACGAGGACAGCGCCGCAGCCCTCGGGCTTCTCTACGAATATTACAAGGTCAGACCTATAAGTGCGCCCTCTAGGGGTGTAAAACAGAACCACCAGAATGGCTTTCAGGCCCATTGGAGGGTTTCGGTTCAGTTCAGATGAACAATGTCAAAATTATAAGTGAAAGTGACTATTTGTCATTGTGAATGCAGTGAACTACAACCAAACCCATCCTCTGTATTTAACACGCACACTGTCCAGCAGGGGGCAGACATATCCAGCACCTGGGGAGCAGTGATGGGGATAGTACCGTGATCAAGGCAACCTCAAGTTCTGGTCTGGGATTCGAAGCCACAACCTTCCAGTCCTGAGGTCTCATCCTTAAACACTAGACCACCACTGCCCCCCCCCAGCTATTTAGCAGGCATTTAGCAGATGCTCTTAACCCTGGAGCAACTCAGGGTGAAGGGTTTTGCTCAGGAACCCAATGGTGGAAGTGCTAGAGGTGGGATTCAAACCTGTGACCGCTTGGTCCATAGGCAAGTATCCTACCACTAGAACACCACCATCCAATTTTGGGATCTGGGTCCTGTCCAAAACAAATCTTCATCCCAAGCCCTGCTGTGACAGAACTCTCTAGAGCTCTCTGTGTCTCTGTCTGTGTGAGTTGACGATGAAGGCCTTTGACCCTTAAAGTCTCCAGCAGGTGTCTGGCACGTTCAGTAAACACCTGTTAGACGAGGACCTCTCATCTCCATCGACAGTTGAGGTACATGGAGAGACAGGTTCCTCTGTCAGTTTCTCTCTTCTGCTCTCGATTAACATTGTTAGCCATCAGGAACACACTCATTGTTGACTCTTATAGGAACCTGGGAATTTTTTCAACAAAATCCATCATTTAAGCTTATATTTGACATGATTTCACAGGTATTTTAAAAGTTTAAATATTAGATTTCACTAAATAAAAACTTAAACAAGTGCACTTTAATATATCTCACGGCATTCGTGCGATCATAACTGACACATCCAAACAAACAACTTATTCATGAAAGCTTCTCCAGCCCACAGTCAGAGCTTCGTTCCTTTGTTCATTCCTTTGAATAATGTGGTTTCAGTTACCGTGTGTGTCGCGTTTTTATTTTGTTTATGCGCTGATGTGTACTGTAGATTAGGCTCAGTACAGGAAGTTAAAACAGACAGGGGGAAGTTTGTTGTGAATTAGTTTTCTTCCTCTACAAGCTTTCTTTTTGTCAAGAATAAGCTTGGCCTTCTCATCGACTCCAGGAGAAAATAACTGTCCTCTCTCTCTCTGGGTGTGTAGGGTGGTCCTCCCTCTCCCCCATCACTCAGTAGAACTGTCCTCTCTCTCTCTGGGTGTGTAGGGTGGTCCTCCCTCTCCCCCATCACTCAGTGTTTTTAATATAAAATTTGCAGTTCAACCTAACTCTTGATTTGCCTTGATGTTGACGGCCTCCTCTTCTCGTGGTCATTCATTCTGACTAAGGTTTATGGTTTTCACTGTAAAGTTCACGGTGGACACAAGATCAGACTGTGAAAATAGACATTTAATAGTCTTAAAATGAAATTTTAGAGGACATTCCTGCTGTTTACCCCAAACCTGTTGTTATATTTACCTGTTGTTCATTTTTCATTCGGATTAGGTTCCTAAAGACAAACGAGTGATGCCCATTACCAAAGTAGTGGAAGTTGCAGAGGAACAGGAGAAAAGGTGTGTATTTTAGACACCCAGGCTCAGCTAGATCATCACGTGTGTGTGTGTGAGTGTGTGTGTGTGTGTGTGTGTGTGTGTGTGTGTGTGTGTGTTTGTATATTGGATAATGTGCAAAAGCGCCCTGGTTTTGTCCACATCGACTAAAAGAGTAAAACAATGACTATGCACCGTGTGGGACGTCCTCCACAAAAGCCATCTGCTGAAAAGAAGATCAGTTTTTAGACCAATCAGAAATGTTCTGGGGCAAGACTTCTGCTCAGATCATAATTCAGCTCATGTTTGGAGAAAGATGGGCTGATCAGAAGATCTCAAAACATGGTGGTGGGAGCATCGTGATCCGGGGCTGCTTTTCTGCTAGTGGTACCGGAGCATCACACACCATCAAAAACGGATTGGATATCAAATCCCAGTGTCACCATATGGAGGATGCTGATGCTGCGAGTCCATCAGGGGTTTGGGGAACCAAAGATGAGAGAGAAGAACCCAAACTGGCCCACAATGAGGCAAAAACTGATGTCCCAAAGCTTTGCAACAAAGTACGCTGTAATTGTATGGTTTCAGAATTGGTCTCATTAATTTGAATTAAAATCAAATCTTACAAACGTATATAATAGAATAATAGCTTTAGATTAATAATGTTATTACTGTGAACTGTTACTACATTTAACACGTATGGAACGTATTATTATCATTATATATTGATACTTTAATAATATATATCATTGAATTCAACCAAAAGGTTATATTAAAAAATAGAAATATTAGGTTTTATTCTATGATCTAAAAATATACCTTCCAATAATATATTAATAATGATTTAAAATTATTATTTGTAAAATATCTGGGTTTATATTGACTTTGGCTTATTATTATTGCATATTGGAAGTGAAAGTGAAGTGAAAGTGACCATTCTTGTCATAGTGAAACACAACGAAATTACACCCCTGCATTTTACCCACACACACCGTGCAGCAGGGGACAGCTATCGAAAGTGCCCGGGGAGCTGTGACGGGGACGGTACCTTGCCGAAGGGTGCCTCAAGGCAAACTACCGGTCTGGAATTCGAACCCACGACCTTCTGATAGTGGAGCCGACTCCCTAACCACTAGGCCACCACTGCCCCATTTGATACTTTTATATATATTGGATACATATTATTATCACACATCCATCATTTACATAATTGTATAATCGATCGGTTCACGTGTGTGATGTATTTGTACGTGTGTGTTTCAGAGGTGTGGTTTTGGGCGGCAGCAGTGGCACCGAGTTGGTGGATAATCATGTCCAGGTTCTGAAGTCCGTGCCGGTGAACCTGTGTGTGAACACAGAGCAGCAGGAGTGTAAGCGTGAGCAGTTTGGCGGTGTGGTGAAGGCTGAGGTTTACACTCCGGTCTTCACCAACTCCACCGCTCACTACAGAGCAGAGGGCGAGGAGCAGACGACGCGGGTCGTTTACGAACACACACACTCCTTCGACTCCACGGCGGCCAATCACGGCGGATTTGGGAAGGACGAGCATTGCAGCAGCCCCGACAGCACATACGAGGAGAACAACAGCGAGGTGGGAGGAGTGGATAAAAATGATAAATAAGATTAAACAAACATTTAGGTACACTTATATCTACTCCAAGTGCTTATAAAAATAGCCAATTGGAGCAGAGCTCATTTACATATCCGCCTTTAAGGCACAGGAACAAAAACAGCATAAGATCGGATTCACCCCAACGTGATTTATGTCTGTTTTTCGGTAAATAAAATCTCCACGTCCATAAACCTCCTCTTTGTCCTTCCTCTTCTTCTCTTACCTTCTCCTGATATACTCGTCGTCTCGCCTCTGGACACGTCCAAACCAACACAGCCTCGCTTCTCTCACTTTGTCTCCAAACCGTCCAACCTGAGCTGTCCCTCTGATATACTTGTTCCTGATCCTGTCCATCCTCGTCCCTCCAAAGGCAAACCTCAGCATCTTTAACTCTGACATCTCCAGCTCCACTGCCTGTCTTTTTCGTCACCGATTCTAACCAATATAACACAGCTGTCTCACTACCGTCTCCAACCCGTATAAAATGGCTGGTCTCACTACCATCCCATTAACCTTCCCTTTCAACCTTACCTGCTTCAGATCACGATTTTAGAGTGATATATTGTTTTGTTTTGTTTTTTAGAGCAAAATATGCTATATTACTGCCCTGTGATTGGCTGGCGACCTGTCCTGGGTGTTTCTTGAGGCTTTACCCCCCGCCCCCCCCATCCCTGGTCAGGATAGGCTGCTGAAAAATGTAGTAGTTTATATCTTATATAACCCCACACTGATGTTCTGTGAGCTCACCGAAAATGAACAGATTTGTTTTTTCTGATGCAGAAGTATCGGCCGCTGTCTCTGGAAGCCAGCGAGTTTCCCTTTGACCCGTCAGACTCGTGAGTGTCCTTTCAGTTCTGGTTTAAATGCTCTTTAAGTGATAACGCAGAGTATATTAGAGTGTAAAGGAGAACTGACACGGCCAGCCGTGTTATTAAAGCAGATCCCTGCTGTGTTTTTGTCCAGAGACACGTTCCAGTACACTCTGGAGGCCAGCCGGTCGCTGCGGCAGAAACAGGGCGAGGGACCCATGACCTACCTGAACAAAGGCCAGTTCTACGCCATCACTCTGAGCGAAATGAGCAGCAATAAGCGCCTCAGACACCCCATCAGCAAAGTGCGGGTGAGACGACAACACAGCGGCCAAATGCAGGGTTCTCCTTACTCCCACCTTCAGCTTTTTAAATTCATAAATGGAGAACAGAGGCTACTGCTGCTATAAACCTATAAAGGTTTTTCAATAACGATGGACAGTTTTCCTTTCTGAACTGCTGCAAAAGTCATACTTTTAACTCAAAAGAGGCTCTATCTTCTTCTGCTTTAAAGGAATACTTTGGAGAAGTATCCGTTTTTTCCACTGTGGTTGATCAAAAGTAATACTAGAAGTAAATAGTCACCCAAATCTTTTCTCAAATCACATCCCCCAGTCGTTAAAACCTCCACCAGCTCTTCATTTACCTGGATCAGACTTGTGGGTGTGACTAAGGACACAGAAGAACTTACTGTCTCTACTAACATCAATTGAATCAAACCACAGGGCTGCTGCTTAAACTGATCTGGGATCAGATTCTTCTGTATTTAGGACGGACTCTAGATCAGCTCCTGAAAACACACCGTGTAGTTTAAAAGGTTTAATTGATGTTTGTATATGATACTAAGTCCTGCTGTGTCCTAAACCACACCCACAAGTCTGATCCACCTTCATGAAGAGCTGGAGGAGCTTTTAGGGAAAAGATTTGGACGACATTTCACTTCTAGTGTTCGTTTTACAGCTGCAGTTCTAAACTAAATTAATTTGAAAGCTAAATTTGGATTCAAACCCATCTCGACTGATCAGCAACATCTGAAGATCGACCACATTTTTTCACCACACTGTTCCTACAAGTAAATAATAAAAAGTTCAAGTTGTAATAATTTGGCAGCAGTCTGGAAAGGAAAACTGCCCATCATTATTTAAAAACCTGATTATGTTCTGATAATAAATAAAGCATCGACACACAGTGGTGTTCTGATGACCTTTTTTTATTGTTCGATCAAGAAGTAGCAGAAAATAAAAGTTGCGTACATGTCAGGTTCTTTAATCCTCTCTCTCTCTCTTTCTCTCTCTCTCTCTCTCTCTCTCTCTCTCTCTTTCACCCCAAACCCCTCCATCCAGAGTGTGATCATGGTTGTGTTCAGTGAAGATAAAAACAGAGATGAGCAGCTGAAGTACTGGAGATACTGGCACTCTCGCCAGCACACGGCCAAGCAGAGGGTCCTGGACATCGGTAAGCTTCTCCAGTCCACGGGGCGGGGCAAGAAAGTGCATGATGGGATTATGGAGGGGGAAAAAATAATGAGTTTGATCTCTGTTAAAAAAACCAACAGCATATCCCGAATAAACAACAACTATTGGACAGTGTGATGTGATGTAAGCTTACGTGTCTCTCTCTGGATTAGTGAAGTCTGGGTTTTGATGCCCTCAGGAGAAGTTTCATTTACATTTAAGCCCTTTAAGGAGCTCTGCAAATGCAGCATGTGAATCTCCTTGGTAATGAAAAACAAGTCCTTATATGGAAGTTCCAGGGGTGTGACATGAAGGTCAGGACTTCAGACACACTGGGGTTTGTTTGGTCTTCCTTCACGGTGTAGGTTAATACTGCGTTATAACAGAAATTTTACAATAGTCAGGATAGCAAAAAATAAACATTTAACAAAATGTAAAGAATTTGAAGATTTACATTTAGATTACAGATTTAATTTAATAAAAAAAGCTTAATGGATTCTTTTTGTTAATTAAAATGAAAGAAATCCTTTTTATGTACTAGATTACACTAAATTCTAGGAGCTAGTAAAGGATACTAGATTCCTTATAAAATATAATATTATATCATAGAATGAATATCCTAATACCACGTTCACTTAGTGAAAGTTTTGTAATCAGAAAAGAGAAACTGGTACAGGGCTCATTTATAATCTCCACAAAACACTGTATACCAAGTTCCTTATGATGGGGGATGCTTGTTGACATGGCAACAGATGTTTCGGCGTTCCTGCAGACGTGAGGATGTGGACAGAAGGAATTAGGTTTAGGTTAGGCCCACATGACTCAACTTTTTTATGTGTGCAGATCCATCGTTGTCCCCCCAGACCTTAGATGTAGTTAACTGGACTTAAAAAAGCATCAGTGAGTCCTCCAGGATCAGAAACCACATCAACAAGGCTATTTGAGATGCTGATCAGCTCCACAGGAGAGAGTGGGATGTTCAGACCGTTAATACTATCCTCAAACTAAAACACATCAATACAGTCCCGCCTGATGGAATGTATTGGGGGAAAGGAGGGGAAAATGGAAGTTTAGGGAGCTTAAAGACTCTCGTGGACTTAAAAGCCACCTGCATGCAGGCTCGGCTCTCAGGTTACGGAATCTCACCTGACAGAACAGGCTGAGCTGTCCGCATGTATATACCCTGTAAACAAAGGAAAATATGCATTACTCACCCTGAACTGAGATGCATTAACTTTTTGTAGAGGCTACTGAATCCTTCATAGCAGATATTCAACCCTGCAAAATGATTTCTGATAAAAATGCTAGTACAAACGAAATATTTCATAGTAGATACTGAATAATTCCTAGTGGATACTGAATTATTGAAAGTAGATAAATCATTACAAATGATTTTTTGATCTAAAAAAGATTCGATAATTAAAAGCTTACTTTGGATTCATACTGTGATTCAGATTATTAGTGTTTTATTTTGGATTCAGATTGTAATTCAGATTATGAATGGTTTAATTCAGGTTATGACTGAAATGCAGATCATTAAGAGTTTAATTCAGATTTAGACTTTATGAGATCGTTGATTTTTTACTTCAGATTCAGACTGTAGTTCAGATCAATAAGATTTTAATTCAGATTCAGGCTGTAATTTAGATTATTCGTGTTTTATTTTGCACTCAGATTATAATTCAGATTATTAGTCTTATTTTGAATTCAGACTGTAATTCAGATCATTGAGTTTTATTCTGTTTCAGACTGTAATTCAGATCATTAAGAGTTTAATTCAGATCATTAAGAGTTTAATTCAGATTCAGACTGTAATTCAGATCATTAAGAGTTTAATTCAGATTCAGACTGTAATTCAGATCATTAAGAGTTTAATTCAGATTCAGACTCTAATTCAGATCATTAAGAGTTTAATTCAGGAGATACTTTATATTTTGTAATAATCAACTGTAAGATACTGCAAATACTGAATAATCAACAGTAAATACTGACTTTATAACAGACACGGAATAATTCGTAGTAGTTTTTGATTAACTCATACTGGATACCGTTAAGATACTCAGTGAGGTGATATCTGATATTTTCACCCCACTCTTTACTTTATTAGTGGCTGAACTGTTCAGAGTCTTTTTCCCACAAACACTCCTCCTGAAGAAGCAGACGAGCTGATGGAGGTCGAAGGACGACGGCACTTGTTTTTACAAGCTGTAACCTGTGTGTAGCGTAGCAGGGCGGTATGTGAGAGAGAGGGAGTGAACGGTGAAAGTACAGGACTTGTCCGGACAGAAAGAGGAATGTCCTTTTCTCTTCAGCGGACCCATGAATGGCTGACCTGAATGGTGTTTATGTTGAGAGACTGATAGGCAGTTGATAAACACACGCTAACCTCAGAAGAGAGGAAACCAACTCCAACTCCAGCTCCAACACCTTTAAAACACGGCGTTTCCTGCACGACACCCTCAAGCTGGAGCCAGTCTCTCATTCGCCAGCCTCTCATTCTCAGTTTAAAACCACATAAAACCATTTTGGGTTCCCTGAAGAACCTTTCAGCGTATGACTTCTAAAAGAACCCGTTTTAGGAGGAGCTTTTTTCATAATTTTCGAACTTTTAAAACGTTGTTCACACTCATATCGCATTTACAAAGTGCTTGTTCAAGGAAACGAAATGGTTCTTCTACTAAATGAGAACATTTTTAACTTAAATGCACATTTTCAGAGACTGGTTGAAACTCCTGTCACGTACATCAGGAAGCAGGTTGTTTACTTGCTCACTTATTTGTTAGTATAATTAGAGAGAAACTCGCTTGTGTCTCTAAACATTTCCGTGCCAAGAAGAGTCCATGTTGTCAATCTTATAAAACCCGTTTGCTGTATGTGCTTTACATCCATTTGTAACAAAATACACATGTTTAGTTATTAATAACCACTGGCGTTTAATGGAAAACTTTCTCTAATTTCTTTCTCTAATAAGGAAGGTACTGATCGTGTATCTCAAAGAAATGAAAAGCCTTTGATATGTTGTAACATTTATTGCCATTTAGAGACGATCCAGAACGATGGACAGAGCATCCTTCATGAGTGAGGAAGTTACTATAAGGTATCTTGTCATTGTCTAAATAGTGATTAAACTCAGTGGGAAATAAATAATGAAGTATATATACAATATACAATAATTGAGGAAGGATACAAGAAGGATGGACAATAAGATGCATGTTAATAATGATTACCATCAATTAATAATAAGCACTAAAGGTGGCCTAGTGATTAGGGAGTTGGCCCCAGGATCAGGGCCTTGGGTTCGATTCCCAGACCAGTAGGTTGCCCTGAGGTACCTTTGAGCAAGGTACCGTCCCCGTCACTGCTCCCCGGGCACTTTCCATAGCTGCCCCCTGCTGGACGGTGAATGTATGGGTAAAATGCAGAGGCGTAATTTTGCTGTGCTTGAGTGATGAGCCGTGTGCGCACAATGACAAGAATAGTCACTTTCACTTTGAAAGTTTTCTTTGCATATTATTAACCAAATATTTGAAATATTGACCAAAATATATTTTAAAAAAAATAACATGTGTTATGGCTATGATAAATAAGGACAGTACGATTTGATCATTAAAATGGCAGATATAATGATTTATCCATCCATCCATTATCTGCCGCTTGTCCCAAACGGGGTCGCGGGGGAGTGCTGGCGTCCAACCCAGCGCACACAGGGCGAGGACGGGGGACGCACCCTGGACAGGTCACCAGCCCATCACAGGGAGATATAATGATTTATTTTTATTTAAATTTACTTTAGGAAAAAGATCATTAAAAGCTTATTTCATAAGCTTTAATTTTCAATCTGATTCATACTATAATTCAGATTATTAGTGTTTTATTTTGGCGTGTAATCCAGATTATTAATGGTTTAATTCAGATCATGACTGCGATGCAGATCATTAACCGTTTGATTCAGATTTAGACTTTAATTCAGATCATTAATATTTTAATTAAGATTCAGAGTTTAATTCAGATCCAAGTGTTAATTCAGATCAATTGTGACTTTATTGAGATTCAGACTGCAGTTCAGATCATTAGAGGTAGATTTTGGATCGAGATCATATTTAAGAGATATTTCTTCAGTCAGAGACTAAATGTATTTTTCTATGGGTTTATATTTAAATCGTATTTTTGCATATTTCACGTATTTTAATGTGTTTTGTTCATTTAGAATCCGACATTTCTCTGCAAATATGGGGTTAAACATGGTCACTGCTTGAGCGAGTCCCAGAGCGGGGAGATGTGGACGGGGGTAATTAGGACTCAGTGGCAGATGGTGGATGAATGATGGGATTGTATTTGGGTGAGAAGGTTCGGGGCAGTGGGTTAGTTGACTCCAGAGGGTGTGGATGGTGGGGGGACGTAAGAGGATGCCATAAAGTCAAGCAGGAGAAGACAAAAATCAGCGTCCTTTAAAAATGCCACACCCAAAAGTAAAGTCTCTGGACGTTTCTTTACATCCGAATATCACGTGGCAGAATGAAGTGATCATGAAAGAAAGAAGAGTGAGCTTAAGGCGTAATTGCATCGACACGTGAAATTTTAAATTTGGCCTCAAATTGTTCACGGGATGGTAATACTGGGTGATATTGTCTATATCGTTGCTGAAAACACACAAAAATCTTGATTTTCAGGTTCGGTTCTCATAAATAGAGAAAGAACTGTTTATTGTAGGGCGTGTCATTTGATCCGTAGCTCAAACTTCAAAGGAAAACTACATTTTTAAGATTTTTCCTAAATTCCTGCATAATTAAGTGGTTAGGATAGTGGCTCAGAGTGGAACGGTTCCTGGTGTTGGTGAATGGAGCCAGACATCTGAGACGTTTCACCAAAGTTTAGCCAAGATTTTGGACCAAAACTAAACCCGTTCATTCATGGTTTCATTCATTATTTTATTTCGAACGGTCATTTCAGACTTTTGAATGCTAGTGTGTACAAAAAAAGAGATCCAACCTTAATAACACCCTTTTTGACTTTAATAACGCAATGACAAAGTGATAAAATGATTCATTAAAATGATCAGTTAAGTCATTATTAATATTATTTATTACGGTATTATGATCATTGTAAATTCATACTTATAATGTTGGTCATTTTATAAATATTGTAGGATTTAGAACAGTGCACCTACTGAGGGTGTACAAATGTCCAAATTTCACTGCTCATTTGAGTCCACCTTCTTGAAATCTTATCATGAGGTGACCGCCGGGGTCGGGACGTGGTGTTTTGACCTTTGTGCACCGCGGGGCCGGACCGGGCCGAGCAGACATGGACTGAAACCCAACACCTCCGCTGTTGAGATTTGAATAGCAGTTGAGGCGGGATTGTTCTTCAGGCCTGGGGCCATGACACAGAATCTGGGATTTGAATGGGGCTATTTAACGGGGGAGGACTAGCTAACGGACAAAGACAGGGTGTGTGTGAGCGAGTCTCTGAGAAAACCAGGAGGGGATCAGGAAGGGGACATGAAAACAGGTGCTCGGCTCAGCGGGCCAACAGGAACTCTCACCTGTGAAATATGACTGAATGTTTTGTTGATCTGCTGTTTTGCATAAAGACACACTTTCCCCTCATCCATCAACGAAGGACGTTTGTCTTTTTCAGCTGATTAAGTGTATTTGACGTGAGGACGACATTATTTATGTCTGATTTTTATCAAACACTTTGAAAGTGAAAGTGACTACCCTTGTCATTGTGAAACGCAGCACAGCACAACACAACGAAAATCAACCTCTGCATTTCACCCATACACACACACACGTGCAGCAGTGGGCAGCTATTGAAAGCGCCCGGGAGCAGTGACGGAGACGGTACCTTGCTCAAGGGTACCTCAGGGCAGCCTACTGCCTACGAATTCGAACCCACAATCTTCTGATCCGGGGCGACTCCCTCTTCACGAGGACACCACCACCGCTGCTTTTGTTTTGGTGTGTAAATGTGTTGAAGGATCTCAGAGAGCTCTCTCTCTGTCTGGGCTAGTAGTGTGGTCCTCCTCCTGTCCCATCACTGTCCCCTCTCTCTGGGTTGGCTAGGGTGGTCCTCTCTCCCTCTGGGTGGACATATTGTCCCTGTTCCCTCCTCTGAGTTAAAAAAGCGTCAGGGAGGAGCTTCGGAGGAGAACCTGATTTGTGATTGAGCAGAAAGTGTCCCGGGACAGACCTGCAGTCTCCATAAATAGCCCCGCCCCCGTGGCCCTGAAGTGGCAGAGCTGTTGACCCAATCACAGGCGTGAGGGACCATAAAGCACAGAAGGCCTTTATCTCAGCTGAGCAGCCACTTTGAAGACAGAAAGAGTGTGTTTACTCACTCAGATAAGATTTGTGAGGGACGGGAACGTGGCGGTTTATTGGAGAAGACAAGTAGCGCCTATCAGACGGAGCGATCTGGAAGAACAATGGTCCTGGGGGAGAGAAATGGATTTCTTATTGCTGTAGGTCTTCCTCTGACAAAGCTCACCAGAACTGTCTCGTAAAAGGTGTCCCTGTGATGTTAAAGGATGGTTTAGACAAAATGTCCCAATATTTCAGGGATGCGATATGTGAGTGCTCGATATTCAGAGTCGTCCTTTCCAGTAGACGTGGCTCTACGGGACGGGGATGAAGAGTCTTAACTAAATCACCTTCTCGGGCAGCGGTGGTCTAGTGGTTAGGGAGTTGGGCCGAGGGTTCGAAGGTCATGGGTTCGAAAGACTTTCTAGGTTACCCTGAGGTGCTCTAAGCAAGGTACCGTCCCCATCACTGCTCCCTGGCGCTTCAAATAGCTGCCCCCTGCTGGATGGACAGTGTGGATTAAATACGGGGGAAGTTTTCTGTTGTGGTTCACTGTGTGCTGTCCACAATGACAAAGAGTCACTTTCACGTCGTTTGAAAATTAAAATTTTAAGCAAACATTTAGCGCTTTACCGGAGAGAGGGGGAAATAAACTGCCATTTCTCTTTTTTAACACTTTTCTCAGCTGTTTTTCCTCTTTTGGGTGAAAATCTAAAGTGCCATGTTTAACCACTTTCAGCAAAAAAAAAGACCAAAAGTTTGGAGTGTGAATTTTTGTTATATTAAACGTCAAAAGGGTGAAGAGTCATCATTAATGTGCTTTTTTAGGAACCCTTTGTGTGTTTAAACAGCTTAAAGAGTGAGAAACTAAAAACAAATCACTTTATTGAGAGGGACACTCAATATAAAGTTTTTAATATGCTGGATAATAATACAATTTAAATATAAAATACTAATAAAACTCTGAGTTCTGAGCCGAGTTCTGATCCGAGTTCTGATCCGAGTTCTGAGCCGAGTTCTGAGCCGAGTTCTGATCCGAGTTCTGTCTCCACAGCTGACTATAAAGAAAGTTTTAACACAATCGGGAACATCGAGGAAATCGCCTACAACGCCGTCTCCTTCACCTGGGACGTTAATGAAGAGGCCAAGGTAAGACCTCCCCCTCCCCCTTTATACTGACCCACCCACCAGCACAGCCTGCAGCCCTTTACTGATCCACTGTTCAGCTCTGTGTGTGTGTGTGAGTGTGAGTGTATTTGTGCGTGTGAGTGTTTGTGTTTGTTTGTGTAAGTGTTTGTGTTAGAGTGTGTGTTCGGTGAATTGCGTGTGTGTTGTTTGATGTGTGTGTGTGTGTGTGTGTGTGTGTGTGTGTTTTTGTGTGTGTGAGTGTTTGTGTGTTTGTGTTAGTGTGTGTTTGTTGAATTGTGTGTGTGTTGTTTGATGTGTGTGAATGTGTGTTTTAGAATTAGAAGGATCCGGTTCTCTGCTACTCCCGTTGACAATAAGTTTTCACGCCCCTCCCTTCAGCTCTCAGACAGCACAGCGGGACGTCCCATTGAGATCTGCACATATTCTATTTCTCTCTCTCTCTCTCTCTCTCTCTCTCTCTCTCTCTCTCTCTTTATCTTTTTTCCCCATTGCATACACACTCTAAAATATAAAACTCCTTAAAATATAGAATTTGGGTGCATCACTGTCTTCAGGTTTTCTCACCAACACACACAGCAGTGGGGAATGGGCCAAGGGTGTGTAAAGTGTGTCTGGATCTCCAACACACCTACACACACACACACACACACACACCAATGAAGCTCAAGTACTCACCTTCATCTCTCTGAACAAACATTTACTTTTCTAATCCACCCACACACTAAACCATCAGCCCTGAGATCACATGACCTCCTGCATCGTCAGAGTTAATGGACTTTAAATTGTTAAAAAAAAAAGTCAGGTGTGTTCACTGGGAACATGTTAATATTTGGGATTGCAGCAATAATAATTAAACACACACACATTCACACACACATTCACACACACACACACACACAGACACACACACATGCAACTCCACATGTACATGAGGGCGGTCCTTCCTCTCCCCCATCACTCAGTATAACTGTCCTCTCTCTCTCTGGGTGTGTAGGGTGGTCCTCCCTCTCCCCCATCACTCAGTAGAACTGTCCTCTCTCTCTCTGGGTGTGTTGGGTGGTCCTCCCTCTCCCCCATCATCTCAGTAGAACTGTCCTCTCTCTCTCTGGGTGTGTAGGGTGGTCCTCCCTCTCCCCCATCACTCTGTGTGGAGTCGCCCTGATGTTCAGGTTGAGTTTACGAATCGTAAAGAGTCTCTTTTTAACTTTGAAAGCAGCCAGAGAGCCTCAGGCAGGAGTTAAAGGCCCATCTGTTTATGAGGGGCAGGAACGGAGGCGAGGCAGGAACCCCTCAGAGGTTCCGTGGAGCGGAAATTATGGCTGTTAGTCGAAATTCTGAATGTAAATGAGGCGTTCAGCTTTTTAAGGCTCGTGAGGATCTCTTCTGCTGCAGCAATGAAGAGTTTCTTTTGTAGAACATCTCACCATCTCTACACAATTTGGTGAACGAATTGATAGACACGCTCAAGAATGACTTCAAGTGAAGTCTTCATACATTAACTTTCATTAAGAGTTCTGAGAAATGCTATGTTTTTTGGAGACCCAGGTCTTTGATGATATCGTTCTTTTTTTCCGTAAGCTACAGCGGCCATGTTTACATTTCATATGATATTCCGATATTGAAAAAGTGGTCAAATATAGGAAATTGATGAAGTTTCTGGTTAATATTTTATTTCCTCCTAAGTGTCACATCTGTTTCCTTGTAGCTGCTGTGCTGGTTGATTTGCTGGAGTTAATAACTAACCGTATTTATACACATTTAAAAGCCCTCAAGTTTGGCTTTAATATTCAGTTAGTCAGTAAGAAAGGCAAGTCTATTTCTGCAGCACCCTTCATCCACTGCACTCATTCAGAGTGCTTTATTAAGGAGAAAACCCAAAAGACAAAGCTTTAAAAAGATAAAAGAGAATCGAAAATAAGACGTCATTAAAATATGGTTGGATTTTATAAGAAGAAATCAAACAGAATGAAAACAGATTCTGGAGTACAATAGGAGATTAAAAGCAAATACAGTTATTCAGATTAAAATCCTGGAGTGTGTTTAGCTTGGATTTAAAGGTGTCTAGTGTTGGAGCTCTTCTGTCAGAGCGCGCGCACACACACACACACACACACGCACACACACTCAGGAGGACAGGAAGACATGGAGATGAACGATCCGCTGGGACAATACCAGAAGAAGTAGCTTGTCCAGTGCAGTTTCTGAGCAGGCAAAGCAGAATGCAGTTCATTTCTATTTTTGATTTCAAAGGAGTGTGTTTAAAAGTGTGTGTGTGTGTGTGTGTGTGTGTTTGACTGAGAATGGAATTTAGATTAGAGTGTTGTAAAGATTTTTCTTTCAAATTCTGGACGTTTTAGCAAAGCCCTGTTTTGATTGGCTGTCCTCTTTCCAAAAAGTGGTCCAGACAGAAACGCTGCATGCACGTGGGCGGGGCTAGTCTGCTGTAAGCTAAATGAGTAGCTTTAAGTTAATTCGTTCGAAGAGGTTGTTGTGAACATTGTTTCTGAACCACATTAAAAGTGTGGAAAAGGTTCTCCATGATAAGGGCTGATCTCAGTTACTAGTTTTTCTATGTTTTACTAGTGTTTTACAAGATCAGGGCTTTTTGAGGCAGGATTTTCACCAGTGGGGTGATATTGGACGATTTTTTTTCAGCAGAGCTAAAAATCGGTCATGCCTTCCTGTAAAAAAGCTTCTCTGGCTGTTAAAAGGAGAAGTGTCTGATAGGTGTGTATTTGCCGTGTAGAAGCGAGATGTGGACGTGTTCAGACACACATCTACTTTGCGTGAGCAGGCGTTTTTCCAACAGCGAGGATTCTCCATATCAGAGCCAATCGGACCGTTGCGCAGCAGGAAGATCCATCTCAGACACAGCCAGGTGTCTGAAATCGCTGTTAGGACACCGTGGCCCCGAACATTCGAACAAATTTGCCTGGCAAAAATTCTGGCCAATTCACTCCAGCGCTGGAGGAAAAACAGGACTGGCCTCTTGTTGCCAATGTTTTTAAACTCACCACGGTGAACTTTGACCCTGTGAATCACAAGACAAGACGTGTGTTCTCCTTCCGAATGTACTGAGAGTGTAAAGTAAAAATTACAGGAATGTACTGAGAGTGTAAAGTAAAAGTACAGGAATGTACTGAGAGTGTAAAGTAAAAGTACAGGAGTGTACTGAGAGTATAAAGTAAAAGTACAGGAGTGTACTGAGAGTGTAAAGTAAAAGTACAGGAGTGTACTGAGAGTGTAAAGTAAAAGTACAGGAATGTACTGAGAGTGTAAAGTAAAAGTACAGGAGTGTACCGAGAGTGTAGAGTGAGACGTGTCTCCTCTGAAGGACGTCTGGAGCGTCTGTCTGTGCTGAAAGTGAACTGAATCTCACTCCATATTAATAGAATTAAAGACGATTAAAGCCTCGAACTTCAACTCCAATAAAAACAATCTACTGAAAATAATCCACATGAACTTCACCGCTTCACTTTCATCACCGTCTCTACTAGTTCTCCATCACGGACACACACTCCACACACCCTGAACTCCACCGTCCACTCTCCCTGTCCTCTCTCTCACTCTCCTCCACTCTGTCCTGCACCGATGGACACACAGAGGGACGTCTCTTCTGTGTTTGTGTCCATTTAGTCTGAGACGGTCTGGATGCTGTGTGTGGGTTAAACACAGAGGGTTCAAATGTTGAACCATAACAAAATAAACCCTCTGTATTTAACCCACACACACACCGTCCAGCAGGGGGCAGCAATATCTAGCATCCGGGGAGCAGTGATGGGGACGGTACCGGTCAAGTTAACCTCAAGGCAACCTAAACAGTTCTGAAACACTAGACCACTGTGTGGGTTCCTTATGGTTCACTGTGTGCTGTGATGAATAATAGAAACACCGTCACTAAAATGAAAGATTAGCTGATGGTACAGTGTTTGTGTTTGTTGTTTCTCTCTGGTTTTTAGATTTTCATCACAGTGAACTGCCTCAGCACCGATTTCTCCTCTCAGAAGGGGGTGAAGGGTCTTCCTCTGATGATCCAAATCGACACCTACAGTTACAATAACCGCAGCAACAAACCCCTGCACAGAGCCTACTGCCAGATCAAGGTCTTCTGTGACAAGGTAACACCCCAGTCCAGGACTCCCAGTGCCAGTCCTGGTGCTCCAGTCATCAAGCAGTTTATCTGGCACATAAACAAGAACAACCTGCAGTGAAATGTGTCCTTGAATTACTTTAAACTGTGACTTCAACTAAAAACTAATTCTAGAGACAAGCCAAACAGAGGAAAAGAACATACTACACAAAATGGTCTAAACTTTCCATTCTGGTTTCAGTTAGCTCCCACTGTCCACAGTCATACAGGTCAGGTGGACTGGAGATGATAAATCCTCTTAGGTGTGAGTGTGTTTGTTAGTGTGCTTGCCCTGTGTCCAGGGCGCCTTGGCCTTTCGCCTCGGAAGAGCTGGGATAGACACCAGCATCACCCATGACCCTAATCAGGACAAGTGGCTCAGAAAACGAGTGAGAGAGTGACTTTCAGGCCTTCAACTCACAATAAACATGTCAACCAAAACGAATGAAGAAGTGGAGTTTTAAAGCTGAATTTTAGCTGCAGCTGTAAGTTTAAGTTCAGGTGATTCTGGATTGAGAGACGTGCTTCCTTCTGAAACTACAGAAAGAATTCTGTAAATGGAAATTTCTCAGGGCAGTGAAATGTGGAGTGTAGTGGCTCTATAGCGCCTCTTGGTGGCTGTTTTTAGTAGCTCAGCAAACAGCCTGCTCACTTTCTACTGTGTGTATGTGTGTGGTGTGTGTGTGTGTGTGTGTGTTTTGTTCAGGGAGCCGAGAGGAAGATCAGAGATGAGGAGAGGAAGCAGAATCGCAAGAAGTCCAAAGGTGAGATTGCTGTTTTAATTTTATTATTGTATTATAATTAATATTATATAAAAAAAACATTTTTGTTTAAAAAAACATGTCTGCATTTAAAGTGGGAGTGCTTATTTAATATTTTAAATGACAACTAAATATACAAATGTATTACATTTATACCTTTACTTGGTATGTATTTGTTTTGGTTTATGACTTATTTATTTATTTATTTATTTGTAGCATCTGTATTGTTCCACTTTCCTCCCTTCCTGCTCATTATTTGAGATTTGAGAAGTTTTCTATATTATCAGACATCACCTTCACATGGCTTTGAATAGAAACCAAGTCAAGTCTTCCTTACGTGGTTGGAGCTCATGGTTGTGATGTTCTTCAGGGAAGGACGCGGGAGCCGGGGTGGTCACGCTTTCGAAAAAGGGCGACGCCACCTTTTTTAAGACCATGACGGATCTGGATGCGCAGCCAGTTCTCTTCATTCCAGACGTTCACTTCGGAAACCTACAGAGAGCCGCTCAGGTTAGTGTTCTCCACTCTCCCTGTCTTCTCTCTTACGTCTCCTTCCGTCTGTCCTGCACCGATGGGACGTCTTTTCTGTGTGTTTGTGTCCATTTAGTCTGAAACGGGTCTGGATGTTGGGAAGGTGATGGAGGATAAAAATAATGGAGGATCAGCTCAGATGACTGAAGGAGGGAGTCTGTTCTGAAGTTGGAAGATTAGGAAGAACTGATAGAAGTCGTCCACCAGAAGTCATGTGACCCATTAGCAGACCCACTGCAGATTAGAACCCCTTCCCGATAGGTTGCCCTGAGGTACCCTTGAGCAAGGTGCTGTCCCCGTCCCGCTCCTCCCTGCAATGGGCTGGAGACCTGTCCAGGGTGTGTCCCCCTTCCTTCGCCCTGTGTGAGCTGGGTTGGACTCCAGCACTCCCCCGCGACCCCGCTTGGGACAAGCAGCAGAAAATGTGAAATGTAGTATAAAATCAAAAAGAAACCCCCACCTTGGGTTTCCACTTGTTGGCCACTTTAATAGAAACACCTACCTTTTGCTTCAACTCAGTGGCCACTTTATTAGAAACACATTGATATTTACAGCATTTTAGCAGAAGTTCTTACCCAGAATGACTCCCAGTTCCTGATTACATGGACAGTCCCCCCTGGAGGAACTTGAGGTTCAGGCTCTTGCTCAGGAACCCAATGGAGGTGGTGCTGGAGGTGGGATTGGAACCTCCTGACCACCTCCAACACCTAACACTCCACTCAGCATCACTGTACTGGTGTAAAGTTACAGCTGCTAGACTTCCTTCATTACTGGTGGGTTTCTGAGTTCATGGGTTTTTCTGGATGGTGGACTCTTCTCATTCTTCTCTTCTCTCTCTGTAGGTGTTCGCCTTTAACACTGAAGAAATTGAAAGGGAAGGGTGAGTCTGTTGTATTGCTCGCGCACACACACACACACACACACACACACACACACACACACACACAGCGTGTGTTGACTCTGGAGTTGGACTGAAACTAAGCTCTTAATATGCGACCAATGTATTTTTTAAAGCATCAAATTGCGAATGAACTCTTTTAAAAAAAAATTTCTGGATCTAATGTCCATGTTGTCCCAGCTGAAGCATGTATGGACTCAAATTTATCTTATTTAGTTTAGCGCCCAGTCTGGGTTCTGTCTGAGTGGAGTGAACATGTTCTCCTCGCGTGGGTTTCTTCCCACAGTCCCAAAAGGAGACTAGTGAAAGTGACTATTCTTGTTCATTACTCCAAATGTAATGGAAAGACTTTGTGACTATTGAACCCTAGCGTCAGACCCAAAGCTGTAGATTTAAGAAGCCGAGTTCAGATCCAAAGCACATCTGGGGTCGGCAGGACGCTGTGGACGTTTGATAAACAGTCCTCTGATGTGTAAAGTGTTACACACCGCCTGCAGTGGAGAGGTTGAACTATGTGTTGTGTGTTTAGGAGCGTGTTGGTGAAGAGGATGTTCCGGCCGCCCGAGGACGATTACTGCCCGTCTCCGCATAAGCAGCTCAAAGAGGAGACGCAGAAGAGAGGTGAGGACAAAAACACCCACCTCATTTGATTTGCGTGTAGATGTCCTGGCAAAAGGCTACTGATCTTGAAGGAGGCTGCTTAGAAGACTAAGTGGGATTCAAACCCACCTCCAGAAAGAACCTGAACACAGTGCTTTGGACCACTTTACCAGCCTGATCTCGAGAAGTGGTTCTTCATGACTCATTTAAGAACGTCAGTAGCACTAAGGAGGTTCATTTGAGATTAAAAACCAGAGTGAATTACAGCTCACTCTCCTTAAATACACAAAACACAGTATTGGGGTCTCTGAGCTGGCGATGGTATGTGTGTGTGGGGGATAAAACCTGATGTAAAAAAGATGATTTTTCCCACATTCTGATGCAGTCCCCTGCTGCATGTGTGTGTATGGGTGAAACAGAAGCAGAAGTTGAATTTCGTTGTGTTGCATTTCACAATGACAAGGGTAGTCACTTTCACTTTCAACGCTAATTTCTAAAGCATGACATTTACATTTATATTTGCGGCATTTAGCAGAGCGACTTCCATGTCCTAATTACAGGGACAGTCCCCCCCTGGAGACACTCAGGGTTAAGGGTCTTGCTCAGGGTCCCAGTGATGGTAGTGCCAGAGGTGGGATTCGAATCTGGGACCTCTTGAGCCACAGGTCCATAGACAAGTACCACTGCCACCCACTCACATACCCGCTGCAAAGCACAAAATTGCATGTTAATAGAGCAGTGAGTCGTAGAGGGTAGAAACCACATAAGTGAGTCTATCAGAGTCCAACCACCTCTGGCCGCAGTGGATACTCCATGACTCCATGGCCGTAGGGTGGCGGTGGTCCAGTGGTAGGATACTTGCCTATGGACCTGTGGCTCAAGAGGTCCCAGGTTCAAATCCCACCTGAGGCACTACCACCACTGGGTCCCTGAGCAAGACCCTTAACCCTGAGTTGCTCCAGGGGGGACTGTCCCTGTAATCAGGACATGGAAGTCGCTCTGGATAAGAGCGTCTGCTAAATGCCGTAAATGTAAATGTCATGGTTTGAGGCATTAATTGGTTTCTATTAGAAGGGAACTGTAGATTTTTTGGTTTCAGATCTTCTGGTTTCAGCAGGACGGCTCTCAGCAGTGTGTGTTTGTGTGCTTTCAGTGCTCCTGTACGTCCGGAAAGAGTCAGACGAGGTGTTTGACGCCCTGATGCTCCGCTCTCCGACCCTCAGAGGCCTCATGGACGCAGTGAGTATCCTTTCCTAAAGGAGGCGCCATTTCCTCAGCTGTGATTACAAGTAGTGATAAAGGCCAACAGGGACAAAATGGTAGCTTCGCATCACGTTTTGGTGCAAATGATGGAGTCATTTGTGTGTAGTTTTAATGACTGATACATTTTTGATTCATTTGTTGGCAAATTAATGATCAGACCTCATGATGGAGGAAGTAATTCTGCTTCACTTTTGCAGATCTCAGAGAAATACGGCTTGCCCGTTGAGAGGATCGCTAAAGTCTACAAGAAGAGCAAGAAAGGGTGAGTGAGGATCATAAAGGTGAAATTTACAGTGCTGTGTAAAAATCTTGATCCACCCTTCATTTCTTTAAGTTTCGCCTCTAAAAAGCCAGGCTTTCTTGTATCTTCAACACCATACAGGATTAACTTTAATAATAAAACATTTCGGTTTTAAAATTTCTAGAGTTCATGCAAGAAACACCTAAATGTCTTTATTTGAAGCTGCCAGAAAAGTTCAACGTGTAAGTGTGACATCAATTTAACTTAAAAACAAAAGTTGAAACTGCACAGTAATGCAGTGGTAGTGTACAGGGACTAGGCTCCAGGATCAGAAGATCATGGGTTTGAGTCCCAGACCAGTAGGTTGACCTGAGGTAACCTTTATCAAGGTACCATCCCCATCACTGCTCCTCAGGCGCTGGATATGTCTGCCCCCTGCTGGACAGTGTTTGTGGGTTAAATACAGAGGATGCGTTCGGTTGTGGTTCATGTGTTCAAATGGACAAATATTCGAGAAGGAGCAACATTCCCGGTTCTTCTAAGGGTTCTCTGTGTCTTTTCTGCAGTATCCTGGTGAACATGGACGATAACATCATTGAGCACTACTCCAACGAGGACACGTTCATCCTGAGCATCGAAAGCTTCTCAGATGCCTATAAAATCACCTTGCTGGAGATATGAGCCTGGAAACGGTTTATCAGAACTGTGTACAGAACATGAAGGCTGAAAGACCTCACAGCGCTGGTTCCAGCCGCCTCATCACCACAGAGGCGCTGCAGAATCAGCACTGAAAACACTGAGCCCAGCGGAATATCATTATTATTCTTTTTTTTTATCCCTTTTTTCCACTTCAGCTTTCCTTCAAGGTTACTCACGTAACATTTCCAGTGGTTGAAGTTCTAGTTCAGCAAAAAAAAAATCCAATTTAGGAGTCCCACTTACCCCAGATGTCAGTCGAGACATGCTGGTGTATATTTCTGTTTTATATTTTAATTTACTGCGATGGGCTGGCGACCTGTCCAGGGTGTCCCCCCCGTCCTTCGCCCTATGTGAGCTGGGATGGACTCCAGCACCCCCCCGCAACCCTGTTTGGGACAAAGCGGCAGAAAATGACTGACGGACGGATATTTTAATTTAAATGATACATGCCGTGAGATTAACATTAGAAGTTCAAGGGCCTATACCCAAAGGACAAAAATTAACCTGACCAATGTGAACAAGTTTAAAAAATCCCTTCGCATTCCATACAGTCCAAGACAGCCCAATCAGAATTCACTCTTTTTGTGACGTCACAAGAAACAGCACAATTAAATTTTTCCAGATATTCGTAAAGTAGCCGTTTAGCCCCACCCATTTAAACTGAAGCCTCCTGTTCTGCTCTATATGAGGTACAGGGTAGCCAATCGGAACAGATCTCAGTGACATATGTTAGTCTTAAAGGCGCCGTAACAGAAACAGCCTGCGTGACTGCATGGGGGACAAAAGTCTTCCCATTCTGTCCGACAGACACTCGTTTAAAAAATCACTTGGCCGAAAGGAAAAACGAGGCAGATTCCTGCATTAAAACACACAAATATGAACAATAAAGTGAACTTCGTTGGTTGAAAAAAATCAAATAGCTGCAAGAAAAACGCAGGACATCTGGGCTGATCTATCAGAACTCAATCACAAATCTTAAACTGAGCCGAGCGGCAGAGATTCACAGCTTTCGATCACATTAAGTGGTCGGCTCTGGAAGTGCCATAGATTTTTTTGGCAGTTTTGGTTTCTGTTAACTTTCTTTGATGTATTTTTTATTGGATTTTTAGGCTGAACTGTCGCTTTAACGTGTTTAAACGGACCAGCTGAGGACGAAGGGTAAAACTGTGCGACCGTTTAGCCTCCGTTTCATCTGGGGGTCCCGGACTGACCCTCAGCTGACCTCAGTCCAGCTGTTCACATTTCATGACGTGTCATTTATTCATTTGCTCAGCCGTTTCAAGGCCGATCTCCATTTCAAGGATGTAAGAAAATATTTAGGACACGTGTTAAGCACAGGTTCTAGTCCAGAAGTGAAAGGGACAGAAATATAAAAAGTAACACTTTTGTGGTTCTCTCATTTCACCTCAGTTTGGTTTAAACTGCAGGAGCAGAATGAAGGCACATGCATGTCTGATCTGATCTAAGCTTATACACGCTGTGGTTTTAGGTCTGACTCTTAATCACACACGGGCTGGAGAAACTAGTTTGAATGCATTTCAATGAAAAGAACAGAAAATACTGAAGGAACATGTTTGTTACAGAAGCCAATGGGCAGTCGCTGAATTCTGTAGAATTTAAGTGGAAAACTCAGATGTTTGGTTGAGCAAAGACCTCTTCTTCTTCTTTCAGCTGCCTCTGTTAGGGGTCAGCATTGCCAATTGTCCATCTCCATGTATTCCTGTCCTCGGCATCTTCCTTTTTCACACCTGCATGTCCTCTCTCACCACATCCATAAACCTCCTCTTTGGTCTTCCTCTTCTCCTCTTTCCTGGCAGCTCCATCTTCAACATCCTTCGCCTGATATAATCCTCGTCTCTCCTCTGGACATGTCCACACCAACACAGTCTCACTTCTCTCCTTTTTTCTCCAAATCGTCCAACCTGAGTTGTGCCTCTAAAATACTCGTTCCTAATCCTCTCCATTCTCGTTCATCCCAACAAACACCTCTTCTTTTTTCACCTGCTTCCGTTAGGGGTCACCACAGCCAGTCCTCCATCTCCTCGTCTTTCTGTCCTCTGCATCTTCCTCTTTCACACCTGCGTGTCCTCTCCCACTACATCCATAAACCTCCTCTTTGTCCTTCCTCTTCTCCTCTTTCCTGCAGCTCCATACTCAACATCCTCCTCGTCTCTCATCTGTCCAAACCAACACAGTCTCACTTCTCTTATTTGTCTCTAAACTGTCCAACCTGAGGCGTCTCTCTAATCGGTCCTAATCCTGTCCATTCTCATCCTTCCTAATGCAAAAAAGTTGGAAACGTTGCCTCAATTTCAAGAATGTAGAATCAAGCACATCTTGCCTTGTCCTGACTTCAAATTAAAAGTCCTCTGCAGAGTTGTGAAAATGCGACTTCATGACACTTCACAGGGTTGCCCACTGTCATGCTTGGAACATTAGATGTAGAACCACCCCAACCAGTTCCAAACGTTCCCCCGAAAGGCGTTTTTCAGTCTGACGTTTGATTCTCTGAACATCTTTTGCAGAAACAGTTACAGAATTCAGATCTGCCCATCAGCTTCTACTGTGAGGGAGTTGAAAGTGAACAGGGTTTTGGTTCCTGTAGGTTCATCATTTCTTAAAAATGAGATCAGATGTTTTTAATTGCCATAGAAAAAGGGACTTTATATATTTTATAGAAACATTCTTACAATTCACTACTGTCAAATCAGCCACATTTCTACTGTCTCTCTGCTGTTATTTTATATATTATTATTTTGTGCCATGTACAGTTTTTTAATGTGTTTAGTAACATATGAAAGGTTTATATCTGTGTACTGTATCTGTGAAACCACTGTAGATGTAGGCAGCCGTGCTTTTATCTGTTGCACTCACACTGTGTGAAATATATCCTGTGAAATGTCCTCCGCTTTCAAGTGCAAGGGACTTGTCCTCGTCCTTGAGGTTTGGGATCTCTACGCCAGTGTCGGTGTCTGCCTGTTCGCACCACATTCAGAAAGAAACACAAGGTCTGGGGCGTTTTTGATCCAAACAAATGTTCTTTTGCAAAAATGTAAGTTATATTAAACACAAAGCTCTTCCTGTCTTTCTTCACGCTCAAATCTTTCAGGTGTTTAAGCAAAATTTGGACCAGAAAAGTCAATTTAAGCAAGGCCATGAATCAGATCAGGGCTTGAGGATGGAAAGGTACTCGTGATAAAGAATAAAAACCTTGGTATCATGATCTCTAAACTAAACATTAATAAGGAAAGGCTATCCTGAGAGATTTTCTCATTAAGAAGGTACTTTAATAGAGAAAGAAATAAGAAGGCATTATTTTTAGGAGGCTTTCTTTTAGAGCATGTCTCAAACGTTCATACACTTATTTTCGTTTTGTGAAGCGAATGTTGGTGTTACTTTGAAACCCAGCCAAACTTTCCCAACAGCTGGGTTTGTCTTCCAAAGGTGTGTACAGTAAAGGCACTTGTTAATGCAGTTTTTCATTTTTATGTAAATAAATGTTTTGTGGACAAAGTTTTTGTCTCTCATTTTCAGTCCAGTCTCTGTACCTGAGCAGTTCTCCAGATCTTCCTGAAGGACAGTGTTGTTGTCTCTCATGTTCAGTCCAGTCTCTGTACCTGAGCAGTTTGATAGTTCTGTGTTGGTTAATCCACACAGTGATCTACGTCTGAACCGTCAATCGTCTAGCTTAAGACATGAAGCAGTGAAGAAACGGGTGCAGATGATTCCAGATGATCACGGACGGATTGTAGGTTGATTTTAGTAATTTATTTCTGTTATTTTCTCCATGGCCCTTTCACCCCCATTACCCTAAATCCCTTCCCCAGGTAGTATTCACGTCCCTGTCACCTTTAATATATATATATTAAATATATCTATATATTTTTAACTGCATCTCTATTTTTCTCTGTTCTCTTCTGAGTAACACTTTCCTTGCACAAAAACACCCAAACAAGGTCATAGTCTTAGATTAGGTGTCTCCACCGGAGGCCTTGGAGCTCCCGGAGACAGATAAAAAGGCACACTCGTGCAAGTTAGAGAGAGAAAGGATTCAACACAGAGAGGAACACTGACCGGTCTCTTAAACATCTTGCAAGAACTCTGTTACTCTTCTGTTAATAAACTTGGATATAGCTTAAAACCTCTTCACCTCATCACTGACTCCTCGAACCTCAGTTCTCCAGTTGAGAATCCAACAGTTGGCATCACGACGGACAGGATTGACTTGAGGAACAGACGGGAAATGCAACTGGAAGACAACACGGTTGACCAAGAGTCAGGAACAGAAGTGCTGACACTTTGACGGAGGTAAGGCCTCCTACTGTCTTAATCTGCTGCTGAGTTGAGGATAACTGCTGTGTGTAAAAAGTAAACTCCCTCCTCTTCAAGATCAGTCTAGAAAGGAGTCTGTGGTGAAGATTCAAAGATTCATACAATCTTGTAATAAGTAACAGGAAATTTCCAGTAACGTAAAATTCATGAAATTGTCATAATGTGGGGAAAGAAGAAATCAACAAATACTGATGTGGTGGTGATGGACGTTGATGAGGATCACATGATCAGTAGTCTCAAAGTGTATATAAAAGGCTCGTTGAACTTGAAAGAGATTGAACAGAAAATTGTGGAAAGGTATGCGGTTAATGCTGATGTCAGAAGAATCTGGTCTTTGGATGTGATTCGTAAGGCTTGGGGTAAAACTCAGCTTATGAAGAAGAGTGAGAAGAAGTTGAAATGGGCACTTGTTGTGCTGGGTCAGCTCAGACGCAGGAGTGAGATGATGCGAAAAACTGAAGCTGATAGAGAGTCAAAGGCCATTCAGTCCAGATTGACTGCTATGGTTGAAGAGATTCAGAGAAAGGACGCTGAGGTCCAACTAAAGAACGCTGAGGTTCTGAGAAAGGACGCTGAGGTCCAACTAAAGAACACTGAGGTTCTGAAAAAGAACGCTGAGGTTCTGAGAAAGAACGCTGAGGTTCTGAAAAAGAACGCTGAGGTTCTGAGAAAGAACGCTGAGGTTCTGAAAAAGAATGCTGAGGTTCTGAGAAAGGACGCTGAGGTCCGACAAAAGGACGCCGAGGTCCGACAAAAGGACGCCAAAGTCCAACTACAGAACGCTGAGGTTCTGAAAAAGGATGCAGAGATAAACAAATTAGTGGAGGAGTTGAAAAGAGATGCGTCTAGCGTTGCTAGAAAACCACAGAGTGAATGAAAGTTAGAGTGAAAGCGAGAGTGACACTGATCATGTTCCTGCCCGCCTTGCTCCCATCAGAGGAAGACGTGAAATGGAATCAACAGTCATTCAACACACTGATGACGTCCTGATTGCTTCAGAGGAAGAAGACCAACATGAGCAAGATGTTTTGCATGTCTTGGATCTTCTACATGAAAAAGGACACAAAGCAAGTTTCAACAAAGCTCAAATCATGCAAGCTGAAGTTGTCTATCTTGGACAGAAGATTTCACATGGAAAACGAGAAATCACTCAAGATCAAACACAAGCGTGTAAGACAGCAAAAGAGCCGAAAACAATTAAGGAATTGCGCTCTTTCTTGGGATTGTGCAACTACAACCGAGCATGGGTTGATTTGTACACAGAAATCACACAACCTTTGACCGATCTGCTAAAAGGATGGAAGGATCCAACAGATCCAATCGAGTTGAACCAAAAACAAATCCAAGCTTTCCAGAGTCTGAAAAAGGCATTCTGTCTAGCACCTGCTCTGGGAATTCTAGACACAGGACAGCCTTTCACACTGAATGTCCATGAAAGAGATGGATACATGACAGCAGTGCTTTCCCAAGATCATGGTGGTTTGCAGAGACCTGTTGGATACTACTCAGCGAAACTGGATAACGTGGCCCTTGGATGGGGTCCGTGTCTTCGAGCAGTTCAAGCAACATATCTGGCCATTAACACAGTTTCCAGCCTGGTTTTAGATCAAACACTGGTGGTCAAATGTCCACATGCTGTCCATACTCTGCTAACCTTGAGTAGAGCATCACAAGTCACAGCCGCTCGATGGGCGAAATGGTCCACCATTTTGGAATCATCCAATATTGTCATTGAAAAAGCAAGTCTGTCCAATCCTGCGACCCTTCTCCCAACGGACACAGAAATCGATGACCAAATAATCACGACAATGGAGGAAGTGGCGAGCACCCAAGAAGTGCCTTTGCAGAATCCCGATCTGGTGCTGTACACCGACGGTTCCTCAATGGTCAAAAATGGATTGAGAACTGCAGGATGGGCGCTGACAACAGAAACAGATGTTCTGACCAGCGGAAGCATGTCAAAAGGGACCTCCGCTCAACAAGCAGAATTAAAAGCTCTCATAGAAGCCTGCAAACTGGCTGAAAATCAAACAGCAGACATCTACACAGGTTCAAGATATGCTTTTGGTGTTGTCCACGATTTTGGACTACTGTGGAAACAAAGAGGGTTTCTAACAGCAGCAGGAACTCCAGTGAAACATGGAGAACTTGTGGAAGAACTGTTAGATGTAGTTCAACTCCCAAAAGAAGTGTCAATCATGAAGTGCAAAGCACACACCAAAACTGATGCAATGGAACACAGAGGAAATGCTCTCGCTGATGAGGCTGCAAAAATCGCTGCAGAGAAAGGTGAATCCAGCGTAAAGGCCGAAGCAAGTGTCAGAGCACTCCACAAACACATGGAAGACATCAAAGACATGCAACACAACAGCCCAGCTGAAGAACGATGGACTTGGATGGAAGTCCAAGTGTTGGTCATTGTGGACAAGTTTTCAAGATGGGTGGAAGCATCACCATGCCGAAAAGCAACGGCTGCCCACACAGCGACAACCTTGGTGAAGGATTTCATACCAAGATGGGGCCTGCCCTGTCGCATGGACTCAGATCAAGGGACACACTTCACAGTTGCAGTTTGCCAAGAAATTCGTCAAATGATGGGCATCGGATATGCCATTGCCCTCATCGTCCTCAGTCTTCAGGACTGAAGTCTTTGTTCCTGATATAGAGGAGCTCTAAGGTGAAGTGCTAGTAACCTCTCCCTTAGTAGCCTCCGCTGCTGGACAACGAAGTGGATAGACTTCAACCAGCCAGAAGACAGTGAACTCATTCACACACACACGTACTTGGAAAAAAAAAAAAAGTAAAAACACATAAATACGCAGCTCCTTATGTGTAGGAAGAACACCATGATGTTTAACCTTCTCTTGTGTTTGTATTTACAGGTTGCCCTCGTGGTCAGTCACGGTTTAAGGGGAAACACCTTTATAGCCGCAGCGCATGGATTTGCAAAAGTGTTTAACAAGTCAGATTGTAGGATCTGTGGCCGAATTCCACATGGTGCGGAAATATTCCCACAAATTGCAGTCCCCCCCCCCCCCCCCCACACCCCCCGTCACTGATCACGACTGCACCGGCCCTTTCTGAAATGAGAGCATTTGGGTAATGAGAGTCATAACTGCTAATCACACCGTAAGACCAATAACCAAACCAGATACACCCATAAAGTTAGCGTACACACCCAAAGGGAATCTATGTTGGAGTAATAATGGTTCTGGGCCTTATTTAGGTACTAGTGTTTGTCATTTGGCCATCACACCTGATGTACCGTCTGTCATAGTACATCTGAATGATCATTCTGTACTGTTTATCTTGATTTTCAAAACTGCATATTTTTCAGATGACGCTCCCTCTGTGAACGGGACCGTGTACGTTTGTGGTAACACAGCTTACAGTTATCTGCCTGAACGATGGTCAGGTACATGTTATGCAGCTTACATCATACCAGCTTTTAGACTAAATCATTTAAAAAAACGGGATTTATTTCATTCTCATGAACTTGAAGCACAACCTGCTAAAAGATTCTTTTCAGCTCTTTTTCCTAATCATGGAACGACAGTAGCTTGAGATAAAATTAGAGAAGTAGTGAGAGTAATGGAAGATGTTAATAATGATACAACGCGTGCTTTAGATCAAAATTATTTATGAACTAATCAACATGAGACACAAGACTCCACAGAACAGGTTGGTTCTTGACCTCTTGCTGCTGGAAAAGGTGGAACTTGTGCTGTTATTGGGGACGAGTGTTGCTCATTCATTCCAGACGTATAAAGTTATGCACACCGCCTCTACATCTTCAGCGGACCTCTTCGGATGGTTCACCAGCACGTTTGGGGTTCTACCCACTCATATTCTTCAAGGTTTGGTTGTACTCTTGTGTTCGATTACTCTGATTCTCCTGATAATCAAGATTGTTTTATGTTTTGTTTCCAGGACGTGGAAGACTGTATATGTCAATGTAATCTCTCTGTCTCCAGATGTAGAAACAATGAATCATTACTTTTAGTGATACATGATGATGATGGTATGATTATGGTTCAATCATTAATCACAGTTTGATTTTGAATATTTAGCATGATGATCAGGGTCTTTGTTTTAATTCAATTCAATTAATGTTCATTCGATTTAATGTTGATTTAATGTTGATTCAATGGGTTTACATAGAATCACAGGGGGGAGTGACGGATTGTAGGTTGATTTTAGTCATTTATTTCTGTTATTTTCTCCATGGCCCTTTCACCCCTGTTACCCTAAATCCCTTCCCCAGGTAGTATTCACGTCCCTGTCACCTTTAACCTATATATTTTTAACTGCATCTCTATTTTTCTATGTTCTCTTCTCAGTAACACTTTCTTTGCACAAAAAGACCCAAACAAGGTCATAGTCTTAGATTAGGTGTCTCCACCGGAGGCCTGGGAGCTCCCGGAGACAGATAAAAAGGCACACTCTGAACTGTACAAGTTAGAGAGAGAGGATTCAACATAGAGAGGAACACTGACCGGTCTCTTAAACATCTTGCAAGAACTCTGTTACTCTTCTGTTAATAAACTTGGATATAGCTTAAAACCTCTTCGCCTCATCACTGACTCCTCGAACCTCGGTTCTCAATCGGAGAATCCAACAGGGGATTCGTTCACTGCTGATGCTGAACTCTGAGAACCCCTTCATCTAGAACCTTGAATCTTTGCAGCCTGGAGCTCTGAAACATTTGTTCAAATTTCTTTTAATGGACTTAAAAATACAAAGATGAGACAGGCTGATGGTAGATCATAATATTTTATTCTAACAAAACAGGCAACAATGCACCACTGACTGGTTTGAAAGCACCTCCTGAAAATGTTTTGTCCTCCATGTGGACATTTTGTGCTGCCCTCTAGTGGTAACTGGTTGTATTGATATATGAGGCGCCCAGGAAAAACGAAATGTCCCATGTGTCATTAGCTAACTGTTAGCTGTTAGCGAGATAAAACATGTTTATACTTCCCACCTGTACTTCTCACACAGACTTCACTCAGACACAATTATTTTTTAAAGACTTTTAATTTACAACCAAAACAGACATGTTTGGTTTGGAGAACCTACAGGGACACAAAGTACACTTTACCATACAAAAAAAAACCAACCCAAAAACTACAAAATGACAATGACAGACATTTTGTTCGAGAGTCAACAATCATACAGTATAAATCCATACAATACTGACTTTTCGTCGTACATTTAATGGTCTAGATTTGGCACTTTGACCACTTTGTTGCTTTTCTGCATGAATCGGTGAGCGAAATGCTGCTCGTTGGGGTTGAAAACATTCAAAAATGACTTTTTCATCACCTTTTTAATCTTATTGACCTTTCATACTCGCACAGCTTCAGGCCTTTCGCTCAAAGCCACATCCACAGGTTGAGAAAACCACAGAGGTGGTCTCAGTAGGTGTGTGTCCTCGAGCATTTATGTGCTCGCGTCCACGTCCTCTTCGTTTAAAGCACAGTCTCTTCTCGCCCTGAGCTTGTGTTAATGTACACAACAACAAAAAAAACATTTACACCACAATCTCCCTTTCTGATCAGACACCCGGACATTTGCAGACGCTAGAAAAGTCACTCTGCAAATATTTCACACACACACACACACACACACACACACACACACTGCATATTAAAGCGTATAGGCCTGTAAGGAAAAGCCCAAAAAGCACACGCTGATCTGTGTTTGAGGGAAATTCCACCAGTCTCCAAATTTCAGGTTACAGTGGTGGCGAACCAGACGTCCCAAATCTGTGCATTTTATTTCCAGGGAAGCTCCACACAAATATCATAAGTGAACCTAAATCACTTTTCTTTGTGTCCCTCCACCATGACGGATTCCTTTTTAGTCCAAAATCTTCTCCAAAGTAAAACCTCTCAGACATTGTCTTGACATGAAGTGAACGTGACTATTTGTTTTGAGCGCACAGCACGGTGATGGGGACTGTACCTTGCTCAAGGGTACCTCAGCCTACTGGGCCGGGATGCGAACCCCCAACCTTTCAATCCTGGGGCCTAGTCCCTAAAATATAAGACACTGCCCTCACTAAGCAGTGATGAGGTAAGTGCCTCAATCAAGGGGTACCTCAGGGCAACCTCTGGGTTTGGGACGCGAACACACAACCTTCCAAATACGGGGCCACTTCCCCAAAAACTAGGACACCTCTGCCCTTACTAAGCAGTGACGGGGTCAGTACCTAACTCAAGAGTACCTTAAAGCAGCCCCCTGGTTTGAGACGCGAACCCACAACCTTCCGATCATGTGGCCTTGTCCCCTTGTCCCTAAACACCAGGCCACCCCTGCTGCCCTTTTTACCACCATTCCTGGAATAACATCAGACGTCTGCTTCCATTCACCACCACTGGTTTTGCACCACTCCAAAACACTCGGTTTCTTAACAAATTAATTCTGCACGTTTTCAAAAATTCCTCTTTCAAGAACTTGCATCCAAAAAATACACACTGACTGAGGTAAACATTCAGCAGCGTCTGAGACTTCGTTCACATCCATTCACACACTGCTTACACGTCACACACACTCAGACTCGTGCGGTTGGTAAAAAAGTGGTGGTGCGGGACACTTGGGGACACTCTCTCATTTTCCTGGTTAGAGTCATGGGTGGTGCTGGAGTCTATCCCAGCTCTCACGGGGCAAAAGGCAGGGACACCCTGGACAGGTCGCCGGGCCATCACAGGGCAGACACACAACTAGGTGACAATTTATCTTCAGTCCACCTGACATGCAGGTCTATGGACGGTGGGAGGAAACCAGAGCTCCCACAGGAAACCCACACAGACTGGGGGAAAACATATAGAAATGACAGCGACCGTCCCGCCTGGGAATGGAACCCAGGCGACAGCATCACCCACTGCACCACCGTGCCGCCCAAATCTAAAAACCAGTGCTTTAAAGGAATAGTTTGGGGGGAAAAATGGAGTTTGCACCGTTTTTGAAGGTGGTCTTCTGTGGACCACAAAGTTGCAGGTTCAGATCCCACCTCCTGAACTACCACCATCGGGTTCCTGAGCAAAACCCTGAACCTCAAGTGTCTCCAGGGAGACTGTCCCTGTAATGAGGACATGGAAGTTGCTCTGAATTACAGCGTCTGATAAAAACCTTAAATATAATCGTCAGTTCAAACGCATTAACATCAAAATCTGATTCCTCTCGGCTGATCCCCTGCATAAATGAGAGTTTTCACCAAACTATTCCTTCAAGATTGCAGGTTTGAAATAAAGTGAATAGGAAAACAGATGGTCCTCGTTTCTCCTCGTCCTCAAAGCCCTGCATAAATATCAACAAACCAAACACTCGTTTATTCCACTTGCGTCCAACTGAACTGAAAGGAAAACATGACAAATGAAAGAAGAATATCGCTCGTGGTGTGACAAAACTGCCACAAAGTGATCACCAAGTAAAAGAATAAATATTACCTAGATAGATATAAATATATATACGCTGAATATATACGGTATATATATTTATATGGAAGTCGTCTAACGTCGAATGTCCTTTTGGAGCAGTCAAATGGACATCAGTTATAAATGAAACAGTCTAAACGTGAAAATCAAGAAAGTCAGTTAAACCTACCGATGCATTTATTGATATAATGTTCAACAACAGTTCGCTTCCTCACCCACAGCCTGACGTCCCATTTCAGGAATTTCCATTAAAAAATCTGTTCGTGTAGAATTTCCAAAGCTGTGCTCGTCCTAGTTTGTCCGTTCTCAATTTTAAAAGTTTAAATGCTCACAAAATGTTCATGTTCACAACACTAAGACAGCAAGGAAAGAAAGTGCTTTTATATTAAAAGATTCCCACAAGGGTGACATTTTTTTTTTTTTCAATTTTAGTAGCAAAACTGAAAGAAATGTAGAATTCAAAGCTAAAAATTCTTTTTAATGCAAAATTTAAGGATTAATTTAATGACTTTAATTTCCTAAATTTACTAAAAGGGACTAATATTATGTCTTTTTTGTCATAATTAATGACATTTATGGTTAAATAATATAAGAGATGTGTCAGGATTAAATTGTTTTTTTTTTTTTGTTTTTTTTATAATTCCCTATATATATATTTAGGGAATTATAAAAAAAGAATAAAAAGTAATTTAATCCTGATATATATATATATATATATATATATATATATATATATATATATATATAGAGAGAGAGAGAGAGAGAGAGAGAGAGAGAGTACAAGACTGAGAGTTTTTAAAAAAGTAATTTTCAATTTTAAAAAAGTGAAATAGTAGATTTTATTCTCTGATGTGAAAATATACCTCCTCATAAAGCAACCTGGAATATATTAATGTTTCATTGAGCTTTTTACATTTAATTTTAAAGTTTTCTTTTATTTCAATGTATAAAATAAAGAGTGTTGGGTTTATTTCCGGTGATTCTACCGGAGCCGTGAAAATCAAACGCAGTTTAAAAATGAACGGCTAATAAATGAACCGCAGCACAGCTTTGAATTTTTTCATGCTTGCATTTGTTAAATAGTTTTTTGTTGGATTTTTTTGTCGGAAATCCATCATATGACCTGCCAGGCCTTCGGTGAGCTGGCATGGAATGATCCCATTATAACGACCATGTCTCATAAATCAAATCTGAAGAGTATAAAACATGATTCTGATTTTTTATAGTCTAATTTTTGGTAAATGATAACTTATTTCTTGGAGACCCCTAACAGGAGCACCACTATACTGCACTCATCTACACCAACATGCTCCCAGCTCTTCATCGTCATCAGTTGAATGTCACGAAACAAACTTCAAGTAAAAAAATTGTCCGGGTGAGAAGGCCCGGACTCAGATCGAACTTTTAACTGGTATTATTAACACCGTTGAACTGTTATTATTCGGGGAAATGTAACATTTCAGATAAATTACACGTATCACATTGATTCCCCTTCAATATTTTATACATTGGTTACATTTTCAGGTGGGTTTGTTTCATTTTGGGGTTTTCGTGAAAATTTTGTGTTCCTGTCCGACAGTCTGACCTTCCCATTCTCTCTGAATGGCATCTGTCCTCCGACCCTTTGGACGCCAGAAGCACCCAGGGTCTCCAAAAAGCCTCCATCGCTCCCAGTGTCCATGTCCTCTTTAAAAAGTCCCAGAGATGGAGCTCAAACAAGCAAAGAGAGGCATGTACACACCCACACACACACACACACACACACACACGAGAAACTGTGGGTCAGTGGCTCTGTATGTGTGGTGTGTGTATGTGTGTGGAAGAGCAGGTGTGTGTGGGTGGAGTGTGTGTACATGCTTCTCCAGGAGAATCCCACTGCCACACTTCCTCTGGGAACCTGATCTGGGTTTTAGTTGAAAGGAGAGGAACTGCATGAATAGGTTTGGGACAGCAGGGGGGGACGTCCCGCTTTACTGTCCGGCGCTGCTGGGGTCGCACTGCAGGAGTCGCACGATGGACGGGTCACTCTTGGCTCCTTCCACAAACTCCTCCAGGGACAGTTTACCTGAAACACAACACAGAGGTCAGTCATGAGGTGACCATTACATCACAAAAGTCATTAAAGAGCCCATGTGCTCTTTTGTCTTGTTCCCCCAATCACACTTGGCTGGTTTTGTCCCCGTTCGTTTCCTTCCATTCTATATACATATATACATATGCAAATGAGCTCTGCTCTGATAGGCAGTCAAAGCGGAAACACTCCTAACAACTTCACCATGGGTGGGCGGCGCTAGACCTTTGTTAATTATGGATTTATGTCAATAAAACAATGAATTCAAACAGCTGTTTATCCTGGAAGGACAATATTTAGATCCATCCAGTCTTTCATCCATCCATCCATCCATCCATCCATCCATCCATCCATCCATCTATCCTGTTATCAGGTGGTAAAAGGGTGGAGGAAACCCTGGACAGGTCACAGATTAGTATTAGATAATAATAATAAATTAATAATTCAAATGATAATATTTTACATTTTTTAAAATAAGGTTGGAACCAATGTAGGTTATTTTCAGCCAACAAAAGTTTTGTTGACCAAAAATGTTACTTTAGATTAGAATAATGAAGAAATTTGAAAACAACGGAAAGTGAGAAAATGTACATTTTCAGGTTTTTTCATGTTTATATCAACATAATGTACATACGCAATATACACACTTTTTAACTCTATATTTCCCACTTTTTTCTGTTAATTTTACTATTTTGGTCAGTTGTGTGGTATATGAGAGTAATTTTTGTGTATCAGGTTACATTTAAGTGCTGGATGTTGAGGTTGGACACATGATAAATGAAACATCTTTCATCTTGAACCATGAATCTTGAAGCTGAAGTTGCTTCACCAGCTTTATATTTTGATCTTCAATTCCACCTTAAATGGTGAAGGTCAGTTTAACTGATTAATTTTTTAAATGGAGTGGAAATGGTGAATTTTTGGATGTGTGGTCAGAATGAAACTGGAACACCCATGAGCTTCACTTCAGATCTGAAAACATCATTTTTTAATCACTATTTCTTCACTGTTCATGACGTAAAGTGTCAAGTTTGACCAGCTTCTTCTGAAAACCGTTGTTGGCTGAAACTTCAGTGCATCCATTTTCGACAATGTTTTAAATTCAATTTGTAATGAGATGTTTGTCAAAACTAATCACTGATTAACAACTAAAGAGCAACTAACCTCATTTAAAACCTGTATTTAATTAATTCCAGCTCATCATAATCAATTGGTTTTTAATGAGGAGCCAACACACCAGCCTTCCCAGTAAAATAACACCAGCAGCCTGATAGGCAGCAACATAAAGAAAGAGAAAGAGGGCGCAAATGTCCCACCATCACGATTTGTGTCCATCTGGCGGAAGATCTTTTCTGTGCGTTTCTCGGGCGTGGACTCGTCCTCCGGCATCTTCATGACTGAGGACACCATCTTATAAATGGCCTGAAACAAAAAGGGAGATAAGAAGAAGGAACAGAAGAGTTAAAGGCTTCAGGTTCTTCATAAATGTGAATTAGTTGTGACAACCCAAGGAAAGCTTAAACAGAATGATGGTGTTTGATGGAGAATGATGGGATTTGGGTGGAGAATGATGGAGTTTATAGTGGAGAATGGTGGAGTTTATAGTGGAGAATGATGGAGTTTATAGTGGAGAATGGTGGAGTTTGATGGAGAATGTTGGTGTTTATAGTGGAGAATGGTGGAGTATGATGGAGAATGATGGAATTTGGGTGGATAATGATGGTGTTTGGGTGGAGAATGATGGAGTTTGGCAGAGAACGATGGTGTTTGATTGAGAATGATGGAGTATGAAGGAGAATGTTGGTGTTTATAGTGGAGAATAATGGAGTTTGATGGAGAATGATGGCGTTTGGGTGGGGAATGATGGTGTTTGGCAGAGAATGATGGAGTTTGGGTGGAGAAGGATGGTGTTTGGCACAGAACGATGGTGTTTGATTGAGAATGATGGAGTTTTGTTGGAAAGTGATGGTGTTTGGCAGCGAATGTTGGTGTTTAGTGAGATAATAAAGAATGGTGTTTGATGGAGAATGTTAGTGTTTGGTAGGGCCTGGCTAATAGAGTTGGAAAATGAAGGTGTTGAAGAAAGCAAACCCTGTTCAGTTTGTCTAGGATGGCAGACCTTTGACACTGTTTCCATCATGGGGAACCCTTAGCACTGTCCTTCAGCATGTCTCACTACCTGCTGCTGTGCTTTTACACTGAGCACATGTGGGGCAAAGCCTGTGATGCTTCAAACAGCTTCCAGAGAATGTGAATGATGTGCGATTACAAGCTGTTTTGCTTTCTGTCCTGATGTTGCAGATAATTGGACCATTAGTGTCGACCCAGTGTGGGTTCACCGTAATTATTCTCCCTGTCTCAGCAGCCCTGTTCCAGAACTGCTTCATTGGGAGCCGTTGTTCTGACTCATCACTTCTACTGGTGTTAATTGGTTGAAAATCACTCCCATGTGGCTCCTAGTTATTCTTCTCTCTGCCTGCTCTCTTCAAGAGCTGGAAAGATCTCCGCAGTCAAAACCTCACAAGCAGCTACATTAGATATTACTGAACACCTCAACACAGTCTCAGGAGAGTGTGTGATGATTTTGGTGGGGTGTTCTGGTTCTGATAGAAAGCTGTCAGAACACAGACCAGTCTGTCCACCACCTAAAGCTCCTACCATGGATCTGAAATGGACCATGAGGCGATGGAAGAAGGTGAACTGGTCTGATGGATCACGTTCTCTTTTCCTTCATGTGTCACCTGGTGTGCTATGGGAAGTAAGCTGAGGCAGTGTGTAGCTCACTTCATGGTGATGGTGTGCTCTCAGCATGATGACTCTCCCTCACACTGCCACTGTTCAGGAACTGACTGTGGAGGTACGAGTTCAAGGTGTTCCTCCAAATTCTCCCATCCAGCAAACTAGTGGGACAATCTATGGCGACACCTCCCAACTCACAACATCTTCTGATGGACAAATCAAACCTTGAGCAGGACTGTGGAGTCCAGGGCTTGACAGGTTAGAGGGGATTTGGCACATGATGCAGGAGTTTGTAATGTTAACGCACAGTTTAGACAATAATCTTGTCTTGGCTGATCCGCTAAATGTGAAGTAAGGGGGGACGTGTAAGACTTTTTACTGAACTGGTCCTTACGGGAAGTACAGGGCAAGTCAGGACAAGACTAAAGCGTGAGAACAGGAGCAGCGATAAACTGGGAAGTGAGAGGTGGAAGTGAAAGGTGTGGCTGCCGAGAGTTTGGTCGTGATGTGCGTTACATGGAAGTGTGTGATGTAATGCAGCCGTATGTAGGTGTTTTAGAAGTGCATTGTACGTGTGTGTGTGTGTGTGTGTGTGCGCGTGTGTGTGTGTGTGCGCGCTAGCTGGCTGTAGGTGGATTGATGTGGAGGTGGGAGAGTACAATAGATGTAAACTGCAGTAATGGAAAAGTGTTCGCTGACAGTTCTCTGTAAAAGTCCAACACTGCGAGAGTGACGGGCAGTCTTCTAGTCGAAAACACTCTTATATCTCTTGATATTACACCCCATATATATTAGATAAACACAACTATAACTAAATAAAGTATAGAAATAAAACAATAAAACGTTCCATATGTATTAAATATGTGTAATAAGTAAGTAATCTCTCTCTCTCTTATATATTTATCTATACATATAGAACATGTTTGCAATTGATATAAATACATATGTAATTCTTATTCTTATGGATGTGTTTTTATATACTTTATTTCATATATGCAATTATCTTTATCATATATGTAGTTATTATATATATGCAATTATCTTTATCATTTATCATAAAATGCCCATAAGTATTACACATTTGTAATTATTTCTGACCTTTTTTATTCTGAAATCGTATAAAAGCACACACACACACACACACCTGCACAATCTCCAGCATTTCGGCCTTGCTGATGTATCCATTCCCGTCCAGGTCGTACATGCTGAAGGCCCACTTCAGCTTCTGGTCCAGTCGGCCGCGGGAGGTGATGCTGAGGGCGATGATGAATTCCCGGAAGTCGATGGTGCCGTCGCCGTTGGCGTCGAAGGTGCGGAAGACGTGCTCGGCGAACTTGGAGGCGTCTCCGTAGGGGAAGAAGTTGCCGTAGATCTTCTTGAACTCTTCCATGGTCAGGGCTCCGCTGGGACAGTCCCGCAGGAAGCCTTTATACCACTCCTGTATCTCTGCCTCTGTAAACTCAGTGCTCTCAATCAGGTCCTGCATCACCTCAGGACGGAGCTTACTGTTCTGCTTCCCCATCACGAAGAGTATGAGTCAACTGCAGAGAAACAGAGAAACAGAGGGAGAGAGAGGGAGAGAAAGGGAGCGAGAGGGAGAGGAAGGGAGAGAGAGAGAGAGAAAGGGAGAGAGAGGGAGAGGAAGAGCATTATTTTTGTGATGCTTCGGCAGTGTTGCAGGTGAACATGGCCTTGACAATAAAGCTGAGCCAAAGAGATCGGGTTTATAGACGACAGTCATGGAAAGAGATTTCTGGGCATCTCTGGGTTTGAGGAGAGTCTCAGATGTTTTTGACCTGCAATTAACACCATTCTAGAAGTGGGATAAAGGCAGAGACTGTCCCTCAAAGGGAGACAGTGGATGATCTGGAAGATAAAACTCATCTGCCGCATAGCTTTTGCCCACTTCTTTGACAAGACATGAAAAAATGAAGAATTTTAAAGCTGAGTTTGGTTCAGCTGCTGATCAGACTGTACAGAGAACAGCATCCACCCTCCAGTTGACCTCGATTGACCCCACACACACCCTCTTAGAAAGTGAAAGTGACTATTTGTCATTGTGAACACAATGCATCCTCTGTATTTAACACACACACACACCGTCCAGCAGGGGGCAGACATATCCAGCACCTGGGGAGCAGTGATGGGGACAGTACATTGTTCAAGGGAACCTCAGAGCAACCTACTGGTCTGGGATTTGAACCCACTTTAGGTCAGAGTATAAAAAGTAAAAAGTAGAAGAATGTGCTGAGAGTATGAAGTAAAAAGTACAATAATGTACTGATAGTGTAAAGTAAAAGTACAGGAATGTACTGAGAGTGTAAAGTAAAAGTACAGGAATGTACTGAGAGTGTAAAGTAAAAGTACAGGAGTGTCCTGAGAGTGTAAAGTGAGACGTGTCTCCTCTGAAGGACGTCTGGAGCGTCTGTCTGTGCTGAAAGTGAACTGAATCTCACTCCATATTAATAGAATTAAAGACTATTAAAGCCTCGAACTTCAACTCCAATAAAAACAATCTACTGAAAATAATCCACATGAACTTCACCGCTTCACTTTCATCACCGTCTCTACTAGTTCTCCATCACGGACACACACTCCACACACCCTGAACTCCACCGTCCACTCTCCCTGTCCTCTCTCTCACTCTCCTTCACTCTGTCCTGCACCGATGGACACACAGAGGGACGTCTTTTCTGTGTTCTTGTCCATTTAGTCTGAGACGGTCTGGATGGTGGGAAGGTGAGAGAGAGAGAGAGTCTGAACCCTGAGATATAATGTCAGATTTATGGAGTTTAGTTAATTAATTAATCTTCTAATTATAGAAGACAAAGATCTGGGACGTGGACACTGAAACGTTTGAAGCTGTTTCACTGTGTGTTGAATAACTCATGTGGTGCAGCAGTGTGTAAATGTCAAGAAAAGACCAAAAAACCTCTTGCATGCACACACACGCACACACACAGCGTTCGAGCCCACTCACAATGATCCACCAACTGAAATTTCCACTGTACAACCACATACACACACTCCTTTACCTATATTGTGTTTAAGCTTGTGAATGTATGCATGGGTGTGTGTGTGTGTGTGTGTGCGTGTGTATGTGTGTGTACACAAGCAACTGCACCAGCATCATTTCCTGATGCACACACCACAACCTGTTTCTCATACAGTGAAGTTAAACACAGCACAGGAATCATGTGCAGCCAGACCGAAACCACAAAAAGACATAGACGGAGACATAGAGAGACAGAGAGAGAGAGGGAGAGAGAGAGAGGGGGAGAGAGAGACAGAGAGAGAGAGAGAGAGAGAGAGAGAGAGGGAGAGAGAGACAGAGAGAGAGACATAGAGAGAGAGAGACTGTCCTTTTTGTAGCGCCTGCTCATTAAACAGAGCTTCAGGTTCAGCCCAAGCATATTTTCATCCATAGTAACTGTTGCTAAGTTGGACAAGCTGCTCTGTCAATCAAACCACTTCAGTCAAACCGATTCAGGGATGTAGCCACACACAGTCGAGTGGCTTCTTAAAAAAACACCGCGCTCAACAAAGAACACACACCAACAGAACATTTTGTAATTTTCACTAAAATAAAACATGAAATACAGGTGCCATAATTTCTGCACAGTCCGTAGTTAATTACAACATGCAGCACAGAAACAGTAACTGTGCATTAAAATGTGAAGTGTGTTGAGCAAGAGAGCGAGAGAGCGAGCAAGAAATAGATGTATTAGGTTGAATTTCTGCAGGAATAAATTATAGCATAGCATATAAAGGGTTCACAAACTTTCAAGCCACCCTGATGTATGTAAATGAGCGCTATTCTGATTGGCTGTCCCGTTTGGTGCCTCAGAAAGCAGTCTGGCCTGAAACACTTCTTCAAACCTCTGCATTAAATGTTCATACTGAATGGACAGGGCAGGTGGTGGTGAAACACATCCCTCTTTAACAGAAAGCAAAGAAAGCACAGATCATTCGGTTTCCCACAACGCATTTCTCAGTTTTATGGAGTGAGACATGCAGGTGGAGACACTTTAAAGTGCATCATCTTCGTCCTCTAGCAGCTCATGGACAGAGTGAAGGTCAAAGATTTGGAGAAACTGCAGAGTTGACTATTTCATTCCTCTTTCTGCTCAAAAAGACCAGCTACAGATTATTCAAAGCAGTGATGCTGAAATTCAAACAAAAACCAGGAAAAGAGACGTCGCTCAAGACAGATTCTGACCCAATCAGGGACAGAACTCAAAGCTCTACTCATTGTTTCATCAGTCAAGGGTCCTAATTCTCTCTGAAATTATGAAAATGTGTCTCTATGATCAGCAGGGGGGCAGCGGTGTCCTAGTGGTTAGGGCATTGGCCACATGATCGGCGGATCGGGGGTTCGAACCCCTTCCCAGTGGGTTGCCCTGAGGTACCCTTGAGCAAGGTGCCGTCCCCGTCCCGCTCCTCCCTGCGATGGGCTGGTGACCTGTCCAGGGTGCATCCCCCGTCCTCGCCCTGTGTGCGCTGGGTTGGACACCGGCACTCCCCCGCGACCCCGTTTGGGACAAGGGGCAGATAATGGATGGATGGATTGATGATCAGCAGGAGCTGCTCAGCTATTGGTACCCAGAATCTAAACAGGGTGAAACGGCAATATCCTTTATGCTGCCCCCTGGTGGAACCAGCTCGCCCTGGAGATCAGATCTGTTACCAGTTTTAAAAACTGCCTTTGGTTCATCAGGGACATCAGGGACCCTTGTTAACGCTCTTTTTTGAGACGTCTGTTCCAGTTCTGACACGATTTGTTACGATGCCCTTCACTGCGCTTGTTAGTAAGAGATTGAATGCATTTTAATGAAAATTTCTAGACTCACCACTGAGTCTAGTGGCCATCTAGTGGCAGGAGGTGGTCATTACAGGCCTGTGAGGGAAGCGTTAGTGAATGAAATATTTTAACTCAAACTTTGACTTTTTCACTTATTTTTTGACGTCTTTATGTGTTTATATCTATGAAGCACTGTCAGTGTCATCAGTGTTGCAAATGCTACACAAATGGACTTTTCATTTTGCCTAAAAAAGCATATCTACATCATTCGTTATCTGTCTAATAGCAGTTCCTCTAATAGGAATGAGAGCGTCAAGGCTTAAGCAGTAATCACCAAAGCAAAGGAAATAATCACAAAGAGATCAAAAAATGACTGTCAGATTAAAAGAGGAATAGAGAAAGGAAGTGGGGCTGCAGGTTTAACTCATTGTTTTAATTCACTGTTTTAATACTACACGCTTTATCTGCCATTACTAACCCACTCACTGCCGGCTCCTGGATTTTCACCACTCATTAGCGAGGGGTCATCTTCGTTCTGCTGCGGCAGAAGCAGATTAAGCTCAGAGATGAAAGGGTTTTAATGGAGGAATGCTGATGGGAGGAATATAGTCCAAGTCTCCTCTCCTGGAACCTGGACCTTACTCCCAAATTGCAGGCTGTGGGAGTTTTGCACACGTTTTATTGCACTAACGTGTTGCTAGCACACATTTCATTGCACTGCTGTGATGTCTACATGTTCTTTAATGCATTGTTGTAATTTTGCACATATTAGTTTTGCACATATGTGCTTTATTTACAACATCATGATGTTTGCACCTGATTTACATCAGAATTGTGCTTTATTTGCACGGATGTTATGAAAACTCTTGATGCAATGAATACATTTGCACATTCTTTACTGCACTATTGTGATTTTTGCCCATAATTTACTGCATTAGGGTGCGATATTTGTAGCGTTATGATGCTTGCACATGCCTTACTGCGCTACTATGACATTTGCACAAGCTTTGACTCATCGTTGTGCTTTATTTGCACTACTGTGACATTTTTCTGCACTGTTGTGATTTTGCACATTTCTTGTTGTATCAGTAGATTATGGTGCATTATATTCATGCATATTCTTTTCTGCATGGTTGTGATGTTTGCACACATTTTAGTGCACACATGTTTAACTGCACTATTCTGATGGCTGCACTCATTTTATTGCACTCCTCAGCTCAGCATTAGTTTATAGTCTTTACCTTGGGAAGCCTCTGTGTCTGCTTTAAATTTTTTATTACATATGATATTTACATGGTGTAAAGCCCTTCTTTCTGATAATTCACGTGTGAGAAGAGTGCACGATGGAAGGACATCAGATACTCGTCATTTTTTGTCGGTTATTGTTTTATTGCGAACACACACAGAGCAGAATTTTTTTAGATTGATTTTGACTCAGTATCTGCTCCCCTGCACTGCAGACATGAAAAGCATAACCATTCATCAGTTTTAATTGCTTAATGGCTTTTCCACATTTGCATAATGTTGCGCCTCATTGTCATGGCAACAGACATTCTAATCTGGCCATTAGCGGTGAAGCGGAGTGGAAATTTGCTCCCATTCTGAGAGACTTCCTCAATCAATTAATCCGCAGCGACTGCGGGCTCTTAGTTTATGAATCAAAATGACAAAGTGTGCAATCACACACACACGCACACACGCACACACGCACACACGCACACACACACACACCCTGGAGGAACGCAGTAAACAAATTATCATCAGCAGGCAACTGGTGTTTTGTTTTTCTGTGGTTTTAAAGTGTGAAATTGTTGAGAAGATGGATGATCACACCTGCATGGACTATAAAGAGACAAACATCCAGTCCTTTCATCATGAAATGGTCACACAGGGCAGCTGGTGTTTTTAAACGGTGTAAAATGAATTAAATAAAATTAAATAAAAAAAACTATTCTAGGATGCCTGAAGAAGGTAGTGTTACATGAGAAAGAATAAAAAACACAAGAAAAGACTTTTTGTCATACCTTCATTTAGAATTAATTTAGAATTTGTGTATGTATGACTGAACTATAGTTTGGTGAACTTGTGTTGTCACTCTGTAACTCAAAATGTGCCAAAGCGGAACTCATTTGGAAACCAATATACAGCTGTGACAGACGGGGACCAGGAAGAGTGAAAGGGAATGTTTATAGGACGGTAGTGAGACCAGCTGTGTTATACATGTTGCAGATGGCAGTGAGACCTGCTGTGTAAAGTGTGTTGGAGATGGTAGTGAGACCAGCTATGTGTAACGGGTTGGAGACGGTAGTGAGACCAGCTATGTTTTACGGGTTGGAGACAGTGATGAAAAGACAGAGGTTAAAGTTAAAGACGAGACGAGGATTTGAGTCGGGAGGGACGAGGATTGACAGGATTAGTAACAAGTGCATTAGAGACAGCTGAGGTAGGATGGATGTAGACAAAGTGAGAGAGGTGAGACTGTTGGTTTGGATGTGTCCAGAGAAGGGACGAGGAGCATGTCAGGAGAAGGAGATGTTGAAGATGGAGCTGCCAAGAAAGAGGAGAAGAGGAAGGACAAAGAGGAGGGTTATGGACGTGGTAAGAGAGGACATGCAGGAAGAAGAAGATGTAGAGGACATTTTTCCCTGGTGATGACATCATGTCTGATCCTCCCTCAGGGCCTTGTGTCCTGAGGAGTGGGGCTTAACTCAAATGTATAAGTCCCTGCTGCTGGATGGACATACGTCCCAATACTCTATTCCTGGACTTAAAGATCAGCGTCTCAAATTAACCCTAAGACTATTAGAGCCTCAGTTGATGCCATGGTTACGCAATACCATGGTGACAGACCACCGGACCACATGCATAACAGGTGGACCTGGTCCATGGTGAGGGAGAAAAGGTGACCATGGCAACTGAGGAGAACAAAGCCAGGTAGGAACAAGACAAGTTTGGAAAGTCCATTGAAACTAAAAAACTAATAAAATCTCTATTTAAATAATGATTTACATATTTGATAAACCTTATAATTAATGTAATAAACAATAAAATCATGTAAAAAAAGTTTTCCTCTGATGGGGAACCTTGTACACCAAATATCCGTCTGCTAAATTACAGAAACCTGCCAACACAGCCCTCCATTCATTAACCCTTTAAGGTGAAGGCGTAAATTCAGTGTGTATCAATTAGTATCTATGATTTCTTCAGTGTCTTTGACGGATGATTACAGTGAATTAATCGTCTATGAATCATTTAATATCAGCAACCAAAGATACGACATGTATGACGATAATTTATACGACATGGAGGTTTTTGTTCATCAAGAACGATTACAGCTGATATCTCCAATTTCCTGCTTCTCTTGACCCGTTAAAATGAAAACAGGCAGGTGTTACTGTGCCTTTAAGACTGATGTATGTAAATGAGCTCCATTCTGATTGGCTGCCTGGTTTTCTCTTCGTTAAATTAAGCCTCAGCATGAATTCTCCACTGTCTTTTATGGATAATTCAATATCCACTATGGATTTTTCAGCATCCACTATGGATTTTTCAGCATCCACTATAGATTACTCAGTATCCACTATTAATTACTTAATATTTACCACAAATTATTAAGTAGCCAATATAAATTATTCAATTTCTACTCTAAGCTGTTCACTATCCATTATGATTGATTTAGTATAAACTACGAATTTCCAAGTGTCTGCTTTGAATTATTTAATATCCACCGTAAATGACTGAGTATCCATTATAAATTATTCTGTGTCTAAAATTACCTAACATTTAAAGACTCGTAAAGCTTAAAGAGTAATGATCTGTGTTATTTTTGTAGAATTACTGGGGTAATGAAAATTAAAACAAACTTACAATAAAGGTGCTGTAGCAAATGGGAATGGAAATATATAGAATATAAATAGAATATGGATATTTAGTATAAACACTGATGGCTCTTTTTAGGTTTTAGCTATTTTAGGTCCCGATTCAGTGATGGACGAGATCGAAACACAAAATCTGTCCATGTCTCCCAGTGGACTGAGATCAATCCTCCCACTGACGAACTACTCAGTGGACATTTCAGAACAACATACTCCACCTTCAGCGTTACACAACCTGTTCTCAAACACATTATATGTGACATATTCATCTGAAAACCTGAGGGACCAATGTTCTGAAGGATCCGGCCTCCGCAGCGTCTAAAACTGAACAGATGTCCAGGGATTAATGTCCATCTTTCGTCTTTGCCATGAGAAGCACACTAGAAGTGGGAATTAATGCTCAAAATACCGTTTATCATCTGTCCCATACCATGTCCGCAGTAAAGTGATATTATGACAGGCCCCAGAGGGATTACAGGAGGGAAAGACAAACATATAGAGCAACATCTGCTGAGCGAGACGGAGGAAAAAATGTCAACAGCAAGGCTCTGGGACGGAGAACGGTCTAATTCCTCCTCATAAAACTTCATTCAGAGGCATTTTATTACAAACCGCAAAGATCCAGGAAGGGAAGGGAGCTGAACACGCTTCAGTTCCTCTGCTGATCGACGCACTGAGAAGTTTCACTGCAGTTCTGTCCGGTTGGACCTCTGCTATTAAAAGTGGTTCTTTGAGGGTTCTTTAGTAATGCAAGAACCAAAAAAATTAAAGACTCAAAGAGAGGATGTGAGTCTTCAAGTAGTTGCTCTCCTTGGTGGTTATTTAGGTCTTTTTGGGGAGGACCTTTTTAAAAAGGTTCTACAGCAGAAGATCATGCACAAGTCATTCCCTTATACTTTTTCTGCACAAATTAACTAGCAGAGAACGTTTACCCTGCGTGGAACCGAACCTGATCTCACTACAAAGAACCCTTACAAGGTTCCACTCTGCAGAACCATTTTTTATTCTTTTTTGTTATGAATAAGAGCTGCTATTCAGCGAAATCAGGAGTGGGTGTTTAGTGATCTCCTGCAAAAGTGTTGAGGCTCAGTGGAGGACAGGGACTTGGGGCTTTGTGGGAAAGTGATATCTGGGAAAGTTTTGTGTAAATATTTGCTGGGAATGTACAGTGGGAGCGTGACAGATTAGAAACTGGCGTAGAATAAAAATACAAACATAAAAACATGCCGTGCCAGCGGTGGATGCCACAAATACCAGCAAAACGACGCGCAGCTTCCTCGCATCCTTATTTTAGACCATGAACATTTCAGCAGTGGAGTAATGAAGCAGCTCCTTCTCACATTCACATCAAAGCCTCATGTCCAAACTTCTTGCATTTCAAGTTTTTTTTCCCACCCGAGACGTCTGTCTGGCTTTTGTTCAGCAAAAACGATTACAATTCAATTTTCCCGCCTCTCTTTACTTGAGAATGAAACAGAATGCGCTATAAAGACTGATATAAGCTCAATTCTGATGGGCTGCCTGGTTTTTCTCCTCATTCTGAAACACTGCTGATGATAACAACATGAGTGGGCGGGGCTAAACTGCTGCAGGCTGAATAGGATGTCAGTTTTTTTTACATTTACATTTAACAGACGCTCTTATCCACTTCCATGTTCTAAATGCAGAGACAGTCCCCCTGGAGAAACTCAGGGTTAAGGGTCTTGCTCAAGAACCAAAGCTGGTGGTATTAGAGGTGGGATGTGAACCTGCGTCCTCTTGGACACTTTAACGTCCACACCTGTATTAGCAAGTAACCGATTTCTCCACAAGGCCATTTTTTTCTTTTTGTTTTTCATTAATTATCATTTATATTTCATTCCCAGATCCTAATCCTTTTTTGGATTAATTTCATCCTATTGTGTTGGTTCAGCTCCTGTACTGCACTCACATTCTATTTTTTGTCTTTTGTCCACTGTCATAATGCAAAAAAGGCCATCATATATCACATATATCCATACAGCACCTTCTTTACATGCTTGATACCCCTTTGGAAGCATCAAATTTATGAAATGTTTTACTTGAACAGACTGCAGTCTGTACAATTTTCTGTTAATGTTTGCTTTTTTATGTAATCTGGCCCAGAGTCCTTCAGTGGACACATGCTGAGTAAACACCGCATCCTCCTCTGGACACTCAAGCCTCTTTTCCAAAGCCGTCACACTGCGTCGGAGAAGAAAAGGCAGTTTTTTAAGTGTTGCTGGTGACTCAGCCTCGCTTATGAACGTGAATAAATGATGCTGCAGCGTCTGAAAGGTACTGATCGACGTCAGTCCACCCATAAATATCAGCAGCGAATTTCTCCTACATGCACTTTTACCTGATTGCCAAGGTCTGGCCATTCATTTAGTGACTGATTCACGTTGGACGTTCACGCCTGGCTTAAAAAAAGAAAAATGTTTTCAGAACATTCAGGCCAAACGCTCAGTGAAAGGAAACGCTGTGCACAGAAAGCCCGAACGCTGAGGACGAGCATCTCTGATAACGGTCACAATCTTTCAGGAAATGATTCAATCTCAGATTACAAAATTTTCAGGAAACAATGAAATCTCACATTACGATACTTTAAGAGACGATTCAGTCTCAATTTACGATTCTTCAACAAACAATTCAGTGTCAGCTTGCAATTCTTTAGCAAATGATTCATTGTTAATTGACCATTCTTGAGGAAACAATTCCAACTCAAATTACAGTTCTTCTAAAAATGATTCAAATAAGGATTCTGAAGGACAGGATTCAGTATGAAATGATGATTCATTAGGAAACAGTTCAATCACAGATTACAGTTTAAGATAATGATTCAGAGTGAAATTCTCTTCACAAAATGTGATCAAATCAACCCAAATCAATCAAAAGAACTCCATCTTTTCCCAGTATCCCTTTCGAAAAACACTGGCGATGCTTTATGTTAATATTAGGCCACGGTTGCCAAGTTACAACTCAATTCAGATGACTTTAGAAGGCTAACAAAATGGCTCGACCAATCAGATTTGAGAAAGCATTACCACCTTCAGATCAGCACATTTGAACGCTGCTGGCTTTGTGTGAGGCCGGCACCTGGCCTGGCCCGTTAAGAAGCCCAGCAGAGTCCAGGAGCTACCTGTCCTTTCACCTTTGTCCCTGCTGGGACAAGACATCTTGTGTGCCACTTATGTAACACACATGGACTCTTATTTATATCCTATAGCCACAGCTTAGCCACTTGGTGCCTCGCTGTAATCCCCGAAGAGGGTGAGGGACGGCCAGAGACAGAGAGAGACTTAACGGCAGGTATTTAACCTGCAGACGTTGAAAGTTATTTTGCTGCCCTTTTAAATAAATGTGCATTTTTAGTCACATAGTTTCTTAGTAAACTCAGGAAATCTTAGTGTATTTTTAAAAGGTTTGCTTACTTTATTGGATAAGTTTGCATTTCAAGCAACAACACAACATCGGAAAATATAAAAAATGCAAAGCAAGACTGTGGCAATGGCTTCCCATCAAATTCAGAACTGAAGCTTTGTGACACGCCCCCCCACTTCCATATAAGGCATTGTTTTTTGATACCATGGAGATTTATACGCAGCACTCATTCATACTGGAGGTCTTTTTGGGTACAAATACGTCCTGCTCTGCATCCTCTTCTACCAAAATATCAAATGTAGTGAAACAGCACATTCCACAATGTTTCACATTAGTTTGTATTAAAACTAAAAGTCAGAAATAATCCATTTAAAACAACAGTGCCCCAGAACTCCTGCCTTCACATGTGACCAAAAGGTTAACCTAAGTAAGGATCTGTGACAGTAATGTCAGTGAGAGGGAGACGCCATGCTGGACGTCCAAACTGTCCTCACACTCTGTCCCTTTCCAACGACTTCCTTTGACCCTCCCCAAAACATCTGGCACGTCGGTTAGGACAAGAGCTGCACATTTTAAATGTTTGTCCCCTCTGACACTCAGAATGTCCTCACACTGTGTTCCTTCTTCCTGTTTAACACATTTAAACGACGCCATTCACAGACTGACAGAAAATATTCGACGAATGAATGGATGATTCAAAACCGCGTCTGTTTGTTCACGTCCAAGATGTTTAAAGCAGACCAAACACAAACGCAACAGCTGTGGAGGGAAAAGTCCCACATTTGTTGGTGCAACATTCATTCTCTGCTGAAATTTTTGTTCTATTTGACATCTTTCCACAAAAAAGAAAAACAAACTGGGACGACCTGGTATTACATTAATTTGCATTCTGATTCAACACCAACGTCACATAACTACTTCATTTCTGAGTTCAAAAAAAGGTTACAAAATCAACATTTGTTTGAAACTGCAATTATATGGTTGTTTTATTAGAACAATCCACCAACAGGTCAAGGAAGCCATTCATGAAGCCATTAAAGAAACACTTTAAGTGGGTGAAAAGTGGGCGGAAGTGGGTGGAATAAGGACACGCTCAAACAGTGTCAGATTCTGAAGAACCGAACTTGGGTCTTCAGTCTGCAGTAAGACAGAAAGTCTAGAGTAAGGACAGAATATTTGGTTAGTCCACCTTAAAAATATGCACCATTTGGTTCTGTTCCCCAACTGAACGTGCTGAAGGTGAATACTTAATGGTACCACCTGGGTGACTCTCCAGTGCAGGACAAATCACTGACTGATGGACATCGCTTACAAGAAACGTAATTGTTTGATCCGAACTAGGATGTAAAGAATTTTCATGCTATCTCGCTCAGATTATCTAGATGTCTACTAGTTATGACAGATATTTTCCTTAATCATCTAAAGAAAGAAGAACTGTAAAGAGTACAGTGTTGTCCTTCCCAAATACAAAACCTTTAAAAGTACTGTCTCTGGTAAAAGTGTCATTATGTCAAGACAATCAAGAAAATTCTTATCAATATATCATTCTCAACCAATGAAAACATGACATAAGATGAACGTTGACCTGCAGGGCTTTTAGAAGAAACCATCTGTTAGCTCTTTTCCACCAACAGACTGTGCAGAGTGTTACGACCAAAAATAAAGCTGAAAAGTTGGAACCAAAAAGCTGCTGGCTTATCCAGCGCTTGTGGTCATCTCCTCATTATATATTTCTTTGTTTAGCATCTTTATTGATGACACCTCTTTGATTACAGCAGCACCGAGGTTCAAAGAATCCTGAAGGAACTGGTTCAAGAACCGGTTCCCTGTTGTTGGAAAAGATCAATTAATTTATAGCTTTGGCTTTATCAGGGTTGTCCAGCTATGGTCCTGGAGGGCTGGGGACCAGAACTTTTTGGTGGTTCCCCTCCTCAAACACTCACTTAACCTGCAACAGGTGAGTTGAAGCAGGTGTATTTGAGCAGGAACTGTGCTGGACTCCTGCCTTCCAGGACTAAAGCTGGGCAACACTGGGCTAGATGTAAATCAGCCCTATCTTTAATTAGGCATCTTCACGGGACTGTTCCAGTCAAACGATACCAGGTTGTAATTTGGGCTTTGCCGATGTTGAGAAGGAATAAAGTTATGACGTTGACAAGAGTGAAGTGTGACTTTCTTTTAACAGCCAGTTAATGCGGTTATTTTGGCAAAGAGCAGCAACTACACAGAGATTTAAAGGTCAAAGGTGATGAGCTGCTCTCTTTTAGACAATATTTTAACCACAAAGTCCGTCTCTGAACCTCTCACGGCCTGCATTCGTTTTTTTAGTAATTAAAAGCTAATGTAACAAACAAGAAATGACAACAGCCATCAGCTAGCATGTAGCAAATCATGCGACTAGCTTTCTTTCACTGTTTGTCAGCTGTTTTTTCAATCTCTTTATCAAGCCCATGTCTCATTTTTTTCTATATTTTTTATTCACTAAAAAATGCTTCAAATAAATGTTTTTGTGATGTCACAATTACTGATGTCAAACATCTGCCTCTTCAGCCAAGTCTAGCCCCGCCCATTCATGTAGAAGTTACAAGGAATGCTTCATCCTCCTTTTTGTGCAAGGCCCAATACAGAGCAGCCAATCAGAGGAGATCTTATTAACATACCAATCTTAATGGGACAGTAACAGTCTGCTTCATTCTGAGAGATAAAAAGAGGCTGGAATAGGAATAAAATAACATATAAAAACATACAATCCACAGTTCACCAACCTTCTCGTTCTCTCTCTCTCTCTCTCTCTCTCTCTCTCTCTCTCTCTCTCTCTCTCAGCCCATCAGTATCACTAGAGCAGTTGAAGAGATTTGCCAAGTTGTAAAGCCATACAAAATGAATTATGACTGTTTAGTTATATAAACCCAGACAAATGGAGGTCAGGGAGGAAAAATGTAGAATATTTCAGTTTAAAAGGCAAAGTAAGAAAAAGTAAGGGATGAACAGTGTTAGAATTGTCTTTGGTGTATGAACAAACACAAATGTCTCAAAATAAGAAAACGTAGGATCATTTAAAACACAGACTCTATTCTAAGCTCTGATTCTAAGAGCTCAACAGGAAGAACGGAGCAAACAGGCCCCACTCTGAACGGGACCATAGCAAAAAAATGTCCCATGTGTCTCCCATGCAATAAACTGGATGCAGACATGTTCCCCTGCTCGAACTCCACAAGGTCACTGAGTTTCAGTCCTGTCTATTTTTATAATTTAGACATTTCTGCATATAGAATCCTCAAGCCTGCCTCTTTCTCTTTTTTATACCTCTCCTGTTCACATTTAAACCCAAACCTCAGTCCCAACCATCAATCTGAGGCTAAAATTAGCGTGAACTCCCGCTAAACTATCCTTCTTTAACCCCAATACGATCCTCTATCATTCCTGGAGTCCGAGGCATCTGTGAGAACAGTGCTGGAAGTCGGGTTGTGTTCTGTCATTAGTGCCGCGGGTGACGATGGTGGATCGGGCCCACGCCGCTGGGACTGAGAGTAAACATTTGTTGGGGGCTCATATTTTTAGCGCGCGGCCCGAGAGAGGTTTACTTCTGCAGTCTTTCTCTGCCATCAATCAGCGGAGATGATACCAGAGGATATCGGCCTGTAGTTCATGACGCTTGACACGAATGAGCAGAAACATCACATGTCCAGCAGGTCAGCGTTAACAGAACTGCTCATGATGTTCATTTTTATGAATGTACTCCCTCCTGCATCCTCATCCGCAGCACTTTTAACCTCATCGTACTCAAAAGGCCCGCGTTCTGCATTTTAAGGGTTCACATTTATCCTTTTCTGTGCTGAAGAATGTTCCTAATTCTCATTTTAAAACCCCCAGTGTCCTCTCCTGAGGACAGAGATTAAAGCAAGGTATGAAATGTGGTAGTCCTTTAAGGTCTAGGACCCCTAGAACCTGTAGGACCCTCTAGAAGCTTCGAAATCAAAAGAAATGGATTTAAAGAACTGCTGCAGTGCTGTGGTGTCCATCAGATGGTCCTGATCTACAGCTGCAGGAGAACGTGGGTGTCACTGCGTTTATTTTAGCTGTTCTTACTGTTCACTACTGCAGCGCTGGCCTGTATCAGTCTGTCTATCTGTCTATCTGTCCATCTATTTGTCTGTCTGTCTGTCCATCCTGTCTCCATGTCCCTACCCGTGTGTGTGGTGTAGTCGTCCTGCTGTTCTTCCGGTTAAGGATGAAAACAAAAGACAATAAATGCAATAAAAGAAAAGCCTTCAACCCTAAACTAAACACACACCCTTTCTTTAAAGATCTAAAAAACCAACACTGTGTGTTTACTAAAGACCTCCTCACCTGCTGCCTCACACACACACACACACACACACACACACACACACACACACCTGGGCAAGTGTGTCCTCACCCATATGCCTTTCGTCTTCTGCAACGCACCAGTTTTCTAACTCGTTTTCTTTCTTACTTTCTTTGTCAGTTTTCCTCCTTCTCTACCTTCCCCCTTTTTCATCCCTCCAAACTGGGATCTGTCTGTCACTCTTTCCTTTCTCCTAGTCTTCCTCTCTTTCTTTTTTCTCACTCTGTCTCTCAGTCCTATCTTTCAAACCCACTATTTCTATCTTTTCTTTTTCTGATTTTGTTTTCAGTCTCCATATTCTCTCCTCACAATTTTTTCGCTATGTCTCACTCATTCCTGTCAAACCCTTTTTCTCTCTCTCATTTTCTTTCTCTCTCCTTTCTTTTCTCACTACCTTTTTTCTTTATGTTGCACTGTCTTTCATCCTCTCCTTTTATCTTTCCCTCTTCTCTCTCTTTCTGTTTCTCCATTTTCACTCTCCTTTTTCTGTTTTTCTAACTGTCTGTGCCTTTCATTTTTTATTTCTCATTCTGCTTTCTCTCTCTCTCTCTCACTCGTTCCAACACTGCACAAAACAGCAGGGCTGTGAAACCTACCTGACTTCACCGTTGTCTGATGCACCAGTCTTCTATTGCATCCCCCACTCTCTCTTTCTCTCTCTCTCTCTCCCTCTCTCTTTGTTCCTCTCTCTTTCTCTCTCTCTCTCTCTCTCTCTCCCTCTCTCTATTACTCTCTCTTTCTTTCTCCCTCTCTATCTCCACTATGTCCTGCAAGCATGAGCTGAAGTTTTGCAGTCACATTTGAAAGAGGAAGCGTAATGACCTCAGTCTGAGACACACCCCTTTGCTCTTTTTCTTTCTCTGTTGCTCTCTCTCTCTCTCTCTCTCTCTCTTTCTCTCTACACCCCCTCCTCTGAAAGCCTCTAGGGCACTGATGAACTCTCCCACAGTGCTCGGCCACTCGTCTCTCGATTTCATCATCTGCAGACTCTTGTTATTTTCAGAGTTTCTTTTTCTCTGTTCTTCTCTCCAGTAAAAGGGTGTGAAGGTGATTTTAGAGGCTTTCAGAGCAGCCCTGTCACATCAGACCTTTTTCACACATCACCGTGCAGAACCTGCACCTCCACATGACAAGGGAAAACGACAGGGAGAGGAAAAAAAAGAAAGAAAAGAAGAAGAAGAAAAAAAAAGCAAGGCCAAGCTACTTCCTGCAACCCGAGATGTTTTGCAGAGCGCAGTGAGAGTATCTGTTTTGATCTGCTCGCTGAAATAAAAACAACCTGTTTCACACTAAAAACAGCCCACCCCATTCAAAAAGTGAAAATAATTCAATAAATTAATCCAATGGTAGTATTCGGTGTTTATCATAAATCATTCGGTATCCAGGATAAATTATTTCTACAAAAATGAATGAATCAGCATCCATTATGAATTATAATGATTCAGAATTTATTAGGAATCTACTCGACATTTCGTTCCTAAAAAATCTTTATTTATATTATTCAGAAACCACTATGAATCATCTAAACAATTCAGTCTCCATTATGAACCATTCAGGATCTACTATGAATTATTCTCAGTTTCTATCTATCAGTCTGTATTCAGTATGAATTAATGACAGGATTGTATCCATTATGAATGGGATTTAATGTGGAGCTGCATTACAGCTGTTGGACGTGGTCCTCATGAAACATATCAGCCAAACTGAGGGCCTTCAGAGATGCACATCTGATTAACTGCTGCAACGGAGAACTCACGTCTTAGTCTGAAGCGACAACTTTGCCCAACAGCAGCGACTGCTCCTTGGGAATCATAGTGTTTCATATCAACCTGATGCTCTTTAAGGTGTGAACACATTTCGTGAAGAACGAGAATGCTCCAAAATTACAGAAGCCAATATCTCATGACATAAATGCACATTCATATTTATCCTGGAAGGTTTTGTTAGGACAACAAGGACAAACTGCTCAAAACACATCAGTCAAGAAGGGTTCTTTCGAGGGAACACGCTGAAGAGCCATGTTTAATTCTCTCTGTTTCTGAAGTCTGTTGAAGAAGCGATAGTTTAAAGGCTTAAAGGTTTTTTAAAGGTCCACGAACTGCAAGTCTAAATCAGAGAACGCTGAGAAGCTTTTCTAGGACATATAGGTCCATTTTCCTTTCCTTCCTAACACTCCCCAAGCTTCCTTTCATTCACACCTTAACCTTCACAGAGGGTTCTTCTGCTCCACACAATTCATTTTTCTGAGCTTTCTGAGCCATAGGTGATGAAGAAGTTTTAGGAAGAGGGTATACAATTCTTTATCCTGTCTTCTGCAAACTTCATCAGCACTGAGACCACTGTAGGACCTTAAGAGCATCAGAGCTTCAGAACATGGAGAAAGTTTCCCATCAAGGTCATGTTTTTGGCCAGAAAAGCTTTCTTGCTCAGGGTGACTCATGCCAGCACTTGAAGCTTCCAGGAGGAGAGACAGCATCTGAAAGAGACAGAAGACTGATGGAAAGCCTCACCTCAGGTAGATGTTACGGATGAATGTGCTGGGAGGCTTTAGACGTCCATAACCTGGAGAAAGTTCAGAGAAGATGACGGCTCAGCCCCAGACTCTTCGGCTGAATGGGAGTGATGGTGGATGGAGCTGCAGCAACAGGTAGAGTGAGAGTGAGAGTGAGAGAGAGAGAGTGACAGAGAGAGAAGGAGAGCGAGAGAAGGAGAGGTGACAGCCGCAACTCTAAACTCCACAGCACACACTGCAAGCACTCAGCCCTCAGCTTAGCTCTCAGCTCCAAACTGCCCGTGACGTCAAAGCCTCCCAGCTCAGTCACGTGACCCCCACCCGCTCAAAAAGCCTATGAGAGCCGCCGTTTCCTTGGCAACAGGAACTCAGCATTCACGGCGCGACTCAATGGGCTGCATGCCGTCCCCCATGCTCACTTGGTTTCCACACTAAAACTGACAAAATAAGTCAAACAAACAGGCTGAGGAGAACAAACTTCAGGTCACTCTTCATAGAATTGCTTATATGGTTTCTGACGCAGTGTGACATATGGCCTTCAAAAGACTGCAGAGAAGTTCTGTCAATTTCCTGCAAAAGCTTGCACTTTTGTTCATATTGTCTTACTTCTTTGCACTGTAACACAACAGCCAAGAGCAGATGTCCCCCTCACATTGGAAGTCCATGCTTTACTTAAGGAGATTAGGTTCATCAAAGCCTCCTCTCATTAGCCTTAAATCACAAGGACTTTTTTCTTAATGGCTTTTTAAGCCACGGCCGCTTGCTGACTCAGGCGGTTGCTTGTGTCTCTCAGTAATCATGTCCACAGGCCTGGCAACGCAACGCGGCACAATATGATACTCATCCAGGTAAATTTGCATTATTTTTTTGCATGTCTGAACAGGTGAGTATGGATATGAGAAATGAACAAGTGTTAAATGAGGGCTTCACTTTTGCTGGATTCCTGCAGCAGGAATGAGCCCAATTCTTCACCATGGGAACCATAAGAACCTTCTGGACCTTCAGAGAAGGTTTGGTTTATTTCTATTTAAGGCAAAACTGCACAGTCTTCTCATAAAATGTGACCATAAATACATCTAAACTCCCCAGAAATGTATTCATTTCAGCCAGTTTGGTAAGTAAACTCCAAAACTGACAACCTTTAATAAAGGCTAAGCCCCATCCACTCTTGGCACTCTCTAGAGGTGTCATAAATGACCTTCAGAATCTCACTAAAAGGTCCAATTGGGTTGGTTTCCTCTGCACTGATGAGCCTTTTGTCACAAATAGACCTGCTCTATGAGCTCTCATTGGGTTCTGCAGCTCCTAGGCCTGATCTTCACACAGATCTTCTCTAAATTTGCCTTTCTCCACATTCATGATTGACCACTCACAGCTGAAAAAGTTTTATAATAAGGGGGATATGGGAAAGACAATACATTAATAACACTAATAGGAAGAGGAATAAACCAATCACATCTGAGAAATGGGCTTAAACACCTCCTAGCCGATGCTTAGGACTGATCAGCTGCAGTTATTGCTCTGCAAGGAGGTCACATCAGATATGGAAAATGAACTTTCCTCCATAAATAAACATCTTCCTCTTCTTCTTTCGGCTGCTCCTGTTTAGGCTTCACCACAGCTGATCCATTCTCATCCATTTCCATTTCTTCTTGTCCTCTGCCTCTTCTACCTTCAAACCGATCACCTGCATGTCTCACCACGTCCATAAACCTCCTCTTTGGTCTTCCTCTTGTACTCCATAAATCAACAAGCTTTAAAAAGTAGATTATCTTTATTAAGTTGTCTTTATCAACTTGTATGGTTTGTGTGCAAATTAATGTCTTGATGTGTGAAAGTCCGATAAATTAGTGCAGAAATAAAGTGAGTTCTTTAACTTTCAAGCAAGTTACAACATTCAGTCAATTCCTCCTGTGTCCCGTGCTGTCAGGGAGTCCCGGTTCTGGCCGTTCACTGCAGTGCATGTGAGCTCCTCATGTGATAGCTCCACCCTTCCCCTTTCTTCACCTCATCCTCCCCTCAACTCAGAGCAAAGACAACCTCAGCTGTCGTCCAAGCAGATGCCCAATAGGCTTGGAATTGGCCGCTACATCAGCCGCTCCATGCAGGGCCACGGGCTCCTATCATTAGATAAGCTGAGCTTTAATGTGGTTCATTAGCTCTGCACTGGAGGAGCCGGCCCAGGCCGATAATGCGTCCCTCTCTCTGATTATGTGTTACCTAACGGTCAGGCGTGAGGGACACCTATTTCAGTCAGAGGTGAGAGTGGGGAAAACTCTGGTGATGTTTATGATGTGTGTGTCTTCACATTTGTCTTCTTGAAATTTGTCTTCGGATGACCCGGGCAGGTCAGCCCTCCACCCACTGAAAAATCAGCACCATGTGCCTTGTTAGGGTCAATGTTGTGCAGAAAGCTGTCCAACCCTCAGATCGTGTCCAAACAGCTCTGTGGTCAGAAACTGAGCAAGAATGAACAGAATAGAAGCTGATAAAACATGCAGCAGATGGACGACAGTCTTTATCTGCACACCTGTAGAGCTACAAGAAGTGTTTCTAATAAAGTGAGAAGTGGCCGGAAGCAAAAAGCAGGTGTTTCTAATACACTGGCCTGTGAATTGAAGGAAAAATGTGTCCATTTGCGATAAAGTGGCCATAAGTATCAGGTGGGTGTTTCTAATAAAGTGGCCAGTGAGGGCAAGCACAAGGGAAGAGGGCTTGAGAGGAAACTAAAGATTACATTTTAGAGCCTAACCTCAACTCTGCAGATGTTACCTGAAGAAAGCTGAGATTAAGAGTCCATGGTGGCTGAGGGGGGCAGTAGTAAGAGCAGGTAGGGGCATCAGCCGCCACACAAGGGTCTAGGGGGATTTAAGAAAACGAGTTAATCCCCTTCCATCTATTTGAGGCTTTCTGTCTCCTCAGGAGAAGATAATTTACCTTCTAAACCAGTGCAGGAGGTCTATTCGAGGTGCTCCTGATGATTTGCATTTAGGTCTGTTAGAAGAGTGACGCTTCAGTGGGAGTCAGCGGGACGATTACCATACGGTCCTGCTTTTCGGCTGAAATTAAAGGATGTGTTTTACACCCTTTATGTAGATCACACGCAAGACTACACTGTTCTGAATGTGAAAGTGACTATTAGTCATCATAAACACACAGTGAATCACAACCAAACACATTCTCTGTATTTAACACACACACACTGTCCAGCAGGGGGCAGACATATCCAGCACCGGGGAGCAGTGATGGGGACAGTACCTTGCACAAGGATACCTCAGGGCACCCTACTCAAATCCCCTAACCTTCTGATCCTGGGTCCTAGTCCCTCAAACATAAGGCCAAACCAGAAAAAGCTCTTTAAACGTATGAAAGTCGAAAGTCATTTGATCTTATGATGAGTGACGAAAGTGAAGTGATATTTATTTAAATGGAACATGTGAAAAACAACAGTGATTTGTTGATATTGTATTATACACTTAAAGCCCCACCCACCTGGAGGGCAAATCAGATCTTCCTCCCACTGCCCTCCACTGATCTTTACCAGGATTGTTTCTCCAAAATGATGGATAGTTGTTGTTTAGTTGAACACACAAACTGATGATGCTGACTTTCTACAGAATTAGAACTTTTCTACAGAATTGGACTTATGCTGTTGGACGTGTCTGTCTCTGGGAGGGAATGAAAGAATGGACATCATTGTCTTTGCGGCGAATATTTCATTGAAAATGAAGTTGAGTGTTTTAATGACTGTGTCCCATCTTCACCACGTCTTTCTGGCACATTTTGAATTAACATTATATGCACTTTATATCCCCATTTGTTCAGGATCTGTGTGAAAATGACTCTACTAACTGCTACTGAAACAACACTACATAAAAATGTAGTTACACGGCAGACAGAGGAGAGTTTTAAGTGTGTGCTTGTTGTGAGTGTCTAGAGGACCCGATGGGGTCGGTAGGGGCCCACAGCCTCCCGCTGTTTGAGCTGACCTAAGGACACTGCGTCACTCAGAGCAGTGGAGCTTACTGGATTAGGCAGTGTGACCTGGGTGTGTGTGTGTGTGTGTGTGTACGGACAGGTGGAGCTATTCCCAACAAGAACATAGCAGAGTTAGCAGCTCTTAGCTGTTTAAAACTGCACGCTCAACCTCTAAATCCCCCCGAGACACACACACACACACATACACACACACACATACACACACACACACAGACTGTGAATTTTTATACACTTAAACATGATCTACTGTCTTAATAACTTCGCTATAAGTTGTATTTTAATGGACCTTTTTTTATTATGCAGTCAAGCTCAGCTAATACAGAGCTTATAATCAAATCTTCTTCTTCTTTCATCTGCATGTCCTCTCTCACCAAGTCCATAAACCTCCACTTTGATCTTCCTCTTCTCCTCTTTCCTGGCGGCTCCATCTTCAACATCCTTCTCCCAATATAATCCTCGTCTCTGCTCTGGATATGTCCAAATCAAATCAACCTTGCTTCTCCAACTTGGTCTCCACACTCCCTGTTACTCTTAACTTTCCAACCTGAGTAATTAAACTCCTCCACCTTCACCACCTCTACTCCCTGCATCATTGCAACAATTCCACTTTCCTCTCTTTCATTCATAATCAAGTATTCTGTCTTTGTCCTGCCTATTTCATTCCTCTCCTCTCTAGAGCAGATCTCCATCTCTCCAGGTTCTCCTCAAGCTGCTCCCTACTCTCACTGCAGATCACAATTTCATCAGCAAACATCATCGTCCATGGAGACTCCTGTCTAACGTCATCTCTTGACCTGTCTATTGCCATTGCAAACAAGAATGGGCTCAGGGCTGATCCTTGATGTAATCCAACCTCTACTTGCATCCATCACTCCTACTGCAGACCTCCCCGTTGTTACACTGTCATCATACATATCCTGAACTACTCTCACATACTTCTCTGTAACACCTGACTTCCTCAAACGAACCACAACTCCTCTCTAGGCACTCTGTCATCTGCTTTCTCCAAGTCCACAAAGATACAATGTAACTCCTTCTGACCTTCTCTGTTCTTCTCCATCGACACCCTCAGAGCAAACATTGTATCTGTAGAGCTCTTTCTCGGCATGAACCATACTGTTGTTCACTGATCATCACCTCTTTTCTAGACCTGCTTCCACGACTCTTTCCCAGAACTTCATGGTGTGGCTGATCAGCTTTATCCCTCTATAGTTACTACAGCTCTGTGCATCACCCTTATTCTTGAAAATCGGTACCAGTACACTTCTCCTCCACTCCTCAGGCTCCTCTCACTTTCCAAGATTGTGTTAAACAATCTGGTCAGAAACTCCACTGCCATCTCTCCTAAACACCTCCATCCTTCCACCGGGTAAAATTAATTTCGTCGTGTCTCACCGTGTGCTGTGGTTCACAATGACAAAATAGTCACTTTCACTTTGTGAAGACAGATAAATAGATAGATTTACATTTTCAGCATTTATCAGACGCTCTTATCCTGAGCGACTTACGTTTCCTAATTACAGGAAAAGTCCCCCCTGGAGCAACTTGGATTTAAGGGTCTTGCTGAGGAACCCAATGGTGTTAGTGCTGGATAAGTGATTTAAGAGAATTGCAAAAAAGTAACCCAGTGTGGTTTGTTTGTAATTTTTTCCAGTGGTGATGAATGGAACCAGACATCTGCAGCACAAATCTGAACATTTCATTTCCACCAGTGAAGCTCCATGAGTGTCACTGTGGGAGGGTGATGATGGTGTACCACTCCATCTGAACTAAACCCCTTCCTTCTTATTGCTCCACCATGAGCCTGCTTATTTTCAGTCCAAAATCTTCTCCAATCTAAAATGTCATCAGGCAGCATCTTCACCATGTCTGTGAGGGACCTTCGCACATTTAGTTCCATTCACCAACACTGGGAATGGTTCTCACACCAAACCCACTTCTGTTCATTAAACGATGCAGGAATAATACAACAGCACACTTCTACTTCGAATGTGACGGCTGGAAGAAAACGGCCATGTGACTGAAAAAGCCAGATTTGCGTTCAGATTAGGCCACAGAGGCTGCAGGCCTCAAGCACATTGCAGGATTAACACCGGGGGAGGAATTCTACCTTCGTCTGTGTTGCATCATCACCACATGCACCTGGATGTATGACCTCTGCCTCTCTCCCTCGCTGTGCTTAGCTAGCTCCAACCTGCCCAATCTGGCTGAGCCTTTAATCATGACTCAGCACACCTTCACACGTTCCCTTTCTTTCTGCTCGCCTGTTGGCTTTGCTGCAGCTACTGGACGTCCAGGAAAAGTCACTCAGGTATTGAAAGCCTGCAACTGATTTTTCATCACTACACTCCATCACATCGCGACCACACACCCACACCGGGCCAAAGTGCTTCGTTAGGCGCTGTGTGTGTCCTGCAGTATGAGCTGCAGAGACATTATTGTTGCATTTAAGGTCAGGAACCGAAGAGTTTTTCTAAGTGTTTTACACTTTACACTTCTAGTAGGTTGCCCTGAGGAACTCTTGAGCAATATATCGTCCCCATCACTGCTCCCCGGGTGCTGGAAATGGCTGTCCCCTGCTGGATGGTGTGTGTGGATGTATATGTCATTGCTTGTGGCTCACTGTGCGTTCACTCTGACAACTATTCACTTTCACTTCTTCTCCCGTTTAGGGGCCACCACAGCAGATCATCCATCTCCACTGACCACCTTCATGTCCTCTCTCACCACATCCATAAACCTCTTTGTCCTTCCTCTTGTCCTCTTTTCTATCAGCTCCATCCTCAACATCCTTCTCCAGATTTATTCCTCGTCTCTCCTCTGGACATGCCCATTGCAGTCTCGCTTCTCTGACTTTGTGTCCAAATAGTTAATCCTAAAATTGTTTCTAATCCTGTCTAGGTTTTTACAATCCTGTCCAAACTACAAATGTTTTAATTCATCTTTTTATTATAACTCATTTCCATCTGTGCCATGTTTTCTTCTTTTGTGTGCATTCAGTGGTAAACATGAAAGGGCAGCCCATCCATTACTCCATACTGGCCATAAAAAAAACAACAAGATCCATTACTCCATACTGGCCAAAAAAAAAAAAAACAAGATCCATTACTCCATACTGGCCAAAAAAAAAAAAACAAGATCCATTACTCCATACTGGCCAGGTCTAGTGGCTAAAGTAACTAACCGCCAATTGAAGCTTAACAGCTTGGTGTAAATTAATCTCACCTCAGTGTGAAGGTGTTCGGTATCTATCAGACTTACTTTATATATCATACCATGTGGTTCCTGACACTGTTTGACTGCATCTTATCCAAACCGTGGTTAGGGAAGAGTGTTTGCAACCACATGGTTTGATCCCCACGACCAACAGGAAAAAAAAACAGGGGCAGAGATGTTTTACCACTTTTTAACAGAGATCAGCATTTATTTCACTTTTCAGTGCCTATTTCTTCTTATCTTTATTTAAATATCATGTTTATTTTTGCTTTTCATTGCAAAGTTTACAGTTTATTCTCATTTCTACACACACGTTTATTAATAAATATAGTTAAATATTGTGTTTATTCTTATTTATTTTTATGTTGCTCAGGGTGCCAGGAATCATGTCGCTGGCATAACACCGCTGCTCCCCCACATCTTAAAACTTCAGACATGGACTAAAGTCCTCTGGACATGGTGAAGGTGTTGAGTTTACTTTAGCTGGTTTTGCTGGTTTTGCAGTCTGGCCCTGTAGCCTTTAATTAGCCCAGTGTGCTGCAGAAGAACAGACACTAGCAGTGCAGACTTTTCTCTTTTAAAATTCTTTCACAATTTTAACTTCTGACCAAATCAGCCCTGAATCGCTGGGTTGGCGGTTTTCCTCACTAAACTGCATTTTTTGGGGGGAGTCACAGAGCCTTTTCCTAAAAAGACATTACGCTGTTCTTCCACAAATGACATAATCTAAGGAAAACAACGCGTTCCTTCACAAACTGGATAATTACCACCTTCATCGGGTCCAGAAATGACCCGGCATTCGGCTCTGACTACCGCAGCTCTCCCATCCCTGCTGATGAGGCTGTAATAATTAAAACAGTGTGGTTTCAGAGGGAAGGGGAGATCAGCAAACACTGTGAATCATCGCAGTGACATTTTGAAGGGGTGCTGTGATTAAGGCGGCCTGACGTCAGAATCTAGCAAACTAATCAGAGTCCCAACCCCACAGAGCAAAATAAACGAGACTGAGACGAGAAATAACTTTTCCTATCTGCTAGTGTGTGTGTGGCCAGAAATAATGACAGGACATGACTCATGACCAGGAAAATGCTTCCATTTGTACATCTTTAAGCCTCAGATTGAATAAAGCAACAGTGAAAGTGATGCTTTTTCCCTCTCCTGCAGCGGAAACATTCTGAAATTGCATAAATCGAAGGGAAAAAAGTGGTAATTTCACTCTTGGTTATCTTGCATGTGAAGCTGGGCTCCACTATAAATGCTTAAATGCTGCAGCTTTGGTGCCACATTTGTTCTATTTAGGTCCTTCCTTCCTTTCTGATATTTGCTGGTCTAACTGCTGAACAAGTGCCACATTTACACACAACACCCTGAAGGTAAAAGGGACTATTTGTGAACACAGTGAACCATAACAAAACACATCCTCTATATTTAACCCCCACACACTGTCCAGCAGGGGGCAGACATATCCAGCACCCGGGGAGGATTGATTGGGACGGTACCTTGAAGAGAAGGGTCAACCTGCAGCCGGGTTGACCATGATGTGCTGAGAAAAAGTCTGAATTCAAATTGTAAGATATTGTGAGAACTGCTTATATATAATGTAATTAAAGGTTGCTTTTAAAGCTACAGGCCAAAGACGTTACACTTAAGTACTGTGTTTAGAGCACCTTTATGTTTCATGACCTGAGAGTCCTGTAATGTCTGACAGGTGTAATATTAATGAGGCAGGTGGGATAAGAGTTTTAAAAAGCTTTAAAATGTTTCCAAAACTTTTGTTTCTTTTCTCTGTTGTTTAAGGAGCAGGATGTTGAGGATGGAGCTTCCAGGAGTGAGGAGAAGAGGAAGGACAATGAGGAGGTTTATGGATGGAGACCCTTAACGGAAGCAGCCGAAAGAAGAAGAAGAAGAAGAAGAAGAAGGTAACCCCAGACAGACAGATAGATAGACAGATAGATAAATAGATAGATAGATAGATAGATAGATGCAAATGATATTGCATTGTCATTATTATTATTGTTAATAATAATAATAATAATAATAATAATAATAATAATAATAATAATAATATCTTTCTTCAGTCTAAAACTTTGCTGTGGATAAAGCACGTGATCTGACATTATCGTTGATAAAATAACTAGTCACGCTTCACGACTTTTATTTTGACAGTTTCACGCAATGGGTCAAGGCCAACTGCCTGTATTTAATTCTCACTATATAAAAAAAATGAAATAAAAACATGACTTTGTGTTAACGTACATTTGAGCAGGCTTCACGGATCGCCTGTGCGTATTGTAGTGAGTCACCATGAAAAGATTAATTCTATATACTTTCATTTTTGGGGGAAACAATTTATGATCAGGCTTACGTGAGGGCAGACCTTTCCCTGATCTACAAATCATGCTCAGGGAGGTTTTGCCTCCCGATAGTTGGGAGATCAGCGAATCTGCGCCGTTAGCATGAAAGACCGGCCCCAGTGAGAGTGGAGAGATTTATTCCTGTGGATTTTGTAAAACTGAGAAAATAAACCGCAGCTTATCATGTTTATCCCGACTGAGGACTCGGCTCCTTGTTTTAAGGGGTTTACTTTAATCCTGGTGAGTTTAAAGTATGTATATTTGTGTTGTAATGACTGTTGGAGTGGGTTAAGTGTAGTTTATTAAACTCTGCTGAACTTCTCCAGCCCGCCGTTTCTGTGGGCAATGTGGGACAGCTGTCCGCAGACCTGATCATCTCCACACTCAACCTGCCGAAGGTGGGACACTTCCACACCGACTGTCTGATCCCCATGGCGGGGAACAACCCGTACAGCATCCCGGCAGGAGAACCGGAGCGGCTTAGCACTAATGCAGAAGGTCAGAATACACCAGGAAACATCTTTAAAACACCATTAAACCTCATTAAACCAGTAAACACTAAACCAATAACCCACTACTCCTTTAGTTCTACTGCAGAGGATAACTTTATTAAAATTCTATTTTAAAAAATCATTAAACATTATAAAAACAGAAACCATTAAACTGCCACACCTTCAGGGCTAATGTAAATGGTCAGAAAACTTTATTAAAACTTTATTTAAACCAACAATCACTAAACCATTTGTGTACTGGTATCGATTGTCAAGAATAAGGGTGATGAACAGAGCTGTAGTAACTATAGAGGGATAAAGCTGATCAGCCACAGCATGAAGTTCTGGGAAAGAGTCGTGGAAGCAGGTGAAGAAAAGAGGTGAGGATCAGTGAACAGCAGTCTGGTTCATTCTGAGAAAGAGCTCTACAGATACAGTGTTTGCTCTGAGGGTGTTGATGGAGAAGTACAGAGAAGGTCAGAAGGAGTTACATTGTATCTTTGTGGATTTGGAGAAAGCAGATGACAGAGTGCCTAGAGAGGAGTTGTGGTTTTGTATGAGGAAGTCTGGTGTTACAGAGAAGTATGAGAGAGTAGTTCAGGATATGTATGATGACCATGTAACAACGGGGAGGTCTGCAGTAGGAGTGATGGATGCAAGTAGAGGTTAGAGCCCATTCTTGTTTGCAATGGCAATAGACAGGTCAGCAGATGACGTTAGACAGGAGTCTCCATGGACAATAATGCTTGCTGATGAAACTGTGATCTGCAGTGAGTAGGAAGCAGCTTAAGGAAGACCTGGAGAGATGGAGATCTGTTCTAGAGAGGAGGAGAGGAAAAAGACAGAATAGTTTTGATTGAAAGGGAGGAAAGTGGAATGGTGAGGATGGAGGGAGTAGAGGAGGTGAAGGTGGAGGAGTTTAAACACTTGGGATCAACAGTTCAGAGTAACAGCGAGTCTGGAAGAGAGGTGAAGAAGAGAGTGCAGGCAGGTTGGAATGGGTGGAGAAGAGTGCCTGGAGTGATTTGTGACAGACGGATACCAGCTAGAGTAAAAGGTAAGGTTAACAGGACAGTAGTGAGACCAGCTATGTTGTGCAGGTTGGAGACGGTGGCACTGATGAAAAGACAGGAGGCGGAGCTGGAGGTGTCAGAGTTAAAGATGCTGAGATGTTCGTTGGGTGTGACGAGGATGGACAGGATTAGAAATTAGTATATTAGAGGGACAGATCAGGTTAGACGTCTTGGAGACAAAGTTAGAGAAGCAAGGTTGGTTTGGACATGTGCAGAGGAGAGACGAGGAGTATATTGGAAGGAGGATGTTGAAGATGGAGCTGCCAGGAAAGAGGAGAAGAGGAAGACCAAAGAGGAGGTTTATGGACGTGGTGAGAGAGGACATGCAGGTGGTTTGTTTGAAGCAGGAAGATGCAGAGGACCGGAGGAACTGGAGACGGTTGATCCGCTGTGGCGACCCCTAAACGGGAGCAGCCAAAAGAAGAAGAAGAATCACTAAACCACTTAAGCCCTACATCAGCCCAATACTGAAGATGAGGATCAGAAAACTTTATTAAACATTAAAAGTGATGAAAACCAGTAAACACTAACAGCTTTGCACTAATGCAGAGGGTCAGAAAACTCCAATAAACAACTTAAAAACAGGAAAAAACAAAACCATTCAACTCCTACACCTTCAGATCTGATGTAAACAGTTCGAAAACTTTATTAAACATAATTAAATCTACAAATACTAAACCTTTAAACCTCTACAGCAGCTCTGCACTAAAGCAGCATATCAGAAAACACCAATAAATATCATTAAAACATCATTAAACCAGTAAAAATACACCATTAAACTCCTACAGCAGCTCAGCACTAATGCAGGAGTCAGAAAACTTTATTAAACCTCATTAAAAGTGATTAAACCAGAAAACACTAAACCATTAAACCCCTACAATTATGTGCTGAAATCACCGGATTACAGACGAGGAGACGTGCGCTCGAGTCACGGGATTCTGATCGGGATGAAATCCAGCGAGTCAGGCCGTCCTGATTGGGGTGATTAAACGTGATTGGCTCCAGGTTCAAAGTGGCTTATTTAGAAGGAAGCTGGGGCTAAAAACACGGATCAGCGTGAGTGGGCGGGGCTCGAGGCTTTAATGGACAGTTTGGCTTCGTTTCCAGTGATGATCTGCAGGAACTGGTTCACTTTGGAAAGTTTTAAGTGTTTACACACAATATCAGACTGTTTGTTTTCCAAGATACGGACATTTAAACTGTTTTATTTGTATTTTTTTTATTTAATGCAGTTTACTCAAACAGTGACCTAAAGCTGGCTGTGCTTCAGATAAGAACTCCAGTCCTGCAGGTTTGTATATTTTCACATCGTGAGACATTCAGATCCTTAATTAAACACTGTAGAGAAACCCACCCGGACAGGACCGTCCCTGGCGTGTGTGAATGGAACCGGACGTCTGAATGTCCATCACAGACGTGAAACGGAGGCGAAAACACTTCATGAAGAGGATTCTGGACCAAAACGGGTCCCTGTTCGTGGTGGAGGGACACGTGTATGAAGGAGAGATCTGTGTGAAATGTGCAGCTGAAGTCTAACTCGAGTTCAGGGAAAGTTTAACCGATTTTTATTTTTCTGTACAAGACTAAGGTGAAATCATTCCGTAAACTGCTGGTATCCTGGATTAAGAGTAATGGATTCTCCAGGACTGTCCTGCTGTCCAGCAGTCACGCCTACCAGCGGGACGACCAGCAGCTCAGCGGGTACAGACACCAACACTTCACTCACAGGACAGATCGGTTTAACTGGAAGCCTGTTTAACAGGGTCATCCGTTATAGCATCTTTAAATATTTGAGCATTTTTAAAATATTTGATGATAACTTTTAATGGCCCTTTTAAAATAGACTAATCTTTTGGTTTGCTTAACAATAACAACACATTTTTTATTATTATTATTATTAAAGCAAACCAGTTCCCACTGATATTTGAAAACTAAGCTGTAAAAATGGTCCATTTTAAAGGAAAACAGAAATCAAACATAGTAATAACAATGTAATAAATATAATAATAATAATAATTTAATAAAGGTTTATGGTGCAGTTTTTGTTTTACTTTTAATTTAGCTTTTAAAACAAGTGCAGTGCTAGTTTCTGAAGTGTGTGTTGTGTTTTGCTCAGAATGGCCCTCCGGTACCTGCTGAGTCCCGCTCTGGAGGACGTAGGGGACACTCTGAGGGAGCTGGGATGGACAGAGCTGGAGAGAGTAAGTGCTTTTCCCGGGATTACGGACTCTGAGAAACGGCTCTACATCCCCGGAGGAGGAATCACTAAAGGCCTCTACACTGAATGGTGAGGGGACAGAGGGCTGGAGGGGACAGAGGGCTGGAAGGGACAGAGGGCTGGAAGGGACAGAGGGCTGGAGGGGACAGAGCTGGGATGAAAAGTACAGAGTGAATGACACTGAGACTCGGTGCGAAACCCATACGCTTCCAAAAACCGCTGTGTGAACTTAACGTCCAAAAACCAAATTTAAAGTGGTATCAGTGTGTAAACAACCAAATTTTTAAATCATTGAAGCAAAATATTTGGAAATTCTGAAATTTCCCATAAAATTTCAAATATTCTATATAGTTCTTCAGATTCGTACTGGATGTATATATAATTTATATATGGATATTTCAAAAAAATAATAATTATTGCTGTTATGCTGTGTAAATAATCAATGATTATGAACTTTTTACACATTTAACCTGAAAAATCTTTTACGCAAGATTTCTACGAGTCTTTACTGAGTGTCCACTGATGGGTAGGTTATTTGTCCTTTGTGTGTCTGTCCTCAGCTGCACCGAGCGTGTCCCACTGGCGGTGGTGCTGCTGTTCTGCTCTGAGGGAGACAATGTCCCTGACGCCTTCGCGCTGACCAATCACCTGAACGACTGGCTCCACCTGCTGGAAAAACCCGTAAGCTGAAGACATGCGTCCCAAATCCACTGAGCCTGGTTTACCGAACCATTAAATCATTAAACCGTTAGTTCAGTGTAAAACCAGTCTGAACATTAACCCTTAAACTCTTTCACTTCCTCACAACTACAGCACTTACACTTCAGTTCCACAGAACTACTGAAACCAGACACTGAATAATTCAGTACTTACTGAAGAATTTACACCAGATACTGAATAATTCAGTACGTACTGAAGAATTTCAAACCTGCGACCTCTTGGTCTGAGAGTATCCCACCACTAGACCACCATTAGATGTTCTAGTTAGATACGGAATTATTAGATACGTTAGATATTAGATACGGAATTATTTACAGTACATACTGAAGAAGTTACACGAGATACTGAATTATTTAATATTATATATATACACACACACTAAATATACGTATTTTAAATGAGAACTTTAATTTACTGAAAGGCATCAGTGTGTACAACATAAAACAATTAAACTGTAAATGGACACCAGCAGAGTGAGGAGTTGTAGGCGTATCTAACAGGAGCTTGAGGTGGTGGTGGTGCTCTAGGATGCTCATCTATGGACCAAAAGGCCACAGGTTCAAATCCCACCTCCAGAACTTCCACCATTGGGCTCCTGAGTGATCTTTCTCCAAGGATTGACTTTCTGTAACTTTAGGAAATGGAAGTTGCGCTGGGTAAGAAAGTCTGGTCAGTTCTCTAAAATGTTGTTCATGTGAAAGATGCTTCAACTAAGAGAAGAGTCTGAATATTTCAGAAACAGCTTCAAACCCAACCTCCAGCACCACCACCATTGGGTTCCTGATTAAGAACCTCTTCCAGGAAGAAACCGTCCCTGTGATTAGGACACGGAAGTCACTCTAGATTCTAATGTCTGATAAATTCCCTGAAATGTTGGTGCCAAAGATGTTTCAACCAAGTGAAGAGTCTGAATTATTTTGGGTGTTCTAGCGGTAGGATATTCGCTTGGTCCAAGAGGTTGCAGGTTCAGATGCCACCTCCAGCACCTGAGCAAAAACCCTGAACCTGGAGCTGCTTCAGGGAGAGTCTTGAAAATGCTGTAAATGTAATGGGCTTCTTTCTGTCTCAGCTTCAGGGTTCCACTCCGTGGAGGGTTCCTTCATCCTGGCGGCTTCTGTTCGGAAGCGGAATTCCACCCCTGCTCTTCTGAACACGGAGAGAACCAAGTGCTGGGACGTTACTCACACACTGGACTGGCATTCATGTGGGAAAACCCTGGGAAAATCCCATTAAGTCAAGACTCTAATGGATGTAAACAGTTTACAGTTGAAAGATATGCCCCCCCAAAAAAAACAAAACCCACACACAGTTCTGAATTACAGGATCCAGGCTTTCGTAGGAACACTTCTCGGAAAACGATCCGGAAATGCTATCTTTACCGAGATTTGACTCCATTCTGACCAAGAACTGCAGATTAAAATGAGCTGTTTGGTCAAAATGTGGCACTTTTAATTGAAATGATTAATGTGGATAAAAATGAAAGAATGTAAAGAATAGCTGGCTTTTAAACCGGGAGAATAAGTGCAGAAAAATGATTCCCTTTCAGGTTTGACAGCAACTGTAAACATGATTTTTTTTTTTCTTTTCTTCCTGTAAAAGGGATTAAATGTTGGTTAAACTTGGTTTCTGGCAGTGGTTTGACATTTTGTTGCTCTGCGAAAACAGGCTCTTCTAAAGATATACTGATCTTTTTTTTTCTATCTTTCTTTTTTTTTTTCTCTCTTCCTGTTTGGCTCTGCACCCTCCGTTTCCCAGCAGAGGTTCAGTTCTGGTCGCTGTGACCTGCTGTTACTTGTACAGATCCCACTGATGCGACGCGGCATGACAGAACAATAACTGCTTTCTTCCTTCTAGAAGGATGAACGTCTGTGTGTCACGTTTATAAAAACGATCCTTAAAGCCGGGCTGATTTACAGGAGTGTGCGGAAGTCTTGAGCCCCTCGTTTCTTTCTGTTTCACGGGGAATTGCCTCGTTGGTGCAAATGACTGTTTTTCTGCACCAAACTGTTTTATCTTCATCACATCGAGGATTAAATGAAAGAAACTGGGACAGATGATTTCATGCAGCTGCAAAGTATTTAAAGACACAAGGTTCTAGATAAAGTTTTTCCACCCACTCAGCGTTCAGCATCAGTAGTAAACGAATCCCCTGATCATCTGGAATCATCTGCACCTGTTTCTTCTCTGCTTCATGTCTTAAGTGAGACGCTTTGTTCTGCTTGAATGTTCAGACGTAGATCACTGTGTGGATTAACCAGCACAGAACTATTAAGATCAAGAGAACCTGAAGGCAGGGGCTACAAGAACGTTCAACACTGAGTGTCCAAGAGGTCGGCCGTGTCCTTCATTCCCAAACGGGAGACATTTGGAACTGACAGTCTTCCTAGGTCTGTCCCCACAGACTAATCTGGGACAAAGGGAACCTGCTCAGAAAGAACCCAAAGATCAGTAAGAATGGGATTCGTCTCTTGTGGAGATGGGAGAACTTTACAGAAGAACCCTCAGTGCAGGACTCCACCATTTAGGCCTTTATGGTAGAAAGATGCGATGTAACCTAGATATCAGTCTTTTATTTTTAATTAAGGTTTTTTAAAACTATAATAAAAAAAATCTAATCTGAAGCTACAGAACGTGGAGCTCTGGCAGCTTTTTGCACAAAATGTTTAATTTCTAAATTTCTTACAGGATTTAAAATCGTAAATGACGCTCCACTGTGTTTCTCTGACGTTGGAATAGACCAAATAAGCAGTACTGCTACAAAAAAGTTATTTTTAATCAGTAAAAAAAAAACAGGAAGTGTAAAAATAGAATGATTCTTTGGAAACGTTTAAACCAAACAAGTTACAGTTAATCAGCACACGTGAATTAGGGCCAGATTTAATTAAAGGAATAATTTAAAAATCGAATGTAGTTTTTCTCCAGAATTACGTGGTCAGTTTAGACGCCAAGAGGTGCGAGATTTTGGGGACGTTTGTGTTGTTTATGTTTAACTGCTGTAAATGACTACACTACAAAAATCTTAAGGAATCTGAAAATGTATAAAAATGGTTTGTTATAATGCAGAGAATAATTAACAGAAAAAATAACATTGTTTTTTAAAGCTATTCACTTGCCTGAACTGTATGAGAGGAAAAATATAAGTTTGATTTTTTTTGTGCGCTTTAAATGGATTTTATTACATTTACAGCCAGTTGTCGTCGGTAAAATCTCTGTAAAGTTTTTTTTTTTTGCATTTTATTCAGTTACTTCCCAGGCCGCTGGTCTAAAGTGGGGCTAAATCTGTCTTATGATCCCGGCAGGCGCTCAGAGTTTTGCTCAAACCCATCATTCCCTCTGAGAGGAGGATAAACTGATGAAACCTATGGGCCAGTCTTAACTGGAAGCCGCTTCATATGACGACCGTTTCACTTGGGAAGTATGAAAGGAAAGCACGAGAAAAGCAGAACACGGAGAAGGCCGGTCTTAGAGAAACTAAATGATGCCGGTTTAGTTTTATTCGAATAAGGAAATGTAAGACTTGTTTGTTTCTCTTTAAGCAAATATGTCTGATCACTTTTATACAGTCAAAAATATGCTTCAGTACACAGCTTAGAAACACTATACACACACTTCTGCACAGCGTGAGACGGGACTATCCGCCTTCTCGAAAAAGCGGGTACCTTCAAGCTTGGCTTCTGCGCAGGCTGGATAGGAAAACTTCAAGTAATTTTTCTTATAAAAAATAGAGCATTTTTTTTCGCCTCTGAAAAACAACAACAACAACAAAAAAAGGTTGTCTAAAAATACAATGTGGGAAACAGTTACAAATTGGCAATGCATAGGCCTACGCTTCAGATCCTGCTGCCTTTTCTGTCTGAAACACAAGTAAAAATAATCATTGTAAGAATAAAGCGACACCATGGCAATGCAGTCATGAGGAGTTCACCCCTGCTGTGCTGGTGTGTGTGTGTGTGTGTGTGTGTGTGTGTGTGTGTGTGTGTGTGTGCGCAGATGCACTCGCTCTTCGGCCTCTCAGAGTCCGTGCTGTAAACAGTGTTAAGGATGCAGACGGAGGATTGTAGGCTGCAGATCCCTGATAAAGTCGCCATGAAGTTAAGTGTCGCTGCTTGTTCTCGCTCTGTGGAGGAAACGAAACAGAAAAGAAAACAGCGGGTCAGACCGATTTCGCTTCAGCCCAGTCTTACATGCCGTCTTCCTGCTCTCGTGTCCCAGGGAAAAAATCTCGAAACAGATCTAAAATGTAGAGTTTAAACCTCAAGCACTCGTAGTTCTGCTGTAAAGTTTACAGTCTGACCATCAACCAAAAAAATGTAAAGTCTTGCTATTCTGAGGTTCACGGCCTCGCCAGGTGGTAAAACATTCTGACCGTGGAGTTTGGGGTGTAAATTTCAGACCAACCGTGAAAAGTGCCAGTCTGCGGGTCAAAAGGTGACACTTTGCAATCGAGCTGTAAATTTGACAGTCATAAAGAAATTCTGCAGTGATTTTTTTTCCTGGGATGCTTGGTTTAAAGGAATAGTTTGGAGAAAAACCTCATGTACGCACCTCAACCCACCCGAACGCAAATCTGAAGTCTGTGTCTTCAGCTCTGGCTTGCAGCAAGCTTGGTAAATCAGCACCCTCCTCAATTCAGTATCAATAACAGACTTGTTTATGTGGTTTCTGACGCCACACGGCTCTCCGTTATCTACAGATATGGGCTGAAGTAGGTTCCCTGTAGATGTAGCTCCCTTTCAGCGCAAGTATCAAGCCGTTAACCGTGGTGAAGCCTCGGAGCTCTGCTCGCTCATTTTCTGAGCCGCTGGTGGCGCTGGAGCCTAGTGAAAACTAAACGACTAACTTTGGTGTAAACTAAACTCTTCCCAGATTCCTAAACCGACCCAAAGGCTGCAGAGACCATGTTCACCTCAAAGGAACGGTTCTTCAAAAAAAGGGGAAGATCTTTTTTACTGACACCGTTCAGTCGAGGTTTGGCTGTTTGTAGAAAGCAAGTCCTACTGTGTCCTAAACCCACTGTAATGAAGAGCCTTACGAAGTTTGACTGGGTGGACAGAAGTTTTGGGGCTAAAAACATTTGGGGGACTATCGACTTCTAGTGTCTCGTAGCTCCAGCTCTGAACTGAAGAAACCGAATTTGGAGCCTCAGCTGAACAGCCACATCTTGGTCTTTGTGATTTTTTATTTATTTTTTTGCCAAACTTTTCCTTTAAACTGGAAAATCTGCAGAACTTTGACCAAACGTTGTCCTTTTTATCAACAATGAATGAAAGATGAAAAACAGGCAGAATGATGCACAAACACACACAAAGCATGCGTCCTGTGAAGTCTAGGGCTGGGATGATGAGCAACCTTTAAAGAAAAATGGAGAAATATGGATAAAATCGTCAATGGTATTGAGGAAAAATGATGGGTTTCCATTTACGGTATTTGACAGCTGATCTAGAGCGACAGTTATAAATACAGAAACATAAATAACGTGATTTGGAACGAAATAAATGGCTTTAATAAAGGTGTACAACAGAGATCAGGGTCCCTTGTGTTTGGTTCTCCTATTAAGCTCAGAGCGAATATGAAGTAGAGCTTATTTCTCTTGAAAGATTTAACTCCGATTATTGTATTAAATTCTGTTCTGAGGAAAGGGGAAAAAAAAAAAAGTGTATATAAAGCGGCGAAAACAATTCATTGTTTAACCCGAGCAAAGGCCAGACTGGAGTTTCACATCATGGATCGAAGGGCAGAAGACTCCTAGCAAATGAAAATTTAAAAAATATATTTCGTAAAATTCTTTTGACAGTGATTTCATGGCTGCTGTTGATGATTGTTAAAAATGTGATCCCAGCCCCAGCAGAGTCAGTAGATTCTTAAGTGTACACACTTCACCCCAACAAAAAGCCATGACACACATACACACACACACACACACACACACACACACACACACACACTTCACAGAAGTTCAAATCAACTGCATCTACAGGTGTCACACTCTAATCTGCATTGGAAAAAGAATCTAGTTTAAAAAAGGGCCAAAAATGCTGATTGTCCAAATGAAAATAAGTAAAAAGACAGAAATTCTGATAATTTTTGTTTAACATTTTTAAATATTTACTGAATGAAACATGTCTGGGGGGGGGTGAAATTTCATGGGCATTAAAATATCCCCATAAAAGCTGGATGTTTATTTGAACTTGGATAAAAAGCACAAAATTCTATTTTTCTAATTTCATTTGTCAGTCTACACCCCCCCACCACCCACTCTCTCTCGACGGAATCTTTATCTGCTTTCACTGCTGGCTGGATGTCTACTATTTTACATAAATGGCTCATTTCTCTCTCGGCTACAGAAACGCTACGGCGGCAACATCGCATTGGCGGAAAAACCCAAACGCCACACCATGCTGCGGAGCACCCTGACGCTTTAAAGGAACAGTCTGTCCACCGAAGACATGTCTGGTGTCTACAAAAATACAGCACTTTTCTTGGAGCCATACTTTTGTCCACAGTTCTAGAGAACACTGAGCCATACAGGTTCAGAAACAATAAGCCTAGGAGAACGTCAAGCTCAAATTAGCCTCGCTGGCAGGCCTCTTATTTGAATTTTCCAAATCCACCATAAAAATGGTGCCGCAGATTCTGGCACCTTAATTAACATCTGAATCTGTCGTGTCTACTGTGTCCGCTCTACAATCTGCGTTAAAATAAAAAAGCATTTACTGCTCAAAATAGAGCCAGCAATGTTCAAACTCAAGATTTTCAGAGTGAAAATTAGGAAACGAATTGAGATTTATTAAACATTTACGTCTAAACATTTGCTGAATTAAACATGCCTGGGCAGGAAAAATAAAATAAATGCACTAAAACCTCCACGTGACACAAACACGAAATATAATTTGATCCGGGTTTATTTATACCCTCCTAATTTAATTTAGCATCCGTCTGTGTACCATTTAAAGTGGAAGGGGGTGGAGGTCTAGATGTAGGACACTCGCCGATGGAGCGAAAGGTTCCTGAGTAAAACCCTGAACCCCAAGTGTCTCCAGGGAGACGGTCCCTATAATTAGCCAATGGACATTCTAGGGGAGTAAGGGAGCGCCAGAATGTAACTGGTGGAATGAAAAATTCATAATGAAGCATTTTTTGAGACGTGTTGGCTGATGGATGATCTGGCACGACAGATCTGTTCCTTTAAACTCAGAAAGCCATGTCCAGCAGTTGCCTCAACCTGAGACCCACTCTCTCACACGTACAGCCTGCGGGAGGAGCTCAGGGGCCTGGAAAAGCCCGTCTACTAAAATCCTGCGCCCGCCTCGCTGCTGTCTCACTGGGGACAGAGCCCAATGGGACAGTAATCGCCTACGTCACGTGCAGCAGATGCAGCCCAGGCTGTATAAAAGAGGCACAACAAAAGGGTCAGGACATCAGCGGCGTGATCGGTACCTGCAGCCGGAGACGAAGTTTCAGAATTTTTCGATTTTGATCTGTAAAAAGTGCACTCTGCTCCACTTTTCCCACTCAATCCGGACGACAGAAACAATAATGTGTGTTTATCTATAAAAATGGATCAAAACTATACTCATATATGGATCAGTCCCCTGAAATTGTTTGGCAATTAAATAAAAAAAAGTTTCAGGATGGATGAAACATGCTGAGTCTCAAAATTTAGCTTGTGAAGCTTTGAGGCCGACACTAGAAGTCAATAGACACCCAAATATAATCTGTAAACACCTCCACCAGCATGATTAACCCTCCTCCAGCTCTCCTATAAGGTGGACCAGATTTGAGGGCGTGGTTAAGGACACAGTAGGAGTCACTGTCAAACATCAACTAAACTCAAAGCTTTTTAAACAGCAGGGTATGTTTTCAGGAGCACTGATCTAAAATCAGTCATAAATATAGAGGTTCATAGTTGACAGTAAGTCCTACTGTGTCCTAAACCACACCCACAAGTCTGATCCACCTTCATGAAGAGCTGGAGGAGGTCGAGTTGAAGGAAGTTTTGGGGAGAAAAGATTTGGGTGAATACTGATGCCTAGTTTTTTTCAAACGTTAGCATAGTTGTGAACTGAAGAAGCTGACTCCGAAATCCAGACTAATTGATCACATTAAGGGCCATCGATTAAATTTAATTGAACATTGCCAGGGTCACACATGGATTAATGCTTATAGTCATGCACTATTGCTGGCTGAATGCTGGGATATTAACGATTAGGAGGAAGAGACACTTTTATGGCATATTCCAAAATATTTACACAAAAATGTAAGAATTCATTTGAGAAAATACAGTCCTGTGCAAAAATCTTGAGCCCCTCATCATTTTGCTTCCAGACTTTCTTGCATGTTTAATGCTGAGGAACAGTTGTCCAGATCTTCCTGAAGGACAGTGGTGTTGTCTCTCATGTTCAGTCCAGTCTCTGTACCTGAGCAGTTCTCCAGATCTTCCTGAAGGACAGTGTTGTTGTCTCTCATTTTCAGTCCAGTCTCTGTACCTGAGCTGTCTGATAGTTTTGTGTTGGTTAATCCACAAAGTGATCTAGTGATCAGAGAGCAAAGCGTCTAACTTAAGTCATGAAACAGTGAAGAAACAGGTACAGATGATTCCAGATGATCAGGACGGTGATTATCTAGAACCTTTAATCTTTAGGCACTTATCAGCCTGTCACTAAAGCATTTGTTCTCGTTTCTTTCATTTAATCAACGCAATGTGACAAAGCTGACACAGTTTGACACAAAACAATTTTTGCATCAACAAGGTGATTCATCAGTAAAATGAGGGGCTCAAACTTTTCCACAGAACTGTAACTGCAACACCAATACAGTTCTCTAGTTAAAGAATGGAGAACATAATCAGATGGAGTGATCTGGTTAGCTAACATTAGCTGTGATCAAATGTTCCTGTTAGTTGAAACTACATCTGTTGCCCAAAAACGGTAAGCAAGCTCCCAAAGATGAAGAAATCAACTGCAATCTAGACTTAGAGTGTTCAATTATATCGCAGAGGTTTCTCAAGCACAGCAGGGAACCGTAGGAATCTAAATGTTCTGTGATGAATCTGTAGACCAGCGTTTCTCAAAGTGGGCTTTTTTTTACCTTAAAAGACTTTTTTTTTTATTTGCTTGCCCTTCATAACAACATACTCGTTAGAAGCTGGTTTCTCTGAATTGAGACTTCTGAGTAAATCGGGCTCCAGACTGGATTCGTCTGCAGTGGAGTATCACCAGGCTGTGCAAAAATGTTGGCACACTAACACGTGCCGCTCTTTATCCACTGAAATTAGTGACACTACTGACAAATATAGGTGAATAGTATTCCATTGTAGCTGCAGACTGATCTCTGTCCATCTCTCTCTCTCTCTCTCTCTCTCTCTCTCTCTCTCTCTCTCTCTCTCTCCCCCTCTCTCTCTCTCTCTCTCTCTCTCCCTCTCCTAGCGGGATGAGCTGTGAAGTTGTTTTTTTATATTGGATCTGGGTTTCTGTGATTTAAACCCCAATATTTCACTGGATTCGTCAGCGATTCCTTTCAGTTTGGGCTCAGATTTTTCAGTCTTTCACAGCTTTAGTCGGCTGGTTGTTTATAATTCAGCGTAAAATAGAAAATGCAAAAAAAGATCCAAATTCTTCCAAGTTACACACAACTTGCATAAAACTGAGTGGCTGTCTAAAAAGTTCAATGCTGGTCAATGAATTTTGAAATGTTTCATAACTTTTTTTTTTTTTTTATATTTTAAAACTGCTGTGCATAAATGTTTCATTTTCTCATCTCAATAGAAGCTTCATCACCCCCTAAACTTCCTGTAGTGTATTTCAGTTTGTCAGAATGATCGTCTGGATAACATGAATTTTATGGAGCACTTTTTTAAAGTAATCAACAGAAACTATATCACTCCTGATGTATTACAAATCGCGGAATGATTGTTTGGATCGTATGAATATTATACAGCATTAAAGAGTGCTGTTTCAACTAATTAACAGAAGATATATCCTCCCTATGAGATATTCTCAAATACTTTATTCTGTCAAAACTACTGTTTAAGTGCACTTCCACAAATCAATGCTTTAAGAAAAATGTTTAAATCACTCTAGCACTTTTTCACCTTTTCCTCTTCTTTTCGGAGTCATTTATCCTGGGCTTTGATTGTTTTTGGGGAGTCTTCTGCGTGGAGATGGAAATCTTCTCTTCTCTTTGCCTCTTCCGAGCACTGAGAGGAAAGAAAATGAAAAAAATATAATAAAATGTACACTATATTTTGTACAAGTGTTCAATCTAGATGGAGCCGGTGGTTGTGAGTCCTACAATGACGCCAGAATTCGGCACTCTCACTTTGGGTTTGAGAGCTGAGGGTCGTATTGAGAAAAGTGGAGTGAAATACTCTTTAAGGAACCGTTTTATATGCTATAATAAAAGCCTCAAAATGTATTATGCTTTATATATAAGAAATAATACAAACATACAAATTAAAAAGAAGTATAACAACATTTAACTTGTGTATAAAAAGCTGCTGCATAAAAAAAGTGTATAAAGAGAGGCTAATGAGCTTTTTGACAACTGGGCCATCCACTCATAATCGATCAGCCAGATGAAGTATTTGGGTCATTTTTAGCCAAGATATGTTCTGAGAGAATAAAGTGTATGTGTGTGGAGCTAAATCAATAATGAGAAAACTAATGAATAGATCTGCGAACCACTGAGCACTTTCGTTAAGCCCATTTTTGCAGCTTTCAGCATTAATGAGGCAGCAGAGGCAGTCTTGTGGGATATCTTTAACTGGTTTGACCATAAATGTTAGTGGTAACAGCAGGAAACCAATGAGCACACACAGACGGGTCACCTGCCTCCATTCAGGCCTGCTGACTGTGTGCATGTTTGAACTATTCTCGTTTTTAAAGCTCATCGTTCCTTAAAAGACGATGCATCACTTTGAACAAGCCCTTTGGTGGCATTTAACTGCAACCTCAAAGAAGTGACTCAAACAAACCAACTAACCAAGAGAAACATGTCATTAAATGTTGATAATGATAAAATCTGCTAGCTAAAAGGTCAGATCAGTAGTTTATTTGACATTTCATTTGTAATTTGCATTTTCTCTCAGGATCATTTAAGTTCTGCACACTGAAGTTGATGACTAATTATCACAAGGACTGCCTAAGTAATAGTTATTCTGAGGTACACCGATTATAACCAATTGCAAAGTTTCAAAACTGATGTGCTGCATTTATTTCAGTGTATCTAAAAGTGTTCGAGTCAATCATGATGCATAAAACGTTTACAAATCTGCCATAATGTGTTTACACCACTACTGGAATGTTTTAATGTTAATGAATCATTTTTAAAAAGTCTTAACGCAATCTGTGTTGAAATTTGAGAACAACTCATCAGGGAGGCGGTGTTCTAGTGTTTGGGGACTTGGTCCCAGGATCGTGAGGTCATGTATATGAATCCCAGACCAGTTTGGTTGCCCTGAGCTTCCCTTGAGCAAGGTACCGTCCCCATCGCTGCTCCCCAGGTGCTGGCTATGTCTGCCCCCTGCTGGACGGTGTGTGTGGCTTAAATACAGAGGATGTGTTTGGTTGTGGTTCACCAAAAGTGACAAATAGTCACTTTCATTCAATTGCAACTAAAATTAAAATATTGACAATAAAATATTGAATATTGAAAATAGCTTACTTTGCTGTACAGCCATCTCCGTCGCCCTCCTTCGTGTCCTGACTGGTTTTCCTTGTCGCCTCCGTCTCTCCAGGCTCGTCGGGCCGAATCAACCTGCTGCCGTTGTAGCGCTCTGAGGGGTTTTTTGGGGGCTGAGGGGGCGGAGACTCACACACACGCTCCTGGTCCTCGTTAGAGAGCTCCTGCCACTGTTTCTACACACACACACAGGAAAACTTATTAACCCCCAGTAGAGAAACACTTCTACACATCCGAACATTTTACAGTGCGGTGTTCTTTAATATAAGCCCCGTTTGTACTTATTGCTAGTTATAAAAAACATCACTGGCCTAGTTTTTTGATTGTAAAACACGGACTATACAACTGCATAGCCTCAATATACACATGGATCACAAAAATATAAAATCACAATTCTTCGTTTCTTTAACATGGTGCTCAAAAGCTTTTTTTTCTGCAATGTGTTAAGCTCAGCAACTAAACACCAACCAGGCCATGTAGTTTGCTCGATTTCACGCTGTACCTTGCAGCTTTGGGGGAAATGACAATACACAGCCTTTCATGGTTTGTGCTTTAACACATCGTTTACTATCACTTTCATGCTGGATTTCGGTTTATAATAATCTCGTTAAATCATTTTTCACTCGGTTTCTCATTAGTGCTTATATATTTGATCAATAAAGTGGCTGTGATTTTAATTTGTTTAGACTTTTTAAGCCTGATTTTTTAACAGCTCACCTGCACTGACGAGTCCCCCATGATGTACTTTGCTCCCTCCAGTACGGCCATGTAGGAGAAACGCAGCTGGTCGGGCGTTTGGATCAAACCCATCCTGTACTTCCTCATGTCCAGCAGCACCTTCTTAATGTCCACAGATGACGGGTCTTTCCGTTTGTCCATCTGTGTGGGCAATAACAAAACAAAATATCATGACTGCAGCCTCTCTAGCGGCTTTATTTTCTTTCTCTGAAACCAACTGAGCGTTTCCTTGGCCGTGTGTTTGGGCTCATTGCCTTGCTAAAATGTCCACCTTCATTTCATCGTCAGCACCCTGGCAGTAGATTCTTATCAAGAATGTCTCGGTGCATTTCTCTATTAATCCTTCCTTCGGTTATATGAAGTCAGCTCGTACAATATGCTGAGAAACAGACCCGTACCATGATGTTTCCTCCTCCAGACTTCACTGTTGGTGTGGTGTTTTTGGGGTGGTGCAGTGACATCCAAAGAGAACAATGTTGGCCTCATCTGACCAGAACATTTTCTCTCAGTACTCCCTTGGCTTATCAAAGTTTATATTGTATATAGTGTATATAGAGACAGTTATTATAGTATATAGTGTATATAGAGACAGTCTGAATAGTATATAGTGTATTTAGAGACAGTTTGAATAGTATATAGTGCATATAGTACAGTTATAGAGTGTGTAGTACACCATGTACAGCATACAGAAGGGACGATGAAATTTCTGAAATATAAAACAAAGCTATAAAAAGACCTAATTTTCTTCCCACTGCATCTTAATCCACATCTGTTTTCTGGTGTTGCAAACAATAAATGGGCAAGTTGAATGAAACGTATTTTTACAAGTAACTTTTAGATTTACTGTCATTGTAAATATTGAAACCAGCAACATAGGAGCAAGAAAAAAGTTACATATAAGAGTCTCAAACTCTGCGACAGTGAACCATTGTCAGAACCGTCCAAAGAAACCGAGAAAACACCACATTGTTGGAACAAATGTTCTATGAAGGGCTATGTAGGGTGAAATGAAAGTGAAAGTGAAACCCTCATCATTGTGAAACAGCACAACACAGCGAAATTCAACTTCTGTGTTTCACCCATGCACACACGTGCAGCAGGGGGCAGCTATTGAAAGCGCCCGTGGAGCAGTGACAGGGATGGTACCTTGCTCAAGGGTACCTCAGGGCAACCTACTGGTGAGGGGAATCGAACCCACAATCTTCCGATCTGGAGAAACTCCCTCACCACTAGACCACCGCTGCCCCTTGCCCTGGGTTTTACTGTATTTACATTTTTATGGCAGAAACACGCTTGGATTAACCATTTTCAAGTTTTAGGTCACCAGTGGTCTAGTGTTTAGAGACTAGACCCCAGGATTAGAAGATCACGGGTTTGAATTATGTAGGTTGCCCTCTGAGGTTCCCTTGATCAAGGTACCTTCCCCATCACTGCTCTCCAGGTGCTGGAAATGTCTGCCCCTTGGTGGATGGTGTGTGTGTGCATGTTAAATACATAGGATTTGTTTCAATATGGATCACTGTGTGCATTGTTCACAATGACAGTCACTTTCACTTTATAGATTTTTAGGACTGGTGGAACGAACTGTGCAGGTTTCTCAGCCTCACCAATACAAGACAGGTGTCAACCAGAGAGAAAGTCCCGGATCGTCCGATTCCTGCGCTGCAGTGGACGACCGCCGGCCCGTGATCCGTCCCCAAAGAGCGAGACTCGCGCACCTTAAACAGGAAGTTCAGGAAGGACGCTGGGGATTCTGGGACACCAAAGTCTGGCCATGTTGTGTAATGAAAATGATAGAGCTCTCTCTTCTCCCCCGTCTGAAAAGAAAGAGTGGATTTATGATGAAACAAGAAGCCAGTCACAGTGTTTATAGGTATTTATACTCTTCTTCATTTATTTAAATCTTCTGGGAAACAGCAAAGCTGGTGTTTATTTCATATTTTTAAGCAAAACGTTCAGCTGTTCAGGAAAGTTCCTCCTTGTTCACAGATCATATACCTTTACAAAGTTCCCAAAGCATTTTAAAAAAAAAAAAAAAAAAAGAAAAAGTCCAGAAACATTTGTTTTTTTTTAAAATGTTCATGTCTCTGCATATTTCTTCTTCTTTCGGCTGCTCCCATTTAGAAGTCGCAACAGCCGATCAACCGTCTCCATTTCTTCCGGTCCTCTGCTTCTTCCTCCTTCAAACCGACCCCCTGCATGTCCTCTCTCACCATGTCCATAAACCTCCTCTTTAGTCTTCCTCTTCTCCTCTTTCCTGGCAGCTCCATCTTCAACATCCTCCTCCCTATATAATCCTTGTCTCTCCTGTGGACACGTCCACACCAACGCAACCTTGCTTCTCTAACTTTGTCTCCAAGACGTCCAACCTGAGCTGTCCCTCTAATATGCTTGCTTCTAATCCTGTCCATCCTCGTCACACCCAAAGAAAATCTTAGCATCTTTAACTCTGACACCTCCAGCTCCACTGCCTGTCCTATTGTCAGTGCCACCGTCTTCAACCCGTATAATATAGCTGGTCTCACTACTGTCCTGTAAACTTTTACTCCGTCTGTCACAGATCACTCCAGCCACTCTTCTCCATTCCAACCTGCCTGCACTCTCATTTACATTTACGGCATTTAGCAGACGCTCTTATCCACAGCGACTTACAACAGTGCTTTATTTCCACGATAGATCATCATCTTGGTAACCAGCACAGATCAGTAACTGCTGATTAGCTAGTACCACCTAAGTAACTCTCTTCTTCTCCTCTATTCCACACTTGCCGTTACTCTGCACTGCCCTGAGTATCTAAGCTTGTGACACCGCACATAATGCTACCATAGCCGATGGCCATAAGGGAGGTACCCCCTAGGCTCGGCATGGTATTCTTCCAGAAAGCCTGAGGGTACTCTAGCCCCCATATTAAGTGAGGGAAGAGTGGTCAGGTAAAAGTTTTGGAGAGAAGGAGTATGAGAGAGAAACTAAGTTTCCGTGTCTCTTGTTTAAAATCCTTTCTTTTTGTGTTATGTGCATTATATGTGTTCACAAAGAAGATTGTCAGAGTTCGTCTTCCTTGTTTGTGGATTAACCCCGTTGGACTATTTGGACACCCATTCCACTCTAGTTACCAGGATTACATCACCCGTCCTTTCCATCATCCCCTACTCCATCACCTTCGTGGTAAGACTGTTCCGTTTGCCAACTACGATCTCCGGAATCACCTTTAAAAGACTGATCAATACTGTTGGACTCAACACAAGTACATTCATCGTTTGGATCGTGTGTTTGTTTGTGTTGTATTCTATGTTATTTAGGGAGCACTTGTGCATATTAAAACATTTGTCCCGTGTATTGTGGTGGAGCGTCTGCTCAATTTCAAAAGTATTACGGAAATCGTTCTGTGAACGCCGCGATCGCTACAAGCTTCACCTTTGTCACCTCTACTCCCTGCATCCTCACCACTCCACTTTCCTCCCTTTCATTCACACTCATGTATTCTGTCTTTGTCCTACTGACTTTCATTCCTCTCCTCTCTAGAGCAGATCTCCGTCTCTCCAGGTTCTCCTCAAGCTGTTCCCAACAGATCCTTCCTTTTACACTAAAGCCAGTGCTTGATATCAATTGCTTTATTTCTGTCTCATGGGAAAAGAAAACACAGTTCTGGTCAAGTGTCCAGTAGTGTCTGGTGAAGTTCTGTGATCATATTTCTGTTCCAGTGAAAGAAAAACCTTCTTCTTCCCTGCAAGTAATATAGTGGATGACTAATTTGAAACTTTCTGTGAATGTGCCGTGAGTATTTTTGTTCAGGAGGAGTTTTGGCTTGTGTGTGCCCTCATATTCATACCGCAGTGAAACAGTCATACATGACGACTGTCAGAGCCCCTGAGCACTGCACTTCAAAAAGGGAAGTATAAACAGGAACATGCATGCATTACACATAAGAATCCCATTGAGAGGCAAAATTGTGGTGAAGTTTTGTTTAAAACCAACTAACTGAAACAAACAGACCAACAATACAGAACAAAGTGAGCTGTCAGACCAGAAAAAGAGTACAGAACCCCCACCATGAGCAAAACGTCAAAAAAATGACGTTTCAGAGGAAAGAAAATACACAAGCAAAACGGGAACAGCATGTTTAAAAGTCAATAAACTGAAAATATAAAATGAGTATGGAGTGCTTTTTAAACTATCTTTGTAAAAATAAAGAGGTAAAGAAGGCTTAGGAGAATACAATAAATAAAAATGTATTTTTATAACAAGTGTGTTTCTGTTCACGGTTTATTGCTTTTATATTTTACAGTTTTTTTTCCCCCCATTTGAACACAAACTGACTGTCCTGATATAAAATTAAGCTCTCCGTTTATGTTGCACCTTATAGTCTATATATAGAAAAATAAAGCTGTGCTTGACTTGACCGAGTCAGAAATGCTTAAAAAAAAATTAATTTGAACAAAAATATTTATATTTTGAACTAAATGATTAATAATTTGCTAAACGTTGAACTGAACATGCTGCCAAGAGCTCAGTTTTGAATATTACTGTTTACAAGAAAAAAGCACTTCATCTTGAAACAGAAAATGAAGGAAAAGTTGACAAACTGCTTTAACCCTGTTTTTTTTTTTTTTACCACATGTGCAGTTTTCAGTTTCTAGTAGACAAAGCGCTTAAGTGTTCATCCCAACAATAACCATGTCATACAGTTTCTGTAAAATTTATCCTTCAACTCTCCAGGCCCTTCCTCATTTTCGTAACAAGGATGTGAACTTTCCTTTCCTGGAAACATAAGACATAAAAGTGTATGTGATTGAGATTAGACCTGGAGGACAGGAAGACTGATCCAGTTACAGCAGCGTTTGCAGTTTCAGTTCATCTTCGGTCTTGGACACTCTACCTGTCCCTGTCAGATGTCCCTTCTCTTCACATTCCACCCTGTGTCTTAATCATGAAGTAGGTAATATTTACACAACTTACAGTACAGTGCAGAAGAGTTAGGCCTCCCCTAATTCCCTTCATGGTTTATTCACAGCCTGTCCCTTTCAAGTCAAGTAGATTTTTATTGTCGTTTCAACCATCTACACAGTCCATAGTGAAAAGAAATATGGTTCCTCCAGGACCCTGCTGCTACACGCAAGGCGACATCAGGCAGGACATAAAACACAAGATAAAGCAAGTACAGACAACAACAGACAGTACATTCATCAGAGAGATGAATGAGAGCCGCAGGGTGGTGGTGGTCTAGTGGTAGGTAGGAAACTTGCCTATGGACCTGTGGCTCAAGAGGTCCCAGGTTTGAATCCCACCTCTGGCACTACCACCACTGGGTCCCTGAGCAAGACCCTTAACCCTGAGTGTCTCCAGGGGGGACTGTCCCTGTAATCCATCCATCAGGACATGGAAGTCGCTCTGGATAAGCCGCAATGCCGCAAATGTAAATGTAATGAACAAAGCAGCAGAAACTGTTGGACAGTATAACAGAGCAGCAGTGTTTATCAACAGCACCCTTCCTGTCAGGGAAGGGGTTACAGCGCACCTCCCTTTGTTCTTTGTGTCAAAGCAGAAGGCAACATGGACACTCCTTCATTCCAGGGAGTTTAACACTACACTGGAATTCTTTGACTGATCAGCAAAACCTCTCACGCAGGAACACCGTCCTGAAATTCCCTATGGGCTGAAAAGGGCAGGAAGTATCCCATCACCAGTTTTCAATAGTCATCCTGGAACGCAGGCGTCACATGTGTGTTCTGCTCAGACACGAAGCTTAAATTTGGCGGAAGAGTGAGGTAAAATGGACAGGAATTCTCTCAGAGACTGGTGAAGAGGAACCATGTTAATGAAACAAGCAGAGGGGTAACAAAGTGCGAGAATGAAAATAACGCCTCTGTTTAGGCTGGTGAGCTTATAAAGCCCCCTAAAAAGATATTAGATTTTTACAAGTGTGAATGAAAGGGAGGAAAGTGGAGTGGGGAGGATGGAGGGAGTAGAGGTGACCATGATGGAGGAATTTAAATACTTGGGATCAACAGTTGGCGAGTGTGGAAGAGAAGTGAAGAAGGGAGTGCAGGCGGGGAGAAAAGTGGCTGGAGTGATCTGTGATGGACGGGGACCAGTAAAAGTGAAAGGGAAGGTTTACAGGACGGTAGCGAGACCAGCAATATTGTGCGGGTTGGAGACAGTGGCACTGACAATAGGACAGGCAGTAGAACGGGAGGTGTCAGAGTTAAAGATGCTGAAATTTGCAATTTATACCAAATTTGGATAAAGACCCCAAACCTGCAGCCAGAACCTCACTGAGTTTGACTTCAATCAAACTGAACATTTTTGGAGATTTTTAACACGTTACAAGGGACACTTGTAACCTCTAGAGACCAGCTATGTTGTACGGGTTGGAGACGATGGTGCTGATGAATAGACAGGAGGCGGAGCTGGAGGTGTCAGAGTTAAAGATGCTGAGATGTTCGTTGGGTGTGACGAGGATGGACAGGATTAGAAATCAGTATATTAGCAGAACAGCTCAGGTTGGACATTTAGGAGACAAAGTTAGAGAAGCAAGGTTGCGTTGGTGTGGACATGTCCAGAGGAGAGACGAGGATTATACTGAAAGGAGGATGTTGAAGATGGAGCTGTCAGGAAAGAGGAGAAGAGGAAGAACAAAGAGGAGGTGTATGGATGTGGTGAGAGACGACATGCAGGTGGTTGGTTTGAAGGAGGAAGAAGAAATGGAGACGGTTGATCCGCTGTGCCGACCCCTAAACAGAGCAGCTGAAAGGGAAGGAGCAGCAGCAGTGCTGAGGACATTTGGGGCTTCATATCAAAGAAGGAATATGAGAAATCAGATTTTTAACTTAAATTTAAAGGTATTTGCATCTATAAGGTACCAAAAAAAACAAAAAAACAACACATCACCTCTTGAAACTATCCGCTTAGTTGGTGGAGTAAGTAAAAGAACTAGAACTGAAGTTTTTGGAGGAAATAAAACGGCACTTAATATTCTGTTGAATATCCCCTTCTTCATGCATCAAGTCTACGACCAATAGCCATTGCTGGTTTCTTCTTTGGTTCTGGTTTCCCATGCTCTTGCTACAGCGACGTTCAGTTGTTTTTTTGTTCTCTCATCTTCAGGAAACAGAATGAATGTTTAAACAGATTAAGTTCTGACTTGAAAGGCCAAAACTTTCCACTCATTCTCTGTGAAGAAGTCCATTGTTATCTCAGGAGCTGTTTACAGTTCAATCCCACAGGACACACCTGTGTAACGACACCTGTCGGCCTCTCACGTTCCAATACCTTTGCTCAGTATAAATACTGGGTGGTCGAGTACAAAAGGTTCTTGTAATTGAACAAATCAGGATGTAAATACAAGGAAATAAAAGCTGAAAATCTGATCTCTCGCCTCATTTTCATCTTTCAGTCTCAAACCTCATGTGTTTTTCTGCTCTGGAAGTTTAGTATCGTACCTCTCCGTTTAAGAAAATAAATGATTCTGGTACCGGTTCAGTTCTGCATGTCGCACTACAGAAACTCACGTTCGCGTTCTGCAGCTCCAGCAGTCGGGTGGTGTAGTAGGACTTAACGTCTTCTGATAGCAGCCTCACAACAAAGCGTGTGTCACGAAACGACATCTCGTGTTCTTCTTGCGTTGGCCAGTACTGCGCACATTTCTCCTGTAAAAAAAAAAACAAAAAAACAACAATTTATTTTAAATCTCATTAAAAACCAGGCAAGACACTTGCCCCAGTAAGAAGTTACTTTATCGGCAAAGGAAGGAAAAAAACAGTCAGCACAGCTTTTATTTCTAGTAATTTTGGATCGCTTCTACTGATCATAACATTTTCTATTGATCTTGACCTTTTAAAACTATCAGTGGTTAAATAAAATTGTCAGATGCAAATCTGTGGCATCGTTTGAGTGTAACATTGAGTGTGCGACAGTGGACACCCCTGAGGAGCTCAAATCATGGAGTATCAAATGTTCTTCATTTTGAGTTTTATATGAAATAGAACAAATAGAACTTCACAGGCAAAGGAAGAAACAAAAACGATAGACAGCTTTTATTTCCAATCATTTTGGAGCATTTCTATTGATCTTTTCTACTGATCATGAAATTTTAAAACAATCAGGGGTTAAAAAAAAATTTCAGTACAGTGGACATCCCTGAGAAGCCCAGATCACAGAATATCCAACGTTCTTTATTTTGGGTTTTATATTGAATAAAATAATTTAAAAACATTTTTACATTTGTTTTCATGAAGCCACATGCGTCTGTGTACCGTAATGCAGCCTATCAGAGCAGAGGTCTATCATAAACAGATATAGTTGAGGCCAAAATTATTAGCCCCCCAGGAATTATGGAACATTTCTCTAAACTTCCTGCCAATGTTTGCAGCATTGATGAAACTTGATATAAGCAAACATTCACCAGTGCTATTTAGTAGCTTTTGGTACATTTTGTAAAATAAAATACATTTTTAGGCTTGCTTTATATCAATTATAGTAAAAAAAAAAAAAAAAAAAAGAAAATGGGGTGGTGAAAAAATATTAGCCCCATGTGAATGTTTGCTTTCAAAACACATCTGCAGTAATGAACCAATCAGCTTTGAAACCACACCTGTGCAGACAATCGGCTTCCTAACAACATTCAATCAGCATAAACAGACTCCAAGGAACAGGGCACTTGAACACATGAGAGGGGTACTGTTACTCACCATGCCAAAGACAAAGGAACTCAGTCTGGAGCTCAGAAAGAAGACAGTAAAGGCTCATGATAAGGGGGAAGGCTACACTGCCATTCCCAAGAGGTTCACAGTGTCTTGAACTGCTGTACGTTCATCATTGCCGAGTACAAGGAGACAAATTCTGTAAGAAACAAACCTGGCCGTGCCGTAAGCGCAAGACTTCTAAAACTCTGGAGAGGAAAATAGTCAGAGACGTCAGCAAGGAGCCCTGGACATCTGCCAAGATGATTGCTGCTGACCTGGCCTCTTCTGGAATTGACGTTTCAAGGAACACAGTTGTGAGGGCTCTTCATCGTGGTTGGCTTTATGGTCATCATCCCAGCAGAACCCCTTTACTCAAAGAGCAGCACATCACAGCTCGACCGAGGTTTGACCATGAACATTTGAAAGGTAAAGAGTTTTGGAAGTCTGTGCTTTGGTCTGATGAGACCAAACTGGAACTGTTTGAGCTCATGGATGTTGCTTATGTTTGGCGAAGAAAGGGAGAGGCCTTCAACCCTAGGAACACAGTTCCACAGTTAAACATGGTGGTGGGAGCATCATGCTGTGGAGCTGTTTTGTAGCCTCAGGTACAGGGAGCCTTGTTCGGGTGCATGGCATCGTGAAAAAAGAAAATGATGTTGACATTTTGAGGGAGAATGTGCAGAAACCTGCTCATAGTCTAGACTTAGGTCGTCGCTGAGTCTTCCAACAAGACAATGACCCAAAGCATACATCGAAATTAGTCCAACAGTTGTTCAAGGATACCAAAACCAAGATCCTGGAGTGGCCAACACAGAGCCCAGACCTCAACCCAACTGAGAATCTGTGGCGGGTGCTCAAAGTGAATGTCCATGCTCGGAAACCATGCAGTTTGAACCAGCTAGAACAATTTGCAATGGAAGAATGGGCCAAAATCCCTCAGGAGACCTGTGGCAATCTAGTAAAGAACTACTCTAAGAGACTGTTGTCAGTTGTGGCTCAGAAAGGGTACACTATTGACTATTAATGGCCAGGGGGCTAATAATTTTGGATGTCTCATTTTTGCCCTTTCTTGTTTCAACTTCAATATGTATCAATGTGTATCAATAAAATATCCTAATTAAACTTATTGGACATTGTTTTTTTTAGACTGTATTTGTTGTTAATGGTCATTTTCATGGCGAAATCAAGAGTGTTGTCTAATTTCATAAGGGGGGGGCTAATAATTTTGGCCTCAACTGTGAAGTGGAGAAAAATTATGGACATTCATTCTGTAATGTGGATTTATAGCCTGACTGACCACTTTATTAATAGCTGGAACAAACAAAGCAACAATAAATCACAAATGAGGGTGAAACCAATGGGTAAAATTGTTTTTTTTTTTTTACCTCATATTTGTAAGGAAGAAATCAACAAATTTATGTATAAATACACTCTAAACATGTTCTGTCCCTCAGAATGAGTAGAACTTTCAACCAAAAATGACCCAAGAATCACATAAGAAGCACTGCATGCACTAATTTCCCTTACCTGGCCTAAATTCAAGGGTTTTTAATCTCCGATATTTTGATTAGTCTTGGCTGCTCACGAACACCAAGTCTAACAGGTCACTGACCTGCAATTAATCCGTGAACACTGCCTCTAAAGGCACTGACTCTTCTAGCTTTACTTTCTCTGTGTGGGACTTTGACCATCACCACTGAGCTCACTTAGAAACTTAAAAAAGGTTTCAGACTTAAGAAATATATTGTGTACAAAACCTATAATGAATAATTCATCTGAAGTATATTGTCTACCTTCAAAATAGCAGCAAAAAGCAACTAATTTTAAGGGCACTTTTCCCCCCAAAAATATACAAATATATCAAAGCAGATCATCTGTTTCCATTTCTTCCTGTCCTCAAAAAAAAAAAAAAAAAAAGCTAATAAATTAATACATCCGTGCAAAAATAATAATTATATATAATTGTTTCCATTATATTGTTTTTCATGTCATTATTATTTTTATTATTTTACTGTTGTGATTTTCATCATTATTAGCATTATCACAGTCATTATTATAATAATTATTACTCTGATTACTGTAATTAGTATTATTAATACCATTTTAGGTACAATCACTCAAATTCCTTCAAACATCACGCAGTTATTTTCATAGCATGTAGCATGTGATTGTGAAGATCTGAGAAAACAGCTTAACCTTTTTTTTACTTTTGTCATCTGTAAACATGCTCAGTTTGTTGATTAAAGAGAAAGAAAATTCAGTTTCCGCACAATATTATTATAAAATATTTTAAACTCAACTACATACTATTGTGCAAATTTCTTGAGCCCCTTATTTCTTATCATTTTGCTTCCAAAGAACCAGACCTTGATTTATTTAATGCCTTGTTAAGGGACATTTCTCCAGATCTTCCTGAAGGACAGTGTTTTTGTCTCTCATGTTCAGTACAGTCTCTGTACCCGAGCAGTTTCAGAGACAGTGTGGGCTCATCGCCACAGAAAACAAAAGGCAGCCGACGCCCAAAGAAGAGCTTTGAGAGCCTGCAGTGTTGCTGATACGACTTAAAGAAAGGAGCTGGTCTAAGAGAGTTGAGGCTGTGCTGAAGAATAACGGTGGTGGTGGTGAATATGCACCTTAAATCTGGTTAGAACCGAACTCTCTTTGTGTTTAGACTGGATTTATAAAACAAAAGAAAAAAAAGAAATCAACAAGTAGAATTTTTAGCATTTCCATCTATTTTGCAAGATGTCTGTGGTTAAATTGGTGAACTGACTCAAATAACCTGAAAGATTTCCAAAGGAGATAAAAGTCCAAACATCCTTAACTTAAGCAGAAGTGCAGATACCGGTGTTAAAAAAAAAAAGACTGGTAAAAGCACAAGCTACTTTACTCTGTAAAAAAGTACAGAAGTGCACTCAGAGAATAAAAATATTGTCTTTTTATTGCCTAAACTATTGACTTTAAAGCTGGTTAGAATGAAACTCTCTTTGTGTTTAGACTGGAGTTGCATGTGTTTGTACACAAATCACCGAACCTACTGTCTCACTTTCACACAGAACAGAGAGACAGGAGGGGGATGAAGACAGGACTGCATATATTCAAACAAACCACATTTCAATAGTGAGAATATTTTATTTTTGACATCCCTCGTCTGAGAGTGATTTATCATTCTTTTTGTAAGATGACAATTTTTTTTCCCCACGTCATAATTATGTTTTGCCCACGCAGGATCAAAGAGCGTCTTTCAAAACAGCCGGTTGCGGTGAGAGTTGATATTTGACAGACGGCTACTGGTGAGGCGTCCGATTTTGTTTCAATTTCTAGCCTCCTTCACAGCACACCTCTGCTCCACCATCGCACACAGCAAAAAACACAGAACTCGCTGGTCTCCCGATGGTAAGAATGTGTTTTTCTCTTGCATGCCTCACAGACTTTCTTGTAAAATGCCACCCACCTACTGAAACCACACAGACAGTCACTTTCAGCCTTATCAAAAATCTGCAGAGTAACCCGGCTGCATGGCGAGAGCCTCTTTTTTGGTCGCCCCCTTCCCCAAATGTCAATAACTGAATGCCTGTGAAGGGTGTAACGATATTACTTTCAGATAAATGTGAGCTTTGATTCTGGCGCCAAGATTAAATTCCAGTGGCATTATTTTAAGTAGGGCTGAACACTGTGGACAAAATATTAGCGCTGTGGTTGTATAAATAGTGTTGCTGGCTGTCTCGTTTTTGGTTATTTTTCATCTCCAGGGACGGGGCGGCCTAGTGTTTAGGGAGTTGGCCCCAGAATCAGAAGGTCGTGGGTTTGAATCCCAGACGAGCAGCTTGCCCCGAGGTACCCTTGAGCAAGGTACCGTCCACATCACTGCTCCCGGGGTGCTTTAAATAGCTGCCCTCTGCTGCACGGTGTGTGTGGGTAAAATGCAGGGGTCAAATTTCGTTGTTCTCACTTTGCCGTGTTTCACAGTGACAAGAATAGTCACTTTCACCTTGTGTTTTCATTTTATATCTGTCTGTGTGTGTGTGTGTATATATATATATATATACACACACACACACACAGACACACACACACCCCTCAAAAGGTAAACTATCCATCAGAAAGAATACCAAACTTTTCAAAATGTTCTTAAAACAATGAAAAACATTTTCTTTCAGTTTAAAAAACCGAGAACATGAGAACCACATCCGCACTTCCGAACAAAACCGAGCTTCAGTGTGAGCTTTTTTTTTTTTATTTTATTTTTTTTAAAATAAACAGTTTGGAAATGAAGCTGATAAAAAGTGTTTGTGTATTTTAACACACTTACCGAGCCTTTCTCTATTACTCTGTTCAGCATGATCACTGCTTTGGTTCTCTGCTCCCAGATCATCAGCCAGAAATGACCACAGGTAGTCCTCAGAGGACCCTGATGGAGAAAACACACACACTCTTTTTAAACATATGTTTTATGAGTTCATAAATTTAGCTACTTATCTATCGGTCTCCCTCTCTCCTTATATATACACACACATCCCAAGAAATATAACAACTTAAATCTTTTCCATCAGACAGTCTCATTTTCTGGTTGCTTATTTCTTAATACTGGGTCCAGCTCGTCCCTGCAGCTCAATGCCAGAAAGATCCATGGAGACAGGGGAGGACAAGAAGAACTTTCTGCTGTTCTTTGGACCATATTTAGTCCTTTTGGCTCAATTTTAAAGAACACTTCTACATTACAGTGATCCACAACCATAACCCTGTGTGATGTCGAAGAACTGGGAGATCATTCCCTTTCTTCATGATCCTTTCATTTGAACAGTGTCCAAAAGAATGCACAGATTTCATAGTTTATAGATTTTCAATATTTTCTTGTACTAAATATGTTGACATTTATATATGCAGCTCTGTGCAAAAGTTTTAGGCAGGTGTGAAAAAATGCTGTAAACAAAGAACGCTTTCAGAAATATCAATAATGATTGTTCATTTTGATCAATTTACAAAATGCAAAGTGAGCGAACAAAAGAAAAATCAGATCAATATTTGGTGTTACTACCTTTTGCCTTCAGAGCAGCATCAGTTCTTCTAGGAACACTTACACACAGTCAGGGATTCTGTAGGATTATAGTCGGTGTCTGATCAACCAGTTTTACCAAACAGGTACTGGTGATCATCAACGTCACACGGAGGAGAAACACAGTCATGTTTGGAACGACCGACCGGCCGAGTTCCTTCAAAAACTGTGTGCGAGTTTACCTAGAAGAACTGATGCTGTTTTGAAGGCAAAGGGTGGTCACACCAAATATTGATCTGATTTAGATTCTCTTTTGTTCATTCACTGCATTTTGTTGATTGATGAAAATAAATGATCAACACTTCCATTTCTGAAAGCGTTCTGTTTACAGCATTTTCACACCTGCCTAAAACTTTTGCACAGCACTGATTTTTTTTTATATATATATATACTTTTTTTTTCTTCAGGAATTTTAGATGCCAGTTCATTAGTTCTCAAGGAGTATTATAGAATTTAGAATATAGGGGCAGCGGTGGTCTAGTGGTGAGGGAGTTGCCCTGCATTGTGGGTTCGATTCCCTCACAAGTAGGTTGCCCTGAGGTACCCCTGAGCAAGGTACCTCTATATAACTATGTTTCTGAGAAACCACACACACAGTGAGACCATCTGGCAAGGTCAACTATGTGACAACACACACTTGTGCTGATTTGGCAAGCTAACGTGAAGCTTTTCAGCCTGTGAGTAATAAAGGAGTATTTGTGTGAGTGAAGCAGAGTGTGTTTTTCAGGCGGCTCTCCTACACACATGCCTGACTCAAGCTATTTCAACTGCTGTGACCGCCCATGACACGTTTCATATCCAACCACAGGTGTTATGTGGGCAGCAGATGTTTTCTTGTGAACTGCAAACCCCAGATCAGCAAACGTCCTGGAGAAGCAGCGTTCTAGTGTTTAGGGAAGAGGCCCCGGGATCAGACGGCCGTGGATTTGAATGTCGGACCAATAGGTTGTCCTGAGGTAACCTTGAGCAAGGTACCGTCCCCAATCACTGCTCTCCGGGGACTGGACGTGGCTGCTGCCTGCTGGACGGTGTGTGTGTGTGTTAGGCACATTAGGATAGTGTTTTAGTTCTGGTTCTGTGTGTTCACAACAACTAACAGTCACTTTCACTTTAACCGACTTTCTCTTGCTGGATTCAGGTCACTGCTTTGCTGCTCCTCCGCACATAAATATATGGTAGACAGACAGAAGGAGAGACAGGCAGATATCAATATGTCACAAAAATACACCCCTATCTATTGTATATATATTTTTGTAATTCTGTAGATTTTTGGCATCAGCGAAGAATGTTATTTTTGTGTATTTCAGGCACTCTATCATAAACCCCTGAAAAAGAGTCTGATGGAAATGTCTATGCTCCCGAAACCGTATTATTCAAGAAATGATCCGTTTAACAGCTTTTGCCACTATCATTCAACTTTGTTTTCTCTTTTTACTGCTCTTTATTTATTTGTTAGATTTTCGTTTTAGCCTTTTATTAATTGCTATTTTCATTAACCAGATACTGTGGCCATGGATTGTATTTCATTTATTAAGATTCATTTTTGTACAGCAGCTTTGTGACACCTACTCTTTTTGTTTTAAAGTACTCTAGAAATGCGATGATGTAACTTGATTTGACATGAAGTTTTTTCCCCTGCCTTAGGGTATATAATCAAAGAGAGGAGCAATTTCGTGAAGATTATGCCCTGCTTCTGTTACCGAGAGCAAAGAAAAAAAAAGGCTGTGGTTTTCACAGCTCTAAATAAAACGTACAAGAGTGAAAAAAAGGTTTCCAAGGAAAAGAAAGCATCGCTTACTCAACGGCCAGCCCCGCAGAAATGTAAATTATGCACCTGAAATGTGCTTCTGTTATTTGTATTTTATAAAAAAAAAAAAAGATGCACAAAAAAATGAACAAACAAAAAACAGCTAATTCTTCAGCAAACGCCACCAGGACTACCTCTGACGGGACACACCGTGGACTGACCTGAGTTAGGATGTAACTTCTTTGGGCTTCTTCCATCTCCACCAGGCTCGCGTTTATGTAGTCGTTCTCTGTATTTCCCAGCTTCGCTTTCGACTGTGATCAGCTGGCGTGACAAATAAAAAACACAGATGAGGACTGAATTCATTATTTTGACTCTTTCCTGCTGAGAAGTGTAAAAGACACTGCTGCTCCCGGGTGCTGCTCCGATGAAATTCATGACCATAAATTCGTTATTTTGCAGCATTTAAAGCAGAAACCTCAGAACTAAATAAACCAAAAGCAGCCAACAAAACTACAAGCAACGCTGGTGGAGCTCCAGTTTCGCAGAGCCTCCTGCGGCAGGAACCCGGAGAGGCAGGTACGACTCGTTATCAGAAAATACGGGAACATACTCAGCAGGCTTTAAATAGAAACAGACAATTATTTACACAGAATTACACAGACAGACAAAGAAGATACCTGGGCAGACAAATAGCCTTAGATAAAGGACAAACAGACAGAGAACAGACTGAGGGAGACTTAGATTGGGAGAGAGAGGGCAAGAAAGAGACAGACTAGAGAGACAGTGATACTGAAAGATAGGCGGGACGACAGACAGACAGACAGACAGTCAAAGACAGATAAACAGACAGAAACAAAGAGACAAAAAAATATATGAACAACAGTTAGACAGATGGGACAGTTAGACAGTTAGACTTTGGTTTGATTTTATAGTTTTGAATATATTCTCTCTGTCGATCAGTCTGTATATACCTGTCTGTCTTTCTGTCTGTCTATATGTCTGTCAACCTGTCCATCTATCTATATGTCTGCCTTTCTTTTCCTTTACCAATGTCTTTCTTTCTTTCTTTCTATCTGAGTTGCTTTCTATTGGTTTGTCTGTCTATCATTTCCCATTCGTGGGATTATAAATAAAGGATTATTATTATTATTAGGTTCATGGCCTGCAGCTCTAGGATGGACAGACAGACAAATACGTAAATAGACGGATAGACAGGCAGACAGATACAGACAGAGAGAGAGAGACAGGCAAACAAAGATAGAGTCTGAGAGACAGCCAGACAGAAAGATAGGCGGACGGACAGACAAATAGAGATAAACAGAAAGGCAGGCAGACAGACAGAAACATAGGTGGACAGACAGATAAAAGTCTGATGAACAGACAAACCAATGAGAAAGCAACCCAGATAGAAAGAAAGACAGACATTGGTAAAGGAAAAGAAAGGCAGACATATAGATAGATGGACAGGCTGACAGACATATAGACAGACAGAAAGACAGACAGGTATATACAGACTGATCGACAGAGAGAATATATTCAAAACTATAAAATCAAACCAAAGTTTAACATGTGATTATTCAGACTAAGACAGCACATGAATCAGCAGGCTACTCTGTGTGTGTGTGTGTGTGTGTGTGTGTGTGTGTGTGTGTGTCCAAGATGCATGAATTCAAAGGTCACCATTGCAACAAAACAAGAGGATTACTCACACGGGCTGACGTCTCTGTATCTGTTGCGGTTACGGTTTTCAGGATATTTGGCCACCTTAAAAGGACATTCCTGAGACTGGTTGCGTATTTCCTGAAATTAAAAGAATAAGTACGTTTATATAGCCTTACAATAAATCCATTATAAAAAACAGCAATCAAAAAGCAGTGTGCGCTAAACACTGGTGGCTAAAGAAACAAAACAGATCCAGAATAATACATTTTACATTTACGGCATTTAGCAGACGCTCTAATCCAGAGTGTCTTCCATGTCCTAACTACAGAGACAGTCCCCCTGGAGACACTCAGGGTTCAGGGACCCAGTAAGTGGTAGTGCTGGAGGTGGGATTCGAACCTGGGACCTCTTGAGCCACAGGACCATAGGCAAGTACCACCACTAGACCACCACCACAATAATAATCACATTTAGTGGATTATGTCTGTATTTTTCAGGATAATCCCTGTCTGCCTTTCTCACACACAATAACGGACACATTTCAGGAACGAGAATCTGTTGATGTGAAACTCAGCTCTTGTATAAAATTGGCCGTAGCAAATTATCAGGACAGGTCAATAAAACAGAGCTTTGGGAATTAACCTGCGCTTTCATTTTCGAGAGCCAAAAATGCAGACTAACGGAGAAAAACCTTATTATACATTCTGACACATTTTCCTCAGTTACTAACATATTTTACTCAATTTCTGAGCCGCTTGTCCTGATTAGTAACTGGGGTGCTGTATCCCAGTGCCTATCCCAGCGCTCACAGGGGAGAAAGGCAGGAAACACCCTGGACAGTTCTTTGCAGTAACTGCTGTTCTGTGATATTTCACTCAGTCACTGACACATTTACCTCAGTTACTGGTATATTTCAAACAGTCACTGACATATTTGACTCACTTACTGACATATTTCATTCGTTCATTGACTAATTCACCTCAGTTACTAACATATTTCACCAGTCACTAACATATTTGCCTCAATTACTGACATATTTCAGACAGCCACTGATATTTAAGCCAGTTACTAATATGTTTTTCCACAGCCATTGAAATATTCACCTCAGCTACTGTATATTTCACCAGTCACAGACATGTTACTTCAGTTGCTGACATATTTCACTGCCATTGCCATATTTACCTCAGTTACTAACATATTTCACTCAGTCACTGACATATCTACCTCAGTTACTGGTATATTTCAAACAGTCACTGACATATTTGACTCACTTACTGACATATTTCATTCATTCTTTGGCTAATTCACCTCAGCTACTAATATATTTCACTCAGTCACTGATATATTTCACCCAGTTACCAACATGTTACTTTAGTCACTGACATTGCCATGTTTGCCTCAGTTACTAATATATTTCAGACAGCCACTGATCTATTTAACGCAGTTTCTAGTATATTTTTCCAAGGTCATTTAAATATTTACCTCAGTTACTGACATATTTCACTGCCATTGCCGTATTTACCTCAGTTACTAACATATTTCACTCAGTCCCTGACATAATTACCTCAGTTATTGGTCAATTTCAAGCAGTCACTGACACATTTACCTCTGTTACTAACATTTCATTCATTCATTGGCTACTTTACCTAAGCTACTAACAGTTCATTTAGTCACTAACATTTACCTCAGTTACTGACATTTCGCAGTCACGACCATTCACCTCAACTACTAACATATTTGGCTCAGTCACTGATAATTGCTTCAGTTGCGAGACATATTTCTGATTATTGGCATATTCACCTCAGTCACTGACATATTAGAGTGCTGCTGGCATATTTACCTCAGTTACTGGTATATTTCACTAATTTTCTGATATTTACCTCAGCTACTGACATATTTCACCAGTCACAGACATATTTACTTCAGTTGATGACATATTTCACTGCCATTGCCATATTTACCTCAGTTACTGGTATATTTCACTAATTTTCTGATATTTACCTCAGTTACTGCATATTTCACCATCAACAACATATTTACTTCAGTTACTGACATATATTTCACTGCCATATTTACCTCAGTTACTAACACTTCACTCTCACTGACATATTTACCTCAGTTACTGGTATATTTACCTCAATAAAATTTTTCACTCAGTCCCTGACATATTTACCTCAGTTACTACATTTTTCACTCATTCACTGACATATTTACCTCAGTAACTGGTATATTTCACCCAGTCACGGACATATTTACCTCAATTACTGGTATATTTAAACAGTTTCTGACATATTTACCTCAGTCACTAAATTTTTCACTCAGTCACTGACATATGCACACTCTGTGTGGTATGTGTTTATGATCTCTCTTGAAACATATTATTATTACTGTAGCATATTACCTCAACTACTGGAATATATTCTAATTCGTAGTTGTTTCATGTTTCTCTTTGTACTTTTTAGTAGTCTACTTGCATTGCCACGGTTCCTTGGGTACAAAATACAGAGTATTTGCTTACTGTACTCAAGAACAGTACTCAGGAATCCGAGTACCATTTGTGCTGACTTTGTTTTACTGCTGCCAACTTTTCCTCCTTCTCCCTCCATTTGAACCCAAATATCTGTACTTTATTCTCCTTCCATTTTCAGAACAGACTCCTTACTTTAGTTTGATGCTTATGAATTTAATTATTACTTTATTTGCCATCACCTTCCCAGAATCGAGAGGATTTTGGCCAAATGGACAGAAACACACAGAAAAGTCAGTCCCGACACGTGTCCATTGGTTCAGATCCCAAACGAGTTTTCCCCAGCGCCTGTTTTTACATAAACATCTTCTGGAGGAGAAGAATTAATGCGGACTGTCAGCCACACTCTGATAGTTGGAGTCCAACTTTGTGTTTGCACAGTGAAGCAGTCCTGTCTGTGTTTCCTATTCATCTGATCAGGAGGCATGTGGATCTGCACATTGGTAAACTATGAGAGCATATTTAGTCCAAATGGTACAATTAAAGCCACGAAGGACAAAGAAGTGAAAGTGACTATTCTCATTGTCGTGAAAGCATAGCACGGCACAACACAGAAATTCAGCCTCTGCATTGAACCCCCACGCAGCTATTAATAGCGCCCCGGGAGCAGTGATGGGAACAGTACCTTTAACTCAATGATACCTCGGAAACCTACTGTGGTCTGGGATTCAAAACGCACAACCTTCTGATTCTGGGGCCAAGTCCCTAAACACTAGGTCACTGCTGCCCCGACAAGAAAGAAAGGTTCAGCCTAATGCCAAAAAGCAATAGAATTGATGGGTTGTATAAGTATTAATATTATTACTACTAATACATCATTATATTATTATTATTAAATATTATTGCATGCGTGTGTTATAATATATTTTATATGTATATGTACATACATACAAACACACACACACACTACTGTGCAAAAGTTTGAGACAGGTGTGGAAAAAATGCTGTAAACAAAGAACGCTCTCAGAAATATAATGATTTTGACCAATTTACAAAATGCAAAGTGAGGGAACAAATGAAAAATCTAAATCAGATCAATATTTGGTATTTACTACCTTTTTGCTTTCAAACCAGCATCGTTGCTACAGGTACTTGCACACAGTCAGGGATTCTGTGGGATTATAGTAGGTGTCTGATCAACCAGTTTTACCAAACAGGTACTGATGATCTGCATCAGCGTCACACGAGTTGAGAAGCACATCATGTTTCATCCCATGACAGCAGCGTCATGTTTGGAACAGAGCGACCAGCCAGTTCCTTCAAAAAACTGTGTGCAGTGTACCTGGAACTGTTGCTGTTTTGCTAGGCAGGGTGGTCACCAAATGTTGATCTGATTGGAATTCTCTTTGTTCATTCACTGCATTTTGTTGATTGATAAATAAATGATCAACACTTCCATTTCTGAAAGCGTTTCTGTTGCAACGTTTACACCTGCCTAAAACTTGCACACTATATACTTCATTTTGTACTGTATATAGCCCATATTAACCCTACTAATGTGTGGTCTTTGTGAAGGATTATTGATCAGGAGACTAGTTGATTAATTTTCTCCTGCTCAGGTGTATGTTGCTCTGACACCTGGACCCAACGATTGCTAATGATAAGCCTCTCTGGAGGGCCACTCAGGTGTGTTTGAACAGGTAAACACACACCTGGAGCAGAGAAGTTTGTAAGAAGTCCAGTAAAATCATGTTTATTCAGGCTAAGCTCCAAAAATCCCTCCCAGCTCCAGTCAATATTTTACAGCTTAGCTTAGCTCAGCCCAGCAGCAAGACAAGTGAAAGTTTTATCACTATTAACGCCTAAAACAACTTAGAGCCAGTTCATTACTCCGTCTAAACCTCTTTCCACCCACACCGTTTGGGACAATACATTTATTTGGTGGCAAATAGTAAAAACGAGCTACCATACTCTGTTATCGCTTGAGGCTAACACTAGTCACTGAGGAGAGAATTAAACCCACTTTACAATAAAACAAACCGGTCTAGTCACTGAGGAGAGAATTAAACCCATTTTACAGTAAAAACAGAACCGGTTTAAGCAATTAACGGGAAATAAAGCCCACTTTACTTCATCCACAACCGGTTTAGTCATTGAGGAGAAAAGTAAACCCACGTTAAAGCTGATAAACGTGAAACATTCAGCCGAGCCGTTCAGCAAGGCGCCATTTCTCACCTTCTTCAGTTCTCTCTGCGCTCCAGCCGCTCTGCCGCCCCTGCTGGACCGGAAGTGCAATTACATCTTATTTTACTTTTCCATGGATAGTGACAGAATTAGGAACGAGAATATTGGAGAGACAACTCAGGTTGGACGGTTTGGAGACAAATTGAGAGAAGTGAGACTGTGTTGGTTTGGACATGTCCAGAGTAAAGTATTGTACTGACTGGGTCTCCAAACCACCTGTCATTTCAGCAGCATTACTGTCTACAACACCATATAGCATAGCTGGGCTCACTACCATCCTGTAAACCTTCCCTTTCAGTCTTGCTGGTCCCTGTCTGTCACAGATCACTCCTGTCACTTTTCTCCACCCATTCCAACCTGCCTGCACTCTCTTCTTCTCCTCTCTTCCACATTCGCCTTTACTCTGATCTGTCCACCCCGAGTATTTAAACTCCTCCACCTTCACCTCCTCTACTCCCTCCATCCTCACCACTCCGCTGTCCCCCCTTTTGTTCACACTCATGTATTCTGTCTCAATTTTATTCCTCTCCCCTGCTCCCTACTCTCACTACAGATCACAATATCATCAGCAAACATCATCGTCACACTTTAAGATTTACTACAGAAATGTATTTTTTGGTATAACATTTTAAAACATAAATATAATCTATGTTAGAGTTGTTCCTGGTCTTTCACTGCTCTTATTTTCATATATATTCATTTGTTCTTATTATTATCTTTATATCTTCACTGAGAGACACATTGCAGAATTACGTTCGATTCCTTTCTATTATATTACATATTTTACTTGAATGTACACTTTATATAAAAATTCATTTTAGCATTAAGTCTTTATTCTTTTACACTTTGCTTATATTTATATTGCAACATTCGTCTTTACGTTTAGAGAAAGAAACTTTTATTTTGTATTAACTCGTCACTTCCGCCAGCTGCTGGCTTGGAGGTGCAATACAGCAGAGATTTTTACATTTCAAGATCATTTTATTAGTTTTTAAATGTCTGTAAAGATAATTTCTCTCTCTCTCTCTCTCTGCCAAAACTAACACTATACTAACATTTATAATCATATATAAATTAAATTATATTTACAAACATGAAATTTATTATTAAAATATTTTTAAAATCTCAAATATATATAAATCTCAATTTTGTGAGTATATATATATATATACTCACAAAATTGAGATTTATATATATTTGAGATTTTAAAAATATTTTAATAATAAATTTCATGTTTGTAAATATAATTTAATTTATATATGATTATAAATGTTAGTATAGTGTTAGTTTTGGCAGAGAGAGAGAGAGAGAGAAATTATCTTTACAGACATTTAAAAACTAATAAAATGATCTTGAAATGTAAAAATCTCTGCTGTATTGCACCTCCAAGCCAGCAGCTGGCGGAAGTGACGAGTTAATACAAAATAAAAGTTTCTTTCTCTAAACGTAAAGACGAATGTTGCAATATAAATATAAGCAAAGTGTAAAAGAATAAAGACTTAATGCTAAAATGAATTTTTATATAAAGTGTACATTCAAGTAAAATATGTAATATAATAGAAAGGAATCGAACGTAATTCTGCAATGTGTCTCTCAGTGAAGATATAAAGATAATAATAAGAACAAATGAATATATATGAAAATAAGAGCAGTGAAAGACCAGGAACAACTCTAACATAGATTATATTTATGTTTTAAAATGTTATACCAAAAAATACATTTCTGTAGTAAATCTTAAAGTGTGACGATGATGTTTGCTGATGATATTGTGATCTGTAGTGAGAGTAGGGAGCAGGGGAGAGGAATAAAATTGAGACAGAATACATGAGTGTGAACAAAAGGGGGGACAGCGGAGTGGTGAGGATGGAGGGAGTAGAGGAGGTGAAGGTGGAGGAGTTTAAATACTCGGGGTGGACAGATCAGAGTAAAGGCGAATGTGGAAGAGAGGAGAAGAAGAGAGTGCAGGCAGGTTGGAATGGGTGGAGAAAAGTGACAGGAGTGATCTGTGACAGACAGGGACCAGCAAGACTGAAAGGGAAGGTTTACAGGATGGTAGTGAGCCCAGCTATGCTATATGGTGTTGTAGACAGTAATGCTGCTGAAATGACAGGTGGTTTGGAGACCCAGTCAGTACAATACTTTACTCTGGACATGTCCAAACCAACACAGTCTCACTTCTCTCAATTTGTCTCCAAACCGTCCAACCTGAGTTGTCTCTCCAATATTCTCGTTCCTAATTCTGTCACTATCCATGGAAAAGTAAAATAAGATGTAATTGCACTTCCGGTCCAGCAGGGGCGGCAGAGCGGCTGGAGCGCAGAGAGAACTGAAGAAGGTGAGAAATGGCGCCTTGCTGAACGGCTCGGCTGAATGTTTCACGTTTATCAGCTTTAACGTGGGTTTACTTTTCTCCTCAATGACTAAACCGGTTGTGGATGAAGTAAAGTGGGCTTTATTTCCCGTTAATTGCTTAAACCGGTTCTGTTTTTACTGTAAAATGGGTTTAATTCTCTCCTCAGTGATTAGACCGGTTTGTTTTATTGTAAAGTGGGTTTAATTCTCTCCTCAGTGACTAGACCGGTTTGTTTTATTGTAAAGTGGGTTTAATTCTCTCCTCAGTGACTAAACCGGTTTGTTTTTACAGTAAAATGGGTTTAATTCTCTCCTCAGTGATTAGACCGGTTTGTTTTATTGTAAAGTGGGTTTAATTCTCTCCTCAGTGATTAGACCAGTTTGTTTTATTGTAAAGTGTGTTTAATTCTCTCCTCAGTGACTAAATCACTAAATGTGGGGTGGTGGTACTTGTCTATGGTCCTGTGGCTCAAGAGGTCCCAGGTTCGAATCCCACCTCCAGCACTACCACCACTGGGTCCCTGAGCAAGACCCTGAACCCCGAGTGTCTCCAGGGGGGGCTGTCCCTGTAATTAGGACATGGAAGTCGCTCTGGACAAGAGCGTCTGATAAATGCAGCGAATGTAATTCAGTTTGTTTTACTGTAAAGTGGGCTTAATTCTCTCCTCTGTGCTGAAAGTGTTCTGTTTTTACTGAAGTGTTTGTGGAGGATGTTCGTGGCCAGAAGTATCGCTGCGGATCATAAAGACCTGATTCACGATGTTTCTTATGATTTTCATGGGCGGAGGATGGCGACCTGCTCCAGCGACCAGAGCGTGAAGGTGAATAAACATTAATATGCATATTAATAATAATGTTGTTTATTCAGGGGCAGAGGTGGCCCAGTGATGTGGTACTCACCCTCCGGATCAGAAGGTCGTGGGTTTGTGTCCAAGACCACTAGGTCACCCTGACGTACCCATGAGCAAGATACTGTCCCCAGCACTGCTCCCTGGGTACAGTGTTTGCAGCCCAATGCTCCGTGTGTGTTCGTTCACTGGCATGTTTCGACAGGTTAAATGCAGAGGACAAATTCACTGCTGACATTGTGGGAGTTAATTAAAATGACGCACTTTAATATCACACACACACACACCATTAAAATTAACCTTGCAGCGACAAGATCAGGTAAACAGCACACATTAATATTCATGTAAACATTAATAATAAACATGCAGAACACGAATATTAATTGTATAAACACACAACATTAATATTAGCGGAAAAGATACAGATCACAAATATTATACACACGGCGCCGTTATTCACAGAACATTTATTCCAGTTAAACACAGCATTATTTTACACACATTAATATTCATACACATTGTAATCTGTTATATGCACACGCCAGCACTAATTTTATACACGCATGACAATTATAATTCATACACAACGTGTCGTTATCATCGATGATTATATTTTGCTTACCATTAATATTCTTCACCGACAGGAGTTCGCCCGAGGAGACGATCTGTGTTCACCTGACTGTGGTTTTAATGTCGTAACTGGTTGTTTTGTTTAAAACAAACAAAAAAAACTTGCAGGAAGCAAAATAACCAAAAAGCAGTTTTTCTTTGAAATGTCCAACTTTGATTACACTTTTTTTTTTTTGTAGGTTTGGGACAAAAGTGACAGCGGAGAGTGGCACTGCACTGCAAGCTGGAAGGTGTTTAGACATCTTTACCTTTCAAACTGTTTAATATCTTTAAAGCTTCCACGGAATAACTTCCTGTTCTTGTTCTGAAAAAGTCCGACACTGTTCTGTTGCTTCTGTGTTCAGACCCACAGTGGCTCTGTGTGGAGGGTGACGTGGGCTCACCCGGAGTTCGGACAGGTCCTGGCGTCCTGCTCTTTCGACCGCACCGCCGCGGTGTGGGAGGAAATCGTCGGGGAATCCAATGATAAACAGCGTGGACTCAGTCACTGGGTGAGGAAGACGGTGCTTTTCTTGTGTGGTCAGGACGTTTTCAGATTTCTGTTGGTGGGAAAGAGCATCGGTGTTGCTTTTCTTCGTTTTCTTCTTTGTTCTGTTGTTTTCTGGACAAATAGTTCAGCTATATTTTGGAAAAAAGGTGGCAGTCACATTGAACACACAACATAATTCAAATCATACACACAAGATACTGTACGACTGCACGTTCTGCGGGTACCTTGGAGATGCTCATGATATTGTGCATTAAAGTTGTATTAAATAATACAAAAGCAATAGCAAACAAGTTATTGCACTAATCTGAGTGACAAAGGAGGATTTGGAGACTGGAGAGCTCCTAAGGAGAGAAAGAAAACAAACTTTCCTCTTTCAGCGGATCGTCCGTCTCCATTTCTTCCTGTCCTTTTCTGCTGCTTCTTTTGACATTTTGCGTTTTGCTCCTCCATCAGATTAAGAGAACCACGCTAGTGGACAGCAGAACGTCGGTGACGGATGTGAAGTTTGCCCCGAAGCACATGGGCCTGGTTCTGGCCACCTGCTCTGCGGACGGTGTGGTGCGAATCTACGAGGCGCCGGACGTGATGAACCTCAGCCAGTGGAGTCTGCAGCATGAGATCTCCTGCAAGCTCTCCTGCTCCTGTATCTCCTGGAACCCATCCAGGTCTGAACACACAGGCTGAGAGACACAACATGCTGCTGATTATTTGTATGATTGTTAAATCGCACTGAAGTCAGACTGGATTAGTCAGCGATGGCAAGGAGTCTTCATGGGTTGATCTTCGGCCCTTAGCAACATGGAGATTGCAGCTAAAATGGGCTTTATTTCACTTGTTTTTCAGCTCCCGTGCTCATCCTCCCATGATCGCTGTTGGCAGTGACGACAGTAACGTCACCTACAGCGGAAAAGTGCAAATCTATGAATACAATGAAAACACCAGGTGGGTCCACGTCTCCTGTTTACTCCCAGGTCCATAATTCAGTGTGAGATGTAAGCAGTCATCAAGGGTGGATTAGGGGTGAATGGAACCAGACGTCATATATATATCTGAGTATTTCTGTCCCCCACTGAAGCTCCATGAGTGTCTCTATGGGACGGTGATGATGGTAAAATAAAACTCTAAACTAAATCCCCTTTCTCTGGCGCCTCACGGAACCCATCGGGTTCAGTTTTTGGTCCAAAATCTTAAACAACTTCTCCGGCATCAGGCAGCATCTCCACCACCAGTTCATGCCTCTGAGGGACGTTCAGACGTCCGCTTCCATTCATTCAGTCAATTATTCGGACAGCACGTTTCTCTTTTATGGGGAAATTTTAAAGTTGGTGAAATCCCCCTTAAAACACAGCTTCGCTACACGGGTGTACATGTTGTGAAAGTCTTATGTTTTTTCCGGACAGGAAATACGCTAAAGCAGAAACGTTGATGACTGTTACCGATCCTGTTCACGACATCGCCTTTGCTCCAAATCTGGGGAGGTCTTTCCACGTCCTCGCCATAGCAACCAAAGATGTCCGCATCTTTAAGCTTATTCCTCTCCGGTAAGTCGGTTCACTCAGAAGAAAGTGTGCATTTTATTCTTGTTGGCATGTTTTTATTGTTGGCTGTATTGAACAGCATGGCAGGTTCATTTGTTTTTAGATGATTTAGGGATGCATTGACATGAAATTCTTAGATATTTGATATTTTTCATGTAAAGGTTTGTCAAAATTGCTAAATTATATATTTTTTGCTAAAGTAGAGTTAAAAATGAGGCAAAGTGAGAGAATTTTAACGCAGGATTACATCACCCGATCATTGTGCTCAAAGTTTAAATCGAGCATCTTTGGTTTCGAAATCATCTTGGTATCTGCCGATATCATTCTGCAGATTATTAGTTTTGTTCCTTAAAGCAGAAGATGGTTTAAAAGGAATATCTGGGGTCGTAATCATGTTAAATATAATGAAAGTATTTCAGAAGTGATGGTTTTTGTTTTAAAATACAAGCTTGTTGTAAATATTGTTTCATCAGTGTGATTTTCACTGATGATGAAAACCTTTTAGGACCTTAATGTCTGCTTTCAACTAACAGAGTGTTATCTGCTTTAATAGAATGCCAATCATGCTGAATAGAGTTTAATGTCATTATGCATTGTGTGCAGGATTTACAGCGTTCTCACAATTAATGGAATTTATGAAATTTGATAATTTCTTTGGCCGAATCATGAGGAATTTTATGTTTCAGTTTTTGTTCATGATTGATTTGGTCAAATTGTGTAAATTAAATTATTCCCATTTAAGAGAGTTCTTTGCTGAAGGTTTGGAAGTAAAGTCCAAAGATCGAAAGGTTTAAAATCCCGTGGTTGTGGTTTTTTTTTTTTTTTTTTTTTCTCTCCCTCCTTCCATCGGGGAAAAGTCAAAGAATTGGACATTTGACTTTGAGGAGGAATCTTAGTTTCACATCTGACTGAATCAAAGTCCTTTTCTACCCCCAGGAGAGAAAGTGCCACCAGCTCAGGTCCCACTAAGTTTGAGGTGCAGGTGATGGCTCAGTTTGACAGCCATAACTCTCAGGTGTGGCGGGTGAGCTGGAACATCACCAGCACCCTGTTGGCGTCCTCCGGGGACGATGGCTGTGTTCGCCTTTGGAAAGGTCAGTTGTTTTTTTTGTTGAGTCGTAATCATTCTCACTCTTTCTGAGCTGCTCGTCCTGATTAGGGTGGCAGACGGTGCTGAAGTCTATCCCAGCTCTCACAGGGCAAAAGGGGGGGGGGCATCATGGACATGCCCCAGTCTATTGTAGGGAAGACACACACACACACACACCCCTAGGGGGACAATGTATCGTCTCCAATCCACCTGATGAGGAAACCGGAGCTCCTGGAGGGGAAACACAGACTTGGGGAGACATGTCCACTCCACTCAAACTACCCGGACTGTCCTGCCTGGGAATCGAACCGAGGACTATTGTGGCGCCCAGTATTAACCTTATAAACTGTTATGACCGACTGCTCTGGCTTCTTCACATCCTCTTCTCGCCACCATCTACATTCAAAGATCTGTCTTTGCAGAAAAAAATCCCTTCTTCTGTTGTGCAACAAAACAGGAACCTCACCGGTGATTAGGGTTATTAGATCAAATAAGCACAAAGTAACAGAAGGGATATAATCAGTATAGAAAACTGACCATTTAAGTAAAACAACATTAAAGAAAAAGTAAACGTGTATTTGTTCAGGAATAAGAGCCACTGATCAACTGAAGCCAGCAGTTTTGGGGGTGGATCTGATCTCCACGAGGAGCCGGTTCCAGCAGGGGGCAGCATAACGACTAGTCTAGTCCTCCAGAATGACCAAATGGATCAGAGCATTACAAAGCCCTTTTAAGTAAAGGCAACATTTTTCATTATGGGATTTCACATTTTTGCAGCCCATTACTGTCAGAAAAAAAGACCTGCAGCGTTCTGTCTTTATTGCTAATCAGGGAACAGTGTGGTCCCTGGTCAGCTGAGGCAGTTTTTTGCATGAAATCAAGAAGGGTTTGACATTTCTACCATAGACACAGTGAAATGAAGCAACTTTCCTGCAGGAACCTGGTGCTGCACACAATACTGAGCATGACATAAGGCTAAACGAGTGCAGACAGAACAATGTACAGTGGAAGTGCAGAATGGAAAGTCTTCATAATGTGCAAACAAGCAGGATTAAATATGCAAAGTTGTAAATAAATGTGCATAAGTTCATGGGAATGTGTTGTGGTTCAGGGACCTAAATGAATGTTTTAAGGGAGTAAAGTATAAATTCTGGTGTTGAGGCAACGTGTACAGTGTCAGTCCACCTTAAATATTCCATCAGGGTACCATCCTGTTGCTGAGATGCTGGAAGTACGGACTTTTTTTTTTTTTTTTTTTCTTTCTCAGAATTCCCTCCTGAATCTCAAATACAAAACCACGTGTCTTTTGTTTTCTGCAGCGAACTACATGGATAACTGGAAGTGTACGGGGATCCTGCGCGGCGACGGAAGTCCGGTGAACGGCTCGGCCAATCAGAGCGTGGCTCTGAATGCTGTCGGTGCCGGAGTTCAGGCTCAGAACAGTGTGGTTGGAGCGGCATCGGCTGGCAGGTACAGAGGGCTCTGCTCACGGCATGGAAAATCTCCTTAACCCTGCTCTCTTAGTTCTGCGCTTGACTCTCACTGTCTAATGATCCATGTAGTTGTCATTAACGACTTGATTGCATTTTTTCACGTTCTGTATCGACAGGTTCAAGTCTGCACTTCTCACGTTTTTTTGCACTTGTTTCAGTGTCCGAAAATGATAAAAACTTGGCGGAAATATAAAAAAATGGATTTTCTTCATGTAGATTTTTCATGGGGGTGGAGAGATCTTTTCCCCCTTGTTAAACAGTGACCGCTGACCAGCGTCTCCACATTTTGAAGGAAGTGTTTTTGGGATTAAGCAGTTTATTTATTTGAGATTGAGATTTAAAGGAAGGTGCCAAAATCTGTTCATGTTGAAGTTTAAAAATACAGATATTCACAAGTAAATGATCATAAACAGTAAAAATCAGATTTTTTTTTTTACTGTGTGAAATTATGTAAATCATGTTTATTGCAAATCAACAAGCTTGTAAGAAGTTAACCTTCTATAATCGTTCAGAGTAACCCAATAAAACACACACACAATTACATATAGTCTCTCTTTAACCCCAATTTAGAGCTCAATTGCTTTGTTACAGTGGGTTTTATGTTAGTAATCTTAAATCATGGGGTTTTAGCCTCTGTGTTTAAGGATAAATACTTAATGATCAGGAAAAAAGCCCAAAAACTCGAAGGACACCTTACTGCATTCATGTGTCATCATCTTCGTCGTCGTCGTCTTCTTCCGGCTGCTCCCGTTTAGGGGTAGCCACGGCAGATAATCAGTTTCCATTTCTTCCTGTCCTCTGCATCTTCCACCTGCATGTCCTCTCTCACCACATCCATAAACCTCGTCTTTGTCCTTCCTCTTCTCCTCTTTCCTGGCAGCTCCATCTTTAACATCCTTCTACTGATAAACTCCTCGTCTCTCCTCTGGACGTGTCCAAACTAACGTCCCCTTGCTTCTCTAACTTTGTCCGCAAAATGTCTAACCTGATCTGTCCCTCTAATATACTCATTTCTAATCCTCGTCACACCCAGCAAACATCTCAGCATCTTTTAACTCTGACACCTCCAGCTCCGCCTCCTGACTTTTCTTCAGCGCCACTGTCTCCGACCCGTACAACATAGCTGGTCTCAATACTGTCCTGTAAACATTCCCTTTCACTCTTGCTGGTGTGTCACAAATCACTCCTCTCACTCTACACCCATTCCAACCAGCCTGCATGCTCTTCTTCCACACTCGCCATGTAATTCACTCAAGAAAGGCAATTTTCTGAGGCACCACCTGGAGCTAAACTTTCTTGGACCAGAACGTCTGGTGTCAAAGTGTAGAAGAGGAGTTCGGAACAGAACACTAGTCTGCTAAATCCACAGAAACGCAAAGTGCATTTTAACAAACGTTAAAAAATATGGGGAACTGATCGAACTGGAAAAAACATCTCACTAGTTTCTCTGTTTACTTTTACACCTAAAAATGAGGCTCATAGAGACGTTTTGGACGACAGACCAGCCTCTCCGAAACATTCTGCTTGTGCAGAGCCCCACAGCTGAGTCATTAAACAAGGAAGGCTGTTGTCTGCAGTGGGTTTGGGGAATTTGGGCTTTTGATGAAGCACGCTAACTTTAAGTTGTTGCCATGGAGATTACATCCTAGGCAACGAGTGATTCTCGCTAGAAGAGGATGAGGCTGCTTCAGTGATGCCAAAATATCTGACAGGGATTTTTATTTTTTTTCCCTGCTGAACACACAAAGAAAGATTTGTGAGCGTTAACACTTCAGTTTTGGGGCATTAAAATAAAGATCTGGCCCAAAGGATCAGCGGTTGGAGCAAAACTGCAAAAACCCCAGTTAAAATAAAATTAGACGCATGTGTCCAGACTCTCCAGTGTGTTCTTGTATAGCCTGAACGAGCCTTACAGAATGCTCGTAAATTCCCATTCAGACTAATGACATCTACAACCATCTATCCCGACACCGTGAGCTTTTAACCAAGTGAACATCAGCCACCATGAGGACCAAAAGAACAGCTGACACGCAGAGTTCTGACCAAGAGAACGTCCAGAATGAATCTATATATTTTAATATTATTTTCTTAAGCGGTTCACAATAAAATGACAACAAATATTCCTTTAGAGATTCTGCAGTGTGCACCAGACTCTTTTCTTGAACGGGGCTTTTTGAAGACTGTTAAGCTTGTCTAGCACAGTTTGGGTGAGACCTGTCGAGGATCAGCATCTGGAAAGGAGTCTGTAAATAATCACATCTGTTTGTTTTTCTTGAAGGCTTGTTTTGTCACGAGCTGAACTGTGTTTTTGTCTTGTTTTTAACAGAAAAAAAACTCAGCTGATGCCCGGCTAATGGCGACTGGCTGCTTGCTGCATGAACACACACACACACACAGTTATTCAAGATCGGAAGAGAATTCCCCCGACGACTCCACTGACAAGCCTCAAACACTCCCTCAACTACTAATCCAGCCGTGTGTGCCAACAGTGTGTGGCATGTGGATTGAAAGTGAAGAAATGTGTGTGTGTGTGTGTTTACCTTTTTTTTGTAAAAATCTCAAAGCTGTTAATGTTACTCAGCAGCAGACGTGGCCACTATCCTGTCATTTTTTTATTTCTCTAATTCAGAAAAAAGGTGCATGAGCTCCAGTTAGATGGCAGCAGTAATTACACAGTAATTAAATAGTAATTACATTTCTCCCCCTTCACACTTTACCTGAAAGGGAATTCAATATTTTTTCTTTTCTAAACTCCGCCGTCAGTGCGTAGTTGAGACGTAAGCAGCATCATCCAGGGCAGGTTTGGATTTCTGAATGTTTCCAGACGTCCCAAACCTGTGTATTTTGGGTAGAGTGGGTCTTCCTGTGTAGAGTGTCTCTGTGGGACGGTGACGATGGTAAAATAGTCCATCAGAACTAAATCACTTTTCTTTGTGTCCCTCCACCATGAACGGGTTCAGTTTTAGTCCAGAATCTTCTCCAAACTAAAACAACATCTCTGACACCAGACAGCGTCTCCACCACCAGCTCACATCTGTGAGGGACGTTCAGATGTCCGGTTCCGTTCACACACACTGGGGACGGTTCTGACTTGCAATAAAGCCACGCCGTTTACATTTTAACCATTAATCTACAACTTTCCTTTTGGGAAGCTCATACGGTTTGAACGATCTGTCGTTTATCAACCGTTGTTCAGTTTTTAGATTGAGAAACTGAGCTGACACAAAGCTGAAAAAGATCAGCTTTCGTTTAAAAAATGCGGACATGACATCAGTCCAGTTTGACAGTGAAACAGATGCCTCAGGTTCCTCGTGTCCACTGACTGGAGGAACAGGTCGTTTTCTCTTTATGGGCCGAAGTTGTAAAGAGCGTGGAGTTTTTAACTGCGCGTGCTGGACGTGTTCTAGGACACATAATTGTAATTTCTTAAAAGGTTCAAATGCAAAGTGGATGAAACTGAACTGAGGTTTTTGTTTTTGTTTTTTTTCCTTCTCATTCATTCAATTATTCATTCCTCACTTAAGCATGGACCATCTTTTCCTCTGATATTTTGGTAGTTGAGGACGGACTGCCATTAATGCCTTAAACTGTACTAATTACAGCAGTGTGTGTGTGTGTGTGTGTGTGTGTGTGTTAGAATACAGCCTGTTGCCTCCCTTTACTGTGTTTTTGCTGTTACACAGCACAGACAGCAGACGGAGACAGTCGACTGCTTTGATTCAATTGCTGATCCTTTGGTTTTCACAACGATCCAGAGAGACTGCACGGATTTTAAACTGGGGTTCAAAAAGTAAAAACGCAACCCAGGATTTCATCCCAGAAGCCTGGCTTCTCTTGTTTGCCGCCATATCCAGGCTGCTGGAATGAAATCAATGGGAGGGTTATTACTTTTTGGATTTGGACTTCAGATCAGTACAGTCTCTCTGTGCTTCAGTCTTAATGGAGGACCAATAAAAGTGTTTCTTAACCAGTTTAACAGAATTGTATGCTTAAAAACACCCACTTCAGCTCTGGTGTTTCAGGGGGAGCTTAGCTGGAGCGGGTGGAACCGTAGTTCAGTCCTCCAGGGTTGGTTGGAAACACCGGAAGTAGTTTAGCTTTACACTGAGCATGATTATTAGGTGAGTGAGTGTTTTGAGGATGAATTTTAATCTGGAACAAATCCAATTCTACCAGTCCATCCAGAAGGAAATGTGTGTCACAATTATTACACAACAATTGGTGCAGAATTATTACTAAACTAAATGAACAATTTACCAAATCAGACTTACTTATTTTCATCTGTTAAAGTGAGAATAAAAGAATTTACAAATAAACATTTCTGACTTTTAAATAAAAGAAATCAGTGACCAGTACATCCGCCCTTCTTCTCAATAACAGTCATAATCCCTCCGATCATGGAGTCGGTCAGTATTTGTTGATCAAATTTCTGGCAAGCAGCTCCACAGACTCCCAGACTCTGTTCAGAGAGGAGGACTGAGGTGAAAGTGGTGCTCTGTGTCTGTTACTCATCCAGCCATGGGACCGTCCATCTGGTCCATCAAGAGTCTTTCTCATCTGAACTCCATCAAACCTGAAAAATCTGTCTGGAGATGTTTCTTGGTCCAGTCTTGCTGTTTCTGCTGATGTGTCTTGTTCAGTGATGGGGGGGTTTCAGTCTTCCTTACCTTGTTCTTCTGGACACTCCAGGTAGGTTCAGTTCTGGAATATGACGAACTGGGGGATCATGGCTTCCTGGGAGCTTCACGTTTGATTCTTCTCAAATCTTTGGAAGTTCACTTCTTTTGTTCCTCAACTCGTTGACTGTTCATGACAAACTGTTAGATGGTTCTGTGATCACGACCTGAGATCTTGGACATTTGAGGAGAGCTGCATCTGAAAGACTTTCTACAAGAAGCTCCTAATAATTCTGCACACCTTGGTAGAGAGTGTTGATCCTTAGGCCACACCCCCCTCATTACACAAACTCACGGCACCTGATCTGCTTACATCCAATCAGCATTCAGGTTTCTACAGCTTGGAGTTGGAATACCTGCAGAAAGAGGATGATCTGGTGGAAACACTCACTCGCCTGATAACTGCTCACAGTGTGGAGGTGCTCAGTTTGAAGAAAGGGGTTTCCATTAAAGTGGCCCCAAACTCAGGCCTCTACAGTTCAAGATAAGCTGAATGCTGGTGAGCTGTGATTTGAGGCCAAACCTTATGGTTCTGGTTTGATCATTCCATGAGATTTTTTGTCAACTTACTGCATGTCTGGTTGATTTGTGTGTATTAAATAAAATTTGTCACAGCATGGTGTGTGTGTGTGTTTCCTGGTTGTTTTGTGTTTTACACCGATGCCCATTTGTCACTTTGCTGTTTGTGATGATTTGTGCAAAAATGTAATTTAATATTTTAAAAAATAAGAGTCTGACACTAGAGGGCGCTCCTGAGGGCGTCTGAAATAAATGCTCCTTTTCCTGTTTAAATTCACCAAACAAAGCTTTAACTTCTTTAAAAAGCTTTTGTTATTGTAGCACTTTCTAACAAAGGCTCACGAGCTTTCAACAGTTCATGAAAATGAAGTGAATTTAAAATTAAGGAGTTTAGTTTAAGTGAGCCGTAAAGAAAAAAATTCAAAATGTGTTCTTGAGGTCAGAAAGAGAAACGAAATGTATTTAATGATCCCGCAGACCGACAGCTGCCCTTTTCGGTTTCTAATCAGGTACATTATTACAACCGGCACTACCATCGCCATGTTGTTCAGAAATGGCGAACTCTGCCTTCTAGTGGATGCACTGTTTAACATGCACAAACGAAAAGGGTGGATGGAATAATGTGAGGGTTAACAGGTTCATTGGCTCACTTTCTTTCCTAGAAAACAACATTTCAGTACGTCCAAGCGTTCGTCTATAGACACCGTGTGGCGAGAGAGATGGTTAGATGAATATATAGATTCTTTATTGTCATTGAGATCCACTCATTAATGCAGTGCTACAAGATAAGGTCTACAGATGCACAATAATCTAAAATAGTTCTTGACTTAAGCTATAAAAATGTTTTGTTTTTTTTTAAAGTTCGATTTTGGCTAAAACACCTGAATGTCTACATACATTTGGCCATGTAATGTTGCAAAAGAGCAAAGCTTATATACAAAATATATATTCTAAGCAGCAATCTCACTTACGTAGTTTCTGAGACGGTACGACTCACTGTCGTCTGCACTGATCTGCCCCCTGCTGCACCGTGTGTATGGGTTAGATGCAGAGGCTGAAGGGGCAGCGGTGGCCTAGTGGTTAGTTAGTTGGTCCCAGGATCAGATGGTCATGGGTGCGAATTCCAGACCTGTAGGTTGCCTTGAGATACCCTTGAGCAAGGTACCGTCCCCGTCACTGCTCCCTGGGTGATTTCAATAGCTGGCCCCTGCTGCGTGTGGGTAAAATGCAGAGGTGTAATTTCGTTGTGCCTCAAGAATAGTCACTTTCACTTTCAAATGGGTCTCAAAAAGATCTTTTCAAAAAGATCCCCGTTAGTTCCCTTTCTGTTACTAAGAGAGACATTTTTATGCACTCACTGATTGACGGTTTGGTGGAGTGATTCCGTCACTTTGTCTCCTCACAATTACAGGGTTGTGGGTTCGATTCCCAGTCTGGGTCCTTTCTGTGTGGAGTGCACATGTTCTCCCCGTGTCTGTGTGGGTTTCCACGAGCTCTGGTTTCCTCCCACCGTCCAAGCACATGATGGGGCAGCGGTGGCCTAGTGGTTAGGGAGTTGCCCCGCATCGGAAGATTGTGGGTTCGATTCCCTCAGAAGTAGGTTGCCCTGAGGTACCCTTGAGCAAGGTACTGTCCCCATCACTGCTCCCCGGGCACTTTCAATAGCTGCCCACTGCTGCACGGTGTTCGTGTGCATGAGTTAAATGCAGAGGTCCAATTTCGTTGTGGTTCACTGTGTGCTGTGCTGTGACCTCGCAATGACAAGGGTTGTCACTTTCACTTTTCACTTTCACTTTCAGGTGGACTGGAGGCAAAAAACTGACCCCTAGGTGTGACTGTGTTAAGTGAAAGTGACTATTTGTGAACACAACACACAGATTGTGAACACAGCACACAGTGGTGTGTTCCAGCAGGGGGCAGACATACCCAGCACCCGGGGAGCAGTGACGGGGACAGTACCCTGATCAAGGTTATGTCAGGGCAGGGCAACCTACTGGTCTGGGACTCAAACCCCCTGCTGGACAGTGTGTGTGTGTTAAATACAGAGGATGCGTTTGGTTGTGGTTCACTGTGTGCTCTGTTCACAATCACGATTTGTCACTTTCACTTCACTAAAGGCATTTTTCCCCCAAAATATGTGCTATGTGGTGCTTTGCAGGGTTTCCAGCACAGCATTATTTCTCTCCGCCTCATCAGCTCTGCAGAACTCAAGATTTTATATCATTTACATTTTTATTTTATTCAGTGTTCTCTTGCGGCTCCCAGCATGTATTGCGCTCATAATAACTTTCCCCACAGAAACAAAGACATGCACTGGTGTAGAGGTTAATAAACCCAGATGTGATGGCTTACTTCCCACCAGCAGGAAAAAGAAGCCAAATTGAGGCACAGTGCTGTGCAAAAGTCTTGATCCCCTCATTTCTTCATCTTTCTATTCCAGACTTTTTTGTATGTTTAATGTTGAGGAACAGTTCTCCAGATCTTCCTGAAGGACAGTGTTGTTGTCTCTCATTTTCAGTCCAGTCTCTGTACCTGAGCAGTTCTCCAGATCTTCCTGAAGGACAGTGTTGTTATCTCTCATGTTCAGTCCAGTCTCTGTACCTGAGCAGTTTGATAGTTCTGTGTTGGTTAATCCACACAGTGATCTACGTCTGAACCTTCAAGCAGAACAAAGCGTCTAACTTAAGACATGAAGCAGTGAAGAACCAGGAGCAGATGATTCCAGATGATCAGGTGATTCGTTTACTGCTGACACTGAACGCTGAGTGGATGAAACCCTTTATCTAGAACCTTGTATCTTTAGACACTTTGCAGCCTGGAGCACTGAAACATTTGCTCCGGTTTGTTTTTTTCATGTAATCCTAATCTGATGATGATCAGGCAGATTCAGGCAGGAAATTGTATTTTTGCACCAACAATGTGCTTCCCTGTGAAATATAAAGAAAGGAAGGGATTTTGATCTGATGAATCATTTTTTTATGATTTAGGACCAACATAGGTTCTTACATCACACCGCTGATAAAATATTCATTTCCCAGCTAACAACGAAAAAAAACGTTTTTGAAACTTATCATGATGTCTCACCAAGCAGGTCTGAAGTTCCTCCCACCTTCATGATGCACTGCAGTCTTGAATATCACTCACTTCCTGGAAATGTGGCACGGCTTTTTTTCTTCCATCACAACTTATCAAACCTCAGAAAAACTGTGTAACTGTGTATTTATTGTGTGAAAACAATGGGTGGAAGATCGTTGTTGATCTTTTAATGTAGTACATAAATTAAATCAGTGATCTGACCATACACCACAGACTTGGGAAAAAAAAAGACATGTTTTTGGACAGCAGGGACAACAGGCCTCCTCAGGAGGACGGGTGCTGGTCTACAGTCAGTCAAAAGGTGTGGAGGAATCTGATTCCAGATCAGTCCTGCTTTGTGAACACCAGTCCTGGTTTCTGGTGACGGCCTTTAGCGCTGAATCTTACGTCACAGTGATGGTGAATGGAACTCAACGTCTACCTGTGAAAGTGAAAGTGACTGTCATCATGAACACAGTGAACCACATTCTCTGTATTTAACACATGCCGTCCAGCAGGGGGCAGACATATCCAGCACCCAGGGACCAGTGATGGGAACCTCAGGGCATTTACATTTACATTTACGCAATTTAGCAGACGCTCTTATCCAGAGCGATTTCCATGTCCTGATTACAGGGACAGTCCCCCTGGAGACACTCAGGGTTCAGGGTCTTGCTCAGGAACCCAGTGGTGGTAGTGCCAGAGGTGGGATTCGAACCTGGGACCTCTTGAGCCACAGGTCCATAGACAAGGGCAGGTTTGGGATTTGAATCCACGACCTTCCAGTCCTGGAGCCTCATCCCTGAACACTAGAGCACCGCTGCCCCGGGTGGCATAATGTTATCAATGTTGCCTCCTAGTTCCTGTTCCAAAGTAAAGAAGCCAGATTTTGGAGACGTCTTGGCTGATCAACCTCATGTAGGGCTGGTGGATCTCTGTGGATGTCTGATCTTTCAGTAAATTGTTTCTTTAAACCTGTTATTGACTCGGTGCGTGGTTTATAAAAGATGCAGCTGTGGCTCCTAAAGCTGGAAAAAGAATTACTCCTCAGATCCTTTGCTGTTTTTGACCTTTATCCTTGTTTACTGATGGAGGTCTGGGGCTCAGGTGTGCATGTGTGAGCTGTTTGTCACTCATCCTTTTAACACATGCAGATCTGCTGTTCTGGATCGTGGTGCATCATGGTCTGGTGATAAAAGGGAATAAACACGGAACTATTATTATATCATAAAATGATGTTTATAAAGGAGAATTAATGTCTATTATGCAAATATGTGCTATGAATAACGTTGATTTCTTGTGTGTGTGTGTGCGTGTGTGTGTGTGTGTGTGCGTAGATATTTTTTTCCACACTTGGACACCCCTCGAGCTGGATCCAGGCTGGCCCTGCTCCTCCCTCCTCCCGCGCTAATTGAGCAGACGTGTGAGGCCGATTACACTCACACACACCAACCGCCGCAGATACGCCGGCGAAACACAACCACCGTCCCCATACAGGCCACGGAACATGACTGAAGCACACACACACACACACACACACCCCTGAAGCTTCAGATGCGTTGGCTTGTGTTTTAAAAACTGTCCCTCGGCTTCACTTCTCCAAATTAAGGCAAAGTTTCTTCCTGTGAGAGGAGAATTCCACTGATTTCCACCAAACTCAGTGACAACTATGGTGAATGGAACCAGAGATCTCCAACGAAAATCTCCTCTTCAACCCCCCAGTGAAGCTCCTTGTGTCTCTGAGTGTTTCTGTGGGAGCACAGCAAAGCCATATTTAAATATGGAGAATTGCTGGAGTCATCCTTTATTTCAAGTGTTAAGGGACATTAGCTAAATACAGGACCCATCTATTCAGTGTCTCACTAATTTTTGTTACGAAATCAGCTCAAACATGTCGTAAATAAAGGTTGGCTTTTTCACGTTTTCTTTCTTTTGTTCATTTTTATGTTGAGTTTAATGCCTTAGAAGTATTTTTATTATACAGGCTGTTGTAGAAATGCTAACCATCATTATAATATTACTACAGGGGAACCTCAGGGCCCTCAGAAGATCTCGGGACATTAAAAAAATATGTTTTTAGTTCATTTTTATTGTAAAGATTCAAAATCTCCCACAGTCTGGCAGAACTATTCTCACTTCATTCAAAAAATCCAATCAGGATGTTTCTCTGTCTAGTGCCATCAGGATGAAAGTTCACAGCTGTCTGTCCTTCTGTAAACATCATCCTGACAGCAGTGTAAGAAGAGGGATTCTCCACAAGACACATGCAGACGTCCCCAGAGTGGAGCTCTGTCAAGGACGTCACTGTTTTTAGGGGCTGAAGTACTGCATCAGGGGCTGGATAGAATCTTACAGCTTGCTCTCAGCTGTTTTCGGTGGACTGATGATCTAAATATTTTTTTTTTTTGGAACACAGGGAAAATATGCTCATGCTGAAGCTCTACAGGTTTTTACTCTCCAAGAATGCTATGAATGAACTACAACTAAACTAGATTAGATGAGATTATATTATATTATATTAGATTAGATTAGATTAGATTAGATGAGAGTAGATGAGATGAGATTAGATTAGATTAGATGAGATGAGATTAGATGAGATTATATTAGATTAGATTAGATGAGAGTAGATGAGATTAGATGAGATGAGATTAGATGTGATTATATTATATTATATTATATTAGATGAGATGAGATGAGATTATATTAGATGAGATTAGATGAGATTCTATTAGATGAGATTATATTATATTAGATTAGATGAGAGTAGATGAGATTAGATGAGATGAGATTAGATTAGATTAAATGAGATTAGATGAGATGAGATGAGAAGAGATTATATTAGATGAGATTATATTATATTATATCATATTAAATTAGATTAGATTAAATGAGATTATATTATATTACATTACATTATATTATATTATATTAGATTAGTTGAGATGAGATTAGATGAGATGAGATGAGATTGAACCAGAAATGCAAAGGCCAGAATAAATACAGTATATATGACAGAGTGCAGTATAAGTAGAACTGAATGTTAAAGTATGTGCATGTAGGAAAGAGTAAATACACAGATTATAACAATCATAAAAATATGTACGGTGTATTAAATTTGTGTAGAAAGTAAACGTATGAGTAAGGTTGTGTTAGTTTGGACATGTCCAGAGGAGAGACGAGGAGTATATCAAGAGAAGGATGTTAAAGATGGAGCTGCCAGGAAAGAGGAGAAGAGGAAGAACAAAGAGGAGGTTTATGGATGTGGTGAGAGAGGACATGCAGAGGGACAATGAGAAAGAGGAAGATGCAGAGGACAGGAAGAAATGGAGACGGTTGATCTGCTGTGGCGATGCCTAAACGGGAGCATCCGAATCGATCAGAAAATGAAGAAAGTAAATGGACAGAATAAGCGGGAATGTATGCGTATTTATAGGTCATATGTTTTTACAGTTGATTGGATGAATATGAGGTTTGAGGAGGGACTCAACAGGTGGTTCCTAGAAATCTTCCTAGAAAGTTTCATGTACAGTAAAAATAAATTATAGTGTCCAATATAAAAGAAATACCAAAAAGGGGAAACACGTTTGGCAGGTTAAAATGAAACACATGTGGTGGGAATTTTTGGTATGTTTATGGTTTTATTCCTTTTAACTTCCAAGTGAAATGTTTTTGAAACTGTATTGGGAGAATGGATGATAAATCTTTGAATATTACACACACACACACACACACACACACACACAGCAGATGTAAGTCTTGGGGGCTTTGCCCTGCAGGTTGTTTGGCCACTGTTGTCACAGGAGTATACAGTAGGACAGTATGGTGTCCTAATTGCACACCTGGCAACCCTGTGGCCATGTCTGCACCAGGACGTCCACGCCAGCGGGGGGTCAGCGCCCCCTCTGTAAACACAGCTTTAAGGGGGTTAAATGATGACACTACTTGTCTGTGGCATAAAAGTCCTCCCTGGCTTACACACACTGGTGTCTTATCCCTCTATTAGACACACAAACACACACACACACACACTCTGTGAGCCAGCATATGTCCCCTGGGGCATCAGATTCATTCAATTAAACTCATGCGGGGCGGTGATGTCTGGGGTTCAGTACACACACACTCACTCACTCACACACACACACACACACACTCACACACTCACACACCCTCTAAGGATGTTGAATATGACTGGAAGGCTCAGACAACAAATGTGTGTGTGTTCATTTTTAAATTTTTTTTCATCTCAAGGTTGTCTGAGTGTTGTTAACAGATTTAGCTGTTAGTCTGAGCACCATGACATCACATTTAAGAGACGGAGGGATGAAAAAGAAGTCCTTTTAAAAATAAGAAACAGTTTTCCTGGATGTAGAGATTGTTAATATTAAAAAAGGAAATTTGATCACAATAAATTAAAAGAAAACATTAAAAGGATATCTATTTTCCTTTCTCACAGAACAAAAATCAAAGAGCAATTATGGAAATGCCTCTATTTTGCATTATTTTCTAATTTATTATATATATATTATATATGTATTCAGTCGTGTGAAAAAATGAAGACACCCCTATAAATGTGGATGTCTAATCTTGTTTTTATTCATTTCTGGAAAAGAAAGTGATTTAATTGCAGGCAACAAAAATGAGCCTTGATTTATTCATTAAACAAAAGATTTCAACAAAAATGTGCTGGCCAGGTCCTTCTGCAGCAAACTATCTCCAAAGCATGACACTTCCACCTCCATGCTTCACAGCTGGTATGAGGTTCTTTTCCTGGAGTGCTGTATTTGGTTTACACCAGACGTGTCCTCTGTTCTGGTGTCCAAATAATTCAATTAGACTCATCCGTCCAAAGAACATTATTCCAGAAGTCCTGGTCTTTGTCTATGTTCTCTCTGGCAAACTTCAGTCTGGCCTTGATGTTACTCTGAGAGAGTGAAGGTTTCTCCTTGCACTCCAACCATGAAGTTAAAGTTCAGTATCTTTCTGAAGCATTTTCACATTAACAGTAGCAACAGTACCCGAGAGGATATTTTAAGGTTTTTGAAGACTTCTTTTAGCATCTTGCAGTCTTCTCTTGGGGTGAACTTGCTTGGACGTCCAGACCTGGACATGTTGGCAGTTGTTTTGGAAGTCCCCCACTTGTAGACTATTTTCCGGAAGGTGGAACAGCTGATTGGAAATTCTTCTGAGATCTTTTTAAATCCCTTACTAGAATTATAAGCTGCTACAATCTTCTTTCTGAAGGCCAGAGAAGCTCTTTTGATCTCACCATGTTCTTCACTCTCACCTCAACAGTTAGGAGCACCAAACTAAAAGTCTGAGGTTTAAAAGGACAAACCTCCTTCAAAATGCTGAGTAATGATGTTGTAATCATGTGACCTGATGCGCTATACCTGTGTGTGATTTGAACCATTTTAATTGGGAATGAAGGTGGGCGTGTCCTAATTTATTCCTCACCAGAAATCACATTTTACAGAAGATTGTGAAAAGTCTTTTCTTCAGTTTTAATGGTTTAGTTATATTACTTGAATCTCCCAGTGTTGTTCAAACTGAGATTAAACATCCAATAATGTCCAAGAATGTTACAAAGGCTTTCATACGGTGTCCTAACCTTTTCACATATATTTATATATAAATATATAATATTATTCGCTGATGTTTGTAGATGAAAATAAGTCCTGCTGTGTCCTAAACCACACAGACAAGTCAGTTCCACCTTAAAGTGAAAGTGACTATTTGTCAATGTAAACAGAAGGAAGTGGAGGAGAGTGAAGTGAGGGAGGGACTTTGAATGTTAGCAGCATGACTGGTAAAGGTAGAGAATGAGCTGATATGATGGAGAGAAGAAAGGTTGATCTTCTGTGTGTGAGAGACTCGATGGAAGGATAGTACGACCAGGTGTATTGGAGGAGGGTTTCAATTGTTCTACCATGGTGTGGATGGAAGGAGGAATGGGGGAGGAGTTATCCTGCTGGGAACTGACACTTTAACAACAACACAACACACAAAATTGCTTTATAATGTTTTATTCTGTTTAGTATACATTAATTTATATCTCTCTGCAACAGGACCTGCACTGACTCCCTGTGGTTGACCACTAGGCAGCGGTGGCCTAGTGTTTAGGGAGTCGGCCACAGGATTGGAAGATGGTGGGTTCAAACCCCTCACCAGTAGGTTGCCCTGAGTTACCCTTGAGCAAGGTACCATCCCCGTCACTGCTCACCAGGCGCTTTCATAGCTGCCCACTGCTGCACGGTGTTTGCATGGGTTAAATGCAGAGGTCCAGTTTTGTTGTGTTTCACTGTGTGCTGTGCTGTGACCTCGCAATGACAAGAATAGTCACTTTCACTTCACTTTTTAACACAGGGAGGTGTTGTCCATGATGGATGTTAGTTTGGAGAACATCCTCTCCTCCCCTACCTGCTCGATGGACTTGAGCGGGCAGTCCAGGACAGAGCTGGCCCTCTTGACCAGTTTGTTTAGTTTCCCTCTGTCCCTCTCTGAGACTCTTCCACACCAGCAGACCACAGCGTAAAAAACAGCCGACGCTACCACAGTGTCATAGAATGTCCTCATGAGATGTTTGTTTACTCCAAAGGACCTCAGCCGTCTTAGCAGGTGGAGCCCTTTTAGTACAGAGCAGTAGTGTTAGTGGACCAGTCCAGTTTATTGTTGATGTGGACACCCAGGTATTTGTACTCCTCCACCGTTTCAATGCACAAACCCTGGATGTCCACCGGTGTAATGGGGGGTGACTTCCTGCGAAAGTCAATCACCAGCTCCTTTGTCTTGCTGGCATTGATGCGCAGATGATTTTTATTGCACCAACTGACGAAGTCCCTGATGACCCCCCTGTATTCCTGCTCATCTGACACACGACCAACAATAGCAGTGTCGTCTGAGAACTTCTGCAGGTGACAGGTGTCCGTGTTGTGTTTGAAGTCTGCCGTGTACAGAGTGAAGAGGAAGGGGGAGGACTGTTCCTTGTGGGGCTCCAGTGCTGCAGACCACCACCTCAGACACACAGTCCTGGAGTCTCACATACTGGGGCCTATTGGTGAGGTAGTCAATAATCCACTCAGACATGTGATGGTCCACACCCACTCCCTCCAGCTTCCCCCTCAGAACTGAAGGCCGGATTGTGTTGAAAGCACTGGAAAAGTCAAAGAACACGACTCTCACAGTGCTCTTGGCACTCTCCAGGTGAGTGAGGGCCCGATGCAGCAGGTAGATGACAGCGTCATCCACCCCAATGTGCGGCTGGTAAGCAAACTGCAGCGGGTCCAGGTCCCTCCTGACCAGTGGACGAAGGTGATGGAGGATGATCCTCTCCATAGCCTTCATCAGGTTAGAGGTGAGGGCAACAGGTCTGAAATGGTTTGGCTCCTTGGGGTGCGTCGTCTTGGGGACTGGAACGAGGCATGAGGTCTTCCACAGAGAGGTGTGAAAGGGGGCACAGGCATGTATTGGGCTTTGGTGGTTGGGTGAGGGGCAGATTCCTGAGTCAAACCTGTTAAAGAACAGATTTAAACTATTAGCCCAGTCCTGATCTCCAGACTCTGGGCCTCCCCTACTCACTGTGCTCCTTCCAGTAATGGTGTCCAATCCTCTCCACACACCTCTGACGTTGTTTTGTTTGAGCAGACACACTTGCTTTCCAAGCCAAGAACAGACCTGCAGCGTCAAATCTGACTGCACTCATCAAACAACGTGTCTGTTCTCGTCCCCTCAGAACATCAAGCTCCGCTCGCCTCGAACCTCCGTCCTCAAGAGGGAGACCTGCATCAAGACTTTTCTCAGTCCTGGCTCCTCAGTGGTGGAATAAACTTCCTCTTGTGGTCAGAACTGCTGAGTCTCTTCTGTCTTCAAACCTCGTCTAAGATACACCTGTATTTGTCTGTATTTACTGTGCTGCTGAACTATATGTTGCACTGTATGTTAAATATTTCCACTTAAATTTAATGGTATATATTTAGGGCAGTGGTGGCCTAGTGGTTAGGTTAGGTGGTTAGGTGGTTAGGTTGGCCACATGATCGGAGGATCGGGGGTTCGAACCCCTTCCCAATAGGTTGCCCTGAGGTACCCTTGAGCAAGGTGCCGTCCCCGTCCTGCTCCTCCCTGTGATGGGCTGGCGACCTGTCCAGGGTGCGTCCCCCGTCCTCGCCCTGTGTGAGCTGGGTTGGACTCCAGCACTCCCCCGCGACCCCATTTGGGACAAGCGGCAGAAAATGGATGGATGGATGGCATATATTTAACACATGATTCACCCCCAAGATGATAATTCTTCTTGAATCTTGAAATCCTGAGTGTTTAGAAGGAGAAGTGAGAGATCAAAGGTGTGATAAAGAGCTCACGATACACTCAGAATGGATCACGATAAGGATTAATATCATCATATCGCCCAGCTCTATGTTCTGCCCCGTTACAGTTCTATACTCCTGCCCAGCAGGTGTCGCTACAGAGTTTACTTCCCTCTCCTCCTTCACGAAAGCCCCGCCCCCTCGCTGCTCTGGGATTGGCCCTTCGGATTATCAGAAACGCCGTAACCCCGCCCACTCGACTCCACAAACTCTGATTGGCTGGCGCGCCTGCGCTGTTGCTTTACTTTTATGCTTTGTTTTGTTTTGTTTTTTCCCGCTCTCGCACGATTCCTAGAAAGCGCCGCGCGCTGCCGCCGAGGAAGCGTTCTAGAACACCGTGGCGTCCCAAACGCGGCGCGCGCGTCCTCCCAGAAGGCGCTGCCGGCCAATCGCGGCGCAGGAAGAGGGAGAGGGGCGGGGCCTGACCTGAGAAAAAGGTGGGAAGTGCCAAAGAAAGAAAATAAATAAATAAATGAAAAGAAGGCGGGGGGGAAAAAGCCGAGTTGTGAGTCGAGTTCGGGCAGAGGCTGTCTAGACACCCTCCCCCTCCCCCTCCTCCGGGCAGACTGCACCGTCTGGAGGCGAGAATTCTCGGGCAGAGAACCGTAAGCTGCATTTTGAACTGTTATTCGTGGTGTCTCTAGTCCTTTCTGTCCTCCCGCAGGAGGACACGGACAGGGAGCAGCTGAGGAAAGAGGGAAGAGAGACGTTAAGGTGAGGAGAGGAAGTTGGAAGAGTATAAAAGGGGGGAAAGCTGCAGGGTGTGGAGGTGCAGCCTCTTACTTAACACTCATTCTCACCACTGGAGCTCATTGGCACATCAAGCGTGTGAGACACTGGATTTCAGATGAATCTTTAATGGCTTTTAGGAAAAGTTACAGCTCCAGCTCACAAACTTAAACTGGACAAACCTGCAGCCTGTTAATGAGCCTGGTGTCTGAGGTCCAGCTTATAAATGCAGTTAATGTAATCCAGGCATGGCACTGCCACTCTGTGAAGTGTGCCCCAGCTTGTCTCTCTGCTTCAGGTTCTTGTTTCGAGCAGCTCAGGGTTTGAAGATCTAGGATGTACAATAATACTGTCGGGAACATGTTGTGGCATCACCTTCAAGGGAAATATCATTTGCTTTTCTTCATTTCCTTCCATCATTTGGTGTTAATCAAAGCCATGCTGAGTGGGTATGGTTCAGATTTCTTCACAGAGTTGGCAAATGAAATGGATAGTGGAGTGGTGAGGATGGAGGGAGTAGAGGTGGTGAAGGGGGAGGAGTTTAAATACTCAGGTTGGACAGTTCAGAGTATAGGCGAGTGTGGAAAAATTCATTTGACTTTAAATATCTATATTTGGGGATGACTTTATGAAGATTACTGCAAAGTCGTAGAGCCAAAGATTAAGTCTGGTTTACACCTCAGCCCGAACATCTGAAAACATCTGCTCAGAGGATCATGGTGGCCGAGAGGTGGAGTGGAGCTCTAAGAGCTTTTAGAAACAAATTAAAAAACCTAAATTTAACCTAAATAAAAAACTAAACCTAAATTCTATATCTGAGAAGCATTCTGCTTTATATCACCAGCCCTGCAGCATTAACACACCTGTGCATTAATCTATGTGTTAATATCAGTATTTAAAAATATAAATACACATTTACATTTCTGGGGCAGTGCTGCTCTAGTGTTTAGGGATGAGGCTCCAGGATCAGATGGTTGTGGGTTCCAATGCTGTTGGTTGCCCTAAAGTATCCTTGATCAAGGCATCGTCCCTATCCCTGCTCCCTGGATGCAGGATATGTCTGCCCCCTGCTGGACGGTGTGTGTGTGTGTTAAATACAGAGGATGTGTTTGGTTGTGGTTCACTGTGATCACAATGACAGATAGTCACTTTCACTTTCACGGTTTATATAAACGCGCCGTTAGAAATCCCAGCAGTGCCGGTCGTGTGTTTTGGTGAGTCTGCCCTCGCTGTAGTGGGTTTTCTCAGCAGCAGGTGTGTGTGAGAGTGAAGGATCATAACTCTTCTGTCCCTGAGGGGGGTGAACCAGAGTTTATGCACACACACACACACACTTCCCTGTGGCATCTCCTAACGCAGCGCTCCTGTCCCGCTCTGATAGACACTGTCAGCCGACTCTGGTCCGTCTGAGCACAAGCGTATAACACACAGCAGGGCTTCAGCTGCGGGCAGATTCTCCACTGGCCATGAGGAATGTTAAACTCAGCCATGTGTCATATCTCCACAACGTGTGCCCCCCAATTAAGCAGTTCACTCGAATTCCTGTACCATGGTGGGACGCTTCCCTTCAATCTGAAGAACATTATCTTTCGGTCCCAGCTATTCGTGTTTTCCCACAGGGGGTTGAACCTCGTACGACTCTCTTCACGCAGGTTTTACACTTTACAGAACTTGCACGTCTTATTCATGGTAGAATAATTAATAATAGATACCGAATTACTCATAGTGCACATGGTGCCATTCATAGTGGATACTGAACAATTAATTGTTGTCGGCAAACATTGTTTCATAGTAGTTACTGAATAATTCATAGTGGATATTGAATAACTTACAATAGATACAGAATAATTCACAGTAGATACTGAATAATTCATAGTGAATACTGAATAATTAATAGTAGTTGCTAAGTAATTCATAGTAGATACTAAATTATCTTTAGTGGATACTGAATAATTCACAGTAGATACTGAATAATCCATCATGCATCGTGGATACTGAATAGTCCATATTGGGTACTGTATATTTCACAGTAGACACTGAATAATTCACTGAATATTGAATACTTTTAAAAAATTTGCTCTGATGATAAAGTGTGTAGGGGGGTTCTTTCAGCTCACAGGCGTGTTCACACCAATGTCACTCTCACACACAGATGTGCAGCAGCAGAGAAGTGCGATCAGATGGAAGTGAAGTTGTACAATAAAGTATGATGATGTAATAAGAACGTTTGATGTGCCGCTAGCGCGCCGCCGAGGGCTGTTGATGTATCTAAACAGCCACAGGCCATTGGAAGCAAATGAAAGGCTATAAAGTGGTGCAGCGGTACACCTGCCAGTCATAACAGCAGCAGAGGCAGGCATCAATTATATGAGTCACTCCGGCAGTTTGGAAACCTCATTCAAATCTTGCAGGAGCGCACCGAGTGATGATTTATAAATTAAGGCTGCAGGTTTATTGGGCTGAAGAACAAAGGGCCATTTCGGGGAGCCGCTCAGGTGTGGGTCTGCGTACGACGTCTATGATAAACGTTCAAACTGCCGAGTATAGAGGTGGGCAATGCTCCGGGCTTATTAAATGACTCATGCAGTGAGCCTTCGCTACTGAACGGCGTTTTGGTGCCAAGAAGAGTCTGTCACCTCCAGATCATTGTAGGAAGCAAGACGTCACCCGCGTAACTCGTAAGCGTAAGCAGGGCTCACGTGATTATTCCTTTTTTGTGCTGGTCTATGGAAAAACAAAAAGCAAGAATGTTTCTAAAATGTGGTAAAAAGATGAGCCTTTGTGTGTGTGTGTGTGTGTGTGTGTGTGTGTGTGTGTGTGTATCATGCTACTAGCAGCTGGTGGCAAGATACAAAAAATATTCTTGTTGTATTTTAATTTATTTTTTGTTTAACCTTTAAACCTGTGCAGCCTGTGTGTCCTCACAGTGTGATGGTCCTGGGTTTCATTCCCAGGCGGGACGGCCCAGGTCCTTTCTGTGTGTACATGTTCTCCTCGTGTCTGTGTGTGTTTCCTCCAGGAGAGTGAGAGCTCCAGCATCACCCATGATCCTAATCAGGACAAGTGGCTCAGAAAAGGAGTGAGTGAGATTGATTGATAGCCTGGACAAAGATTAAAAATAGAGAAACCTCTTATAATATTGCCAATGGGACCTCTTAGTTGATATTCTGCATCTACCACCACCATGTTTCACTGCTAAATCAGGGACCGTCAGAGACAGGTTAAGGGGAGCTTGAGAGCCACTTCCTATTCTTTGAATTTGAATTTTAAGAAATGACACTAGGGGGCGCTGGATAGTTTTTGAGTAAAAGGACACTCTAACCGATGATGCTGAGCTTCTACAGAATCCTAACAGAGAAACAAAGTCCAGACGAGACGGTGGATTTGTGCTGTTGGACGTGTCTCTCTCTGGGAGGGAATGAAAGAATGGACACCAGTCGTTCACACGTTTTTGAACATTTGATCAAAGATGAGCTCCAGTGTTCTAATGATTGTGTTTTTAGTCACATCTTCACCACGTACTTCTGGTTCCTTTGTCAGCAGAACAAATGGGCTGTGTCCCAAACCGCACACTTCTACACTTTACACACCACATTACTGAGTGTGTGTCCAGTTTGGGACACCATTGTGTGAACAGTGATGTAACGAGAGATCAGTAATAAGTTCTCCAGTTAAAGATCTTCATCTTCAGTCTGAAAACTTCACGATGATTTTTGGAAAAAAGAGGGACGCTCGCTAACATTAGCTCATTTACATTGCATTTGCTTTTGCGGCATTTAGCAGACGCTCTTATCCAGAGTGACTTCCATGTCCTCATTACAGGGACAGTCCCCCTGGAGACACTTAGGGTTAAGGGTCTTGCTTAGGAACCCAGTAGTGGTAGTACCTGAGGTGGGATTCGAACCTGGGAACCTCTTTATCCATATCACCCCTTTACTTTAACAGTGAAGAGTCTCTCGTCCTTCGTCTCACACAGCCATCTGTCCTTCTGTAAACATCATCCTGACGGCAGCGTAAGGGGAGGGATTCTCCACAAGACACATGCAGACGTCCCCAAAGTGGAGCAGGGATTTCACTGTTTTTAGGGAATGAAATACTTCGGGAGCTGAATAGGGACGGAGTGGACAGCTGCCCACCACATTTTTCTCAGGCCAAAGCCCCGTCCTCGCTAACCAGAACGCAAGCGTGATTGAATTTCCCTGCATTGCTGCCAAGAGTGGCCAAGAATGGTCATTCAACACTAGTCATACACCAGAAAGCATTTAAGTGCGTCATAGTTTAGGAATCTCTAATCCCTTATTTTGTATGCTGCCCCCTGCTGTCTGGGAGGATGATTCATCATGACCTCGATGGAGCGCTGGTTCCGTTTGCTGCTATTGGTGCAGCACTGGTAGCAGTTGGTATTTGCTGCCATGCTGCTGATGGGTGAGAAATGGTCTGTGGATTCTTTATTTTTAGCCAGGCTCAGGCAGACTTCCCAGTCCACCCAGGGAGCCTCTCTGTTCCCATTAGCTCATGATAAGGCAGGCGATTCCATGGGGTTTTTGGACCAAAGCTTTAGGACGAGAAGGGAAGAATGAAGAAATGGCCCTTCTGTCTTTCTCTGGTTTTCTCTTCACTCCCTTTGAAGTGGGCTACTTGAATTGATGTATGCCCCCATAAATATTGATCAAAATTCTGGCCAAATGCTTATTTCCGTTGCTTTAAAGGCACAGCAATGGATTAGTGTCTTTACATCCTTATTAAACGGAAGTCATAATTCATCAGATGCTAAGCAGGACAGCCAGGAGTGGAGTCTGGGCCTCTATGAAGGCTGGAATAATACCTGTGTGGTATTGTGTGGAGTCTGTTTCTATTTTTAAGATGATCCACTGTCATAATTGTGTTACAAATATGCAGTTCATGTTTTTCTTATGAATCAAAGCCAAAAAGAGTCAAGCTGATTCAAGTCACAAAGTAGCTAGAATGCCAACCAATCAGCACCTTTCACAAAGCCAAGGGAAAAAAATGAGCGAACAGGGGAGGAGTAGCAGAGAGAGAATAGAGAGTTCTTTAACTGGGTTCTGAAAGTAGGGAGAGTCATTTCTACAAGGTTCTGTTGAAGAGAACTGCGGTTGCAGGTGGGAGAACATGAATGGAGTAATTCTGAGCCATGAAGGGCTTGAAATGTAAAGAGGAGAATTTTAAACTGAACGAGGTTCTAAACAGGGAGGACCTTCAGTAGCCAGAATACCAACCAATCAGCACTCAGTATTGAGGAGGCAAACCAGTAAACACTCAGTGGCAAGAATACCAATGAACTGAAACTTTACCAACCAATCAGATCTCAGTAAACCAGAATGCCAGCCATTCGTCTTTTAGCAGTTACAGTGTCAGAAAATTAGCACTTAGTATGCCAGAATGTCAATCAATCAGTTATCAGACTTCAGAAGGCTAGCCAATCAGCATTCAGTATCCCTATGCATAACCAATCAGAACGCAGTAGCCATAATGGCAATAAAAAAAACGAGCTTTTAATCCACACAGTGATCTTCGTCTGAACCTTCTAGCAGAACAAAGCGTCTAACTTAGGACATGAAGCAGTGAAGAAGCAGGAGCGGATGATTCCAGATGATCAGGTGATTCGTTTACTGCTGAGACTGAATGCTGAGTGTGTGGAACCCCTTTATCTAGAACCTATTTTAGAATTTAATAGGAATAAAAAAGTGTGTTTGCACCAACAAGGTGATTCCCTACAAAATATAAGGAAGCGAAGGGCTCTGCACGTCTGCACAGTCACTTTTATAAATCTGTTTTTTTCTTGATAGCATTGCTGTTTTGGTAACTTGTTTAGTATACCTGCCTTTTTTGAACTGGCTTTCATAAACAATTACAGAATGGAGTGATGTTGTTTCAGTAAGACCGGTCACGCCGGTAAGGAAAAGAAAACTCCACCTAAGCAAATATTGGATTAGGGTGTTGACGAATGTCTAGCCTCTGCTTGCAGACAAATTTGTTTGTGGAGATTAAATCAAAGACGCTGAAATGATGGAGGGAGGCCCTGCGCTGTCAGCAGCTGCCATTGAAGCTCGTCCTAATCCTCAGCCGTGTCTCTGATGTCTGTGCTGTGGCGTTTCAGACGAGCAGAAGAGGACCCAGAGGAGAACGCCAGGAACCCCTGATGTTCTCAGATCACACCGGCTGCTGTCGGGGCAACAGAATTACACTTCCCTAAGATACGTCCTGTTTGAATCTTCACCATTTTAACACACACACACACACGCACACGTACAACCCTGTTCAATATGTCTGGAGAGGCAGAGTGGGCGAGTTTGGTGAATGTTCTAGTTCAGACAATGCCTCCTCTGACCAGGTGCTGTAGATGCCCCTAAAGCGCCCCCTGGCTGCTTAACTAAGAAGAGTCTACAATTACACCTTGGGCTTAGTGCATAGTGACCTTTTTGGACTCAAAACAGCTGCAATGTATGCGTTCAGTCTACTAAGACAAACCTGCCCACTAACTGCTCATGGCACCACCCACTGCTTGTGAAGTGTCAGGTTTGAAAAGGAACTTGAAATAAAAAAGCCATCAGCAAAGCTGAGACTAATTCGAGGGGGAGAGCTCAGTGATGAAGAGAGAGCGGTGTTCAGGAATGGTGCTCTTCCACAGGCATGCGATTCCAATGTGGCCTCATCGCTGCGTCCATCTCTTCTGATGTTGGACATTCGTCCAGCTGCTGTTAGAGCGAAAGTGATTATTTGTCATTATGAAACAGCACAGAATCCCAACGAAATAGAAAAGCTGTCCAGCAGGGGGCAGCCAAACACCCAGCACCTACGGAGCAGTGAGGAGGGCAGCGGGGACTTGGCGTTTGGGGACTAGGCCACAGGACCGGAAGGTTGTGGGTTTGAATCCCGGACAAGTAAGTTGCCCTGAAGTCACTAGTCATTTCACTTTCACTTCATTACACCCTCCTCTCATTGTGTATCTCTAAAAGACTCACTTATGTTGTTTCTGTCTCACTGTTATTTGCATTTATATTTGTGGCATTTAGCAGACGCTCTTATCCAGAGCGACTTCCATGTCCTGATTACAGGGACAGTCCCCCTGGAGACACTCAGGGGTCAGGGTCTTGCTCAGGGACCCAGTGGTGGTAGTGCCAGAGGTGGGATTCGAACCTGCGACCTCTTGAGCCACAGGTCCATAGACAAGAACCACCACTAGACCACCACCACTGTTAACGTTAAACATCGACTACAAAGCATGGACTAATTCAGATGACAGCCTTGTACCAACAGAATTTCGCTCGTTTTTTTTGGTAACAGCGAGCGGTACGGTGTCAGAAACCAAACAAGCCAGTCTGTTCGCAGTCTTGGACGACAACGTTCGGAAAAAGGGAAAATTTTCGCTGCCAGCAGGAGCCACTGCAACATAATCATGCAGTAAATATGAGGTAGGGGATAAAACGTCCTTGTTTAGTCAGTTCTCCCACTGTGATGCATCTCCTAACATGGCCACATGTAGAGAGGGGACTGTCCTCTCTCTCTCTTTTCCTTTCTATCCTGCCAGCATTCCTGTAGTTGTTGAGGGAAAAGCTCCTGACGCAGGCCGGGGAATGTGTGACGTTTCTGCTCCGACCACACGGTCAGCTGCACTGATCAGCCGCCGCCAAACACCCTAAAGAGGAAAGGTCTGACGCTCGTAGCTGAGATTGTTGGCTCCTGACCTCGGAGCAGCTGCTGCAGTGGCCGGAGCAATGCACCAGTGTGGGATTTCTATAACAACGATGCTAACTGATAATTAACACCTTCTTGTGACCAATATTATGAAATAAAGAAACTAAAGAACATTTAATGGCAAGCGCTTTACATTCTGCAACAGTTTATAAAGGCACCTCCGGGTATCCTACTGATCCAGGACTTCCCAGAACCTTCTTATCAAGAACCACTAGGCCACCACTGCAAAAATAAAATCTCTAGTTTATGGCGCAAGCTAGCTAACTTGCTATATTTGCATATAAAACAATGATTCCTCACAAACATAAACTCTCCAAAGTGAAAATATTGATGGGTATAGACAACATTTTGGATATTTGTTGGACAGTTTGGTGGAAAAATCCTGTCTCTATGACAAGCTGGTTCCAGCAGGGGGCAACATAATAGCTAAATGCCATTTCACCCTGTTTAGATTCTGGGTTCCATGTCCAATAGCTGAGCAGCTCCAGCTGATCTTAAAGATCCACCAGGCTGATTTTCATCATTTGAGAGAACGATTAAGGAACTAGAACCATTGAGAGAACTAAAAACATTGAGCAGAGCTTTGAACTCTTTGCTTTGTTCTGATTGGATGCCCTGTGTGAGGAGAGGAGGACTGGAGTGATGTTCTCTCTTTTTGATCAAAGTAGGTGCTCATTTATTCTGCTCCTCCAGAAGAGACACTAGATGTTATGTTAGGACTAGCTAAAACATCTAACATACCAAAAAAACAAAATGAAGCCATTAAAAAGGAAGGAAATAAAAAAATGTATTCACAAGTTTGCTAAATTTATTTTAAGAAATTATTTTCCCGTTCTCCTTTCAGCTGCTCCTTTTAGGTGCCTCCAGAATCTCCATTTCTCCCGGTCGTCTGCATCTTCCTCTTTCCACCAGCATGTCCTCTCTCACCACATCCATAAACCTCCTCTTTGTCCTTCCTCTTCTCCTCTTTCCTGGCAGCTCCATCCTCAACATCCTTCTCCTGATCTACTCCTCGTCTCTAATCTGGACATGTCCAAACTGTCTCGCTTTCAAATTGTCCATCTTCAGCCACCCCCTTTTGTATATTTGTCCCTAATCTTGTCCATCTGCGTCCCTCCTGATGCAAATCTCAGCATCTATAACTCTTACACCTCCAGCTCCACTGCCTGTCTTTTCAACACGATCTCCGACTCGTACAGCATAGCTGGTCTCACTTCCATCCTGTAAACCTTCCCTTTCACTCTTGCTGGTACTCGTCTGTCACAGATCACGTCTGTCACACTTCTCCACCCATTCCTACCTGCCTGCACTCTCTTCCTCTCTTCCATTACTGACCATTACTTTGAACTCTATTAATAATAAATAAAAATAAAAATAATAATAATAATAATAATAATGATCATAAAAAACAAAAACGAAATTCAAAAACAAAGTTCTCTTGCTGAGAACTGCTGCAGATGGGATCGTCTACACCAGCACAGGCTGGTCTTCCTCATCTCTGCTACTTTGAAAAGCCTTGGAACTGACCATAAATCTTCAGCATATGCTGATTTTGTCCCTTGGTGGCCTTGTTCCCAGCACTGACCGCACACTTTTGTCTCTCTGGTCTCACATCCGGTCCACGTCTCAGTCCAGGCCTTGTGTAATCGTGTCTCAAGCTCAGTCGTTTTGGCCGACGCTTGTGCAACATATGGTGCAGACATGCCCCCCGGGTGGGGGTCCTGCAGGAGGGACAGATGGAGGGGCTTTGGGCTTCTATGGGAGTTTTCCAAATGCCCTCTCAGAGCAAGCGCTGAGGGCGCCAGCCGGATCAGAACCCAAACCTTTTACAGGCCTCTATATACCACAGCAACTGTGTTCTGCTGGGACAGTTTTAGGGACTGGAAGAAGGATATGAAGATCAAGTAATCATACAATGCGCTCAAATATAGATATTTGTATTTGTACTTATTTAGCAGACGCTCTTAACCACAACATTGATTGTTTCCACATTTGATCTTCATACTAGTACCCAGCTACGATCATCAATTGCTGATTAACTATTACAGCCAAGTAAGAAACTTAACCCTGTGACAAGAACCAAGAGAAAGTGCCATTTAGTGTTTTGGTTTTGGAAGAAGTGAAGAAAGAGCAGAGGTAAGAGAGTAGGACTGTTTGGGAAGATCATTCTCTGAGCGATTCTTTGAATAGGTGAGTCTTTTGAATGTTAGAAGACAGCAAAGGATTCAGCAGTTCTGACCATAAGGGGAAGTTGGTTCCACCACTGAGGAACCAGGATTGAGAAGAGTCTCGATGCATGTCTTCCTCTTTTCTTCAATATTGGAGGATCAAGGTGAGCTGAGAGGATGAGAAGAGACACGTTGTTTGATAAGTGAGGTCAAGTAAGAGGGTGCAGGACCATTCTAGGTCTTGTAAGCAAGAGTAAAAGATTTCAACTTGATACAAGCAGCCACGGGGAGCCAGCGTAGGTCCCACAGCAGAGGCGTGGTAGAAGAGAACTTAGGACGGTTGAAGACGAGTCTAGCAGCAGCGTTATGAATTAGCTATAATGGTCTTGTTGCCTTCAGTGGAAGACCTGCCAGAAGAGAGTTACAGTAGTCCAGTTTAGAGATGACCAGGGACTGGACCAGCAGCTGGGATGCCTGGGTGGTGAGGAAAGGACGGATTCTTCTAATGTTGAAGAGAAGGTGTCTGCAGGACCTAGAAAGATTAACGATATGAAGAGAAAGAGACTCATCATCAAATGTTACACCGAGATTCCTTGCAGTCCTAAAGTGGACAAGAAGTGAATTCCCAAAAGAAATGCTGTGCAAAAGTCTTGAGCCCCCACATTTCTTTATATTTTGCTGGAAGTCACCTTTTTGGGTTCAAAAATACTGTTTATTCATCCTAAACTGTCTTATCATTGGCACATTGAGTCAATTAAATTAAAGAAATGGGATCAGATTTTTTTGTGTTCTAGGCTGCAAAGTGCCTGAAGATGCAAGGTGTTCTTGAAAAAGGGGTTCCAACCACTCAGCATTTATTATAGTCCTAGATTATAGGATAAGGCAAGGGTGCAGAGGGTGCTCAGGAGGTTGGATTGTGGATGACGAGTTGAATGATGTGGATGAATCAGTTTATCAAGGGGTTCGTTGTGTAACAACAGAAGTTTTCATGACCTGTGAAGTGTCATGAAGTTGCATTTGCATGTCTTTGCAGGGAACCTTTAATTAAAAAGAATTTTAAGATCCGATCGATGGAAAAGAAGTGGAGAACATAAATCCCTGCATATAAAATGTATCCATTCATCTTTGGCAGGAATCTGCCTGATGCTGCCTTCCTACATACAAAATAAAAAGAAGATCTAATTAACAAAGATCTGCAAACAATTCTGGCTAGCTCCACCCCCACCGTGTCTTCCTATTCTTTTTCTTTTTTACTGCTCCAGTGTCACCATAGTGAATCATCTGTCTCCATGTCTTCCTGTGCTCCGCAAATTCCTCTTTCACTCTTGCATGTCCTCTCTCACCACATCCATAAACCTCTCTGTCCTTTCTCTTCTGCTCTTTCCTGGCAGATCCATCCTCAACATCCTTCTCTTTTTATACTCCATGTATCTACTCTGGACATGTCCAAACCAATGCAGTCTCTCTTCTCTGACTAATTCCCATTATTATATGCGTCCTTAATCCTGTTCATCCTCCCGACACATCTCAGCATCTTTAACACTGACACCTCCAGCTCCACTGCCTGTCGTTTCATCACTGTCTCCAACCCGTATAACGTAGCTGGTCCTGTTAACCTTCCCTTTCCTTCTGCTGGTACACGTCTTTCACAAACAATCTCCCACATCTACAATATGCATTGAATGTTGTGACATTTAAAGAATGTGACTGTTTTGCAAGCAGCAAAAAACAGACTTGAAGCACCTGGTCTGTTCGGCATAAAAGATAAAAGGCTTCAGATCTTTAGTAGTGCAGCATCTGAGGCCTGGTAAATGTTCCCGATTGATTTGGCAGCCAGACACCATGGATGATGGTCAGTGCAATATGGAGGAGTTTCAAGCTCTTGTCTTCACTGAGGAACAGAACTGTTGATGTGCTTAGCTTGTAAAACTTCTCACTGCAGTCAGGAATCGTGGTTTCTGCCAAAGTGATGGACAAAACAGCGTTGTTTGTCTGATCACCTGATCCAGAAAACCAGGACTAACAAGAGCAGCTTTAATGACTGTCCAGCACCTCCTTCTCTTCAGACGTCTTTTCGTTTTTGGGCTCCACTGTAGTTCAATTGTTTCAGGATTGTTTTATAGAGCAGAAACCTTAAGCTTCTGAAGTGTTGCTTCATTCATTTATTCATTCATTCATTCTTTTAACTGCTTAAAGTGCTGAAAATCAGAGGAACACCCTGAATGGGTCACCAGACCATCGCAGGTCCCCCCGACCTCCAGAGCCCGATGGATTTCAGTGATGGAACAGAAGCTTTGATACTTTGAATGGACAATTTTACAGTCAGTGTACTTTTTCTTTTTTACTGAATTCCACCAAAACCCGAGGTTCGATCGGTCTGCAGTTTGGTAAGGTCACCTCAGAATCTGACTCTAAAACACAGAGTGACCTCTGAGTGCCCAACAACTTCATACAGAGCAGAGTCCGTGTGAAAACTGTCGCAAAAGCTTTATATAGTAATGCACCCACTTGCATTTAAACACACACACACACACACACTGGCCACCTTCCCTGTGTGAAAATTGAGAGTGTGCTGCTATAAATGTTTGCTGGCACATTGACAGTCTCTGCATGTGGTTGGCATGGTTTCAGCCAACTTTCTTTATTCTGAGTGTTTGTTTGTGTGTGTGTGTGTGTGTGTGTGTGTGTGTGTGTGTGTGTGTAACAAAATGATGCCCACTAACCCCTTGTTACAGTATCTAGTGTACAGCTGTATCCATGAGGCCTAAAGAGCGAAGTGTGTGTGGGCTTGTCTTATATATAGTCACAAAATCCACCAGTATTAATGTCAGTTTTATTGTTTGTTTAAAGTGTTACTGTTAAAACAGCAGTGCTCATGAGTGGATCAGTTCCAGTTTTCTCCAGTACAGACAAACTGATGTATGTTTGTTTGTTATTGTTTGTAGAATGAATGTTGTTCCTCCCATTGGAATTGGCCATGGATTAAAGGGTCTGCTAAATGAGTACATGTTACTGTAAATACTAGCTTTAACTTTAAAGGGTGAGTAACGTTTGTTTATTTGATGTTTAGTCCTTTAGAGGGCGACGCTGAGGAACGTTTGTTTATTTGGTGTTTAGACCTTTAGAGGGCGACGGTGAGGAACGTTTGTTTATTTGATGTTTAGTCCTTTAGAGGGCGACGGTGAGGAACGTTTGTTTATTTGGTGTTTAGACCGTCAGGTGGTGGTGCTGTGTTTGTTTATTTGAGGCAATAACGCCTTGAGAAGTTTAAATCCTGACGTTACACCTTAAAGATTGCGGTGAAGTGGGACTCTGGACAGAATCAGTCAGGGATGCTGTTTGAGTCATCTTTGAGCACAAAAAATCGTGAATGCTGATATGATCGGTTCTCTGAATATCTTCGTTAAAATCAGTGTTGGTGATATTAGCCGGGCCACTTTTTGTGTGTGTGCCGTGAAGTTCATGTGGAAGTAGTGAGGAGGAAGGCATGATGGGAAATGTCAGTGCTTGCTGCTATTAAGAGAAGGAAGTTTGTTTCTGTCTGACAGAAACAAAGACTCCACTTATAGAAAAATGATACACACTCCATCTGCTGAAGACATGGTCGCCACTTTCTGT
>CM029368.1:1287162-1312162 GCA_017165825.1 Hepsetus odoe
GACTGTGAGAGACACCAGAGACACTTCTGAGACAAAATAAATCAGACGAATCTTCGCAAAAAGCTGCAGGCAAGAAAATATGATGAAGCGTATCTTCTTTTTCTGTTCTCTGTCTAATCAAACCATTTTGTGACAAAGTCCTGTGTGTGGGAGTGTGTGTGTGTGTGTGGGTGGGAGTGTGTGTGTGTGTGTGTGTGTGTGTGTGTGTGGGTGGGAGTGTGTGTGAGAGAGAGAGAGAGAGAGAGAGAGAGAGAAAGAAAGAGAAAGAGAGAGAACCTGCTGGAGCATCTGTGACGGTTTCAGCTTTACTGTCTGGCTTTGAACTGCAGAGTCTCCTAAACCAGATGTTCCTCACCTTCCCCCGACACACACCCACACACACACACACACACACACACACACACACACACACACACCCACACACACACACACACACACACAGAGTCCTGCTGTTAAAGGATCACCTGTCTCCCTCTGTCTATCACCTCTTTCTTCTCTTGCTCTCTATCCCTCTTCTCTTTTATTTCTCTGTCTCTCTCTCTCGCCATCTTTGTTCATTTTTGTTTGGTGCTCAAGTTGCTCAGTAAGACAGTAGTGTGTGTGAGAGTGAGTGAGTGTGTGTGTGTGTGTGTCTGACCTCCCTGTGCACTCCTATTCCCACACACACCCCTAGCTGGCACCTGGGGGGGCACTGGAAGGTCACAGACACCTCTAGTTCACACACACACACACACACACACACACACACACACACACACACACAGCGTCAGGGGCCTGTTTGTCTGCGTGTGCTGCAGACCGTGTTTCTCTGAGTGTCGGAGGAGAGAGAAGAAAACGAGACCCCCTCTGTTCACATCCAACCAGCTCGGACCTTCAGAAGCACCACCCCCACAGCGGTACCAGAATAAGCTCTGACCCGTTTACACCTGCTCACGTCTTCCTGAACCGGGATCAGATTTGAGTTGCATGTGTTCAGAGTCTGTATTTAAATGTGGTCAGACTGAAATTAATATTCAAATCAGCTCGTTTACAACAACCAATAAAGCTCAGCCCGGGTTTTCAGTGACATTCCAGTGACACCTCAACAGAATCAGCTCAAATAAAGATACATTTATTAAAAAGTGATGTATTTTAAGTATCTTCTTCTGATCTGGGTTTAGGATCAGGTTTAGTTCCGCACTTTCTCCTTGAAGCTCCATCACACATTAAACTGTTCACCTTCATCAGCAGCTCCTTCAGGATGGACTCACCAAAGACAGATAGACAGACAGACAGACAGACAGAACTATTCTGATTCCCTGAGGAGACAAAGTGAGACTGGGTTGGTTGGACGTGCCCAGAGGAGAGACGAGGAGTATATCAGGAGAAGGATGTTGAAGATGCAGCTGCCAGGAAAGAGGAGAAGAGGAAGGACAAAGAGGAGGTTAATGGATGTGGAGAGAGAGGACATGTTGGGGGACGGTGTGAAAGAGGTTGATATGGGGACGGTTGGTCCACTTTGGAGACACCTAACGGGATTAGTCGAAAGAAGAAGTGCTCAAGTCCAATCACACACCACTGGACACTCGTGTCCATTTCCATTCACTAATCCTGCCTCCTATAGGCTGCCTTTGCTGTGTGTGTGTGTGTGTGTGTGTGTGTGTGTGTGTGTGTGTGTGTGTGTGTATATGTACACCTTCTTACATAATGTGAGTGATTACATAAACTGGGCGCTGTGAGACTGGAGGTCATGAACGTGGCCCGAGACAGATTTGAGATTAAGATTAATGTAAGAATTGGGATTAGAGTTAGTAATGGACAATCGGCTTTTAAGGTGAGGACACGAAGTCCAGGAAAGTGAAACTGAAAGAACATAAATACTACGCTGTTATACAATCTACAGAATCCCCCAAACTACACAACCAAAATACATCATTCAAACTACACAGCAAAACGACACAACAAAACGACACAACTCAAACTACACAGCAAAACGACACAACAAAACGACACAACTCAAACTACACAACAAAACGACACAACAAAACAACACAACAAAACAACACAACAAAACGACACAACAACACGACACAACTCAAACTACACAACAAAACGACACAACTCAAACTACACAGCAAAACGACACAACAAAACGACACAACTCAAACTACACAGCAAAACAACACAACTCAAACTACACAACAAAACGACACAACTCAAACTACACAACTCAAACTACACAACTCAAACGACACAACAAAACGACACAACTCAAACGACACAACTCAAACTACACAACAAAACGACACAACTCAAATGACACAACTCAAACGACACAACTCAAACGACACAGCAAAACGACACAACAAAACGACATTGAGTTGTGTCGTTTTGTTGTGTAGTTTTGTTGTGTAGTTTGAGTTGTGTCGTTTTGTTGTGTAGTTTTGTTGTGTCGTTTTGCTGTGTAGTTTGAGTTGTGTCATTTTGCTGTGTAGTTTGAGTTGTGTCATTTTGTTGTGTCGTTTTGTTGTGTAGTTTGAGTTGTGTTGTTTTGTTGTGTCGTTTGAGTTGTGTCGTTTTGTTGTGTAGTTTGAGTTGTGTCGTTTTGTTGTATAGTTTTGTTGTGTCGTTTTGCTGTGTAGTTTGAGTTGTGTCATTTTGTTGTGTCGTTTTGTTGTGTAGTTTTGTTGTGTCGTTTTGCTGTGTCGTTTGAGTTGTGTCGTTTGAGTTGTGTCGTTTTGTTGTCGACACAACAAAACGCCACAACTCAAACTACACAACAAAATGAAACAAACCAAAGACAAAACTGTTTGTCTTTTTAAATTAAAAATTCCAAAGTAACCCGTCTAATACTTACACACACTTGAGAGGTCACTTCTTCACATTAACTTATTTGTGTGTGTGTGTGTGTGTGTGTGTGTGTGTGTGTGTCTGTGTGTCTGTGTGTCCGTGGGGGGGAACTGGGGGGTGAGAACTAAAGGTGTCTGTGACCTTCCCGTGACCCTCAGGTGCCAGCCAGGGCTGGGGGTGGGAAAATGAGTGCACCAGGAGGACACACACACACACACACACACACACACACACACACACACACACACACACAAACCCAAACCATCATTGGGTAACTGAAGTACCAAACTAGACTGTAACATGCTGAAAACAGAGATAGAGAGAGAGAGAGAGAGAGTAGTGAAGGTGGGGAGTCTGATGGAGGACTGAATGGACACTGAACTGTGGGACATTACCCTGTTCTCTACAATGAAGAACCATTTTAATAGAATCAGGAGAACACTGGGAGAGAACCAAACTAAAACCATTGTTAAAATCTTTTAGGAAGGATTTAAAGTCAGACACTAAAGTCTTGGACTTTCTCCAGATAGTAGTGTAGTGTCCACACACCACACCTCTGTCTGTGAGACTGATCAGGGACAGGGGGTCCCACACCAGGAAGAACCTCCCACCAGTCTGTCTGCTCTACAAACTGCTGTCCTCTAAAACACACCACAAGCGAGCGAGGAACGAGACTTTATTTTCTTCCAGCGAAAGTGAAAGTGACTACTTGTCATTGTGAACACAGTGAACCACAACCAAACGCATCCTCTGTGCTTAACCCACACACACCGTCCGGCAGGGGGCAGACATATCCCGCATCCCGGGGAGCAGTGATGGGGACGGTACTTATGGAAAACTCTCCCCTGTGTAAAACCCCTCCATCTAACTTCTGCTCACTGGCCACTTTATTAGAAACACACAATAAAATGATCACCTGGGGCAGCGGTGGTCTGGTGTTCAGGGACTAGCCCCCAGGACTGGAAGATTGTGGATTTGATTCTCAGACCAGTAGGTTGCCCCAAGATACCTCTAAGCAAGGTTCCGTGCCCATCACTGCTCCCTGGGCGCTTTGAAAAGCTGCCTTCTGTTGCACTGTGTGTGTGATTAAAATGCATTTCGTACGTCTCACTGTGTCTCACTGTGTGTTTTGTGCTGTGTATGAAGTGCAGACACACACACACACACACACACACACACACACACACACACACACACATGAGTATGTACCCTATTGATATTTTTCTTGTCACTGTTAACAGTTTCAGGGCAACGAGGCAAAGTCATGAATTTGACCCCTCCTTATTTTAAAATTGGAAAGGCAGATGTTGTACTTGCCCTGTGGTACCGACTCCTGTGTGTGTGTGTGTGTGTGTGTGTGTGTGTTTGTCTGTGTGTCTGTGTTACCTTGCTTTCCTATCTTTCCAAATGCCTGTCTCTCTCTGTGTGAACTAGTCAGATCATTAATCAATGTCAGGAGTACAACTCAGCCTCCGGTGTTTGCCTGTCGTCAGGGAGAGCCGTGATGTTTGTGCAGCACCTGAAACTGTGTGAGCAGGGTTCTCCGATAGACGAGGGGAACGTAGCTTTACTCCTTGACGCCGCTGCGATTTTATTTCTTCCTCTCTTTATAGCCGAAAAAACCCTTTGATGTCCCTGAAAGTCGATGTTGCTGCTTTTGAACTTTTCTCGAAAAGCCTCCGTGGTGCATTTCATTCCCCAGCGACAGCTCCCTTCACACCACACCCTCCACTGAACCAGCGTACTGTCTATTCACTTCAATACGAGTTCTTCAGCGCTGCTCAGAACATGATCAGCACTGCCACCAGCAGCGTTCATCTGCGGTTAGTCTCCATTCTCTCAACCAGAGTAAGACATGACATACCATCACACACATGCTGACACTTTAAAATGATCACTAACTAATATTCTCACTCACTTTCTTAACCACTCGTCCTGATTAGTGTCACGGGTGGTGCTGGAGTCTATCCCAGTCTAACCCAGCTCTCACAGGACAAAAGGAGAGGACACACTGGACAGGTCACCTTTGGCCTGATGGTTATAAGTGAGGCAGCAGTGGTCTAATGTTTAGGGACTAGGCCTCCTATTTGGAAGGTTGTAGGTTCGAGTCCCAGACCAGGAGTTTGAGTCAGTTTGAGTAAAGTCAGTTTTATTCCTACATCAGTTTTTAGAGTTCTCCCTAAACTCCCTGGAGGAAGAACCTCAAGAGGAGCCGAGACTCCTCCTCTGGTCCACACTGGATCATCAAGAAGGAAAAGAAATGACATCACTTAAAAGAGTCTAATTATGAGTTAAGATGAGTTATAAGTTGAGATGAGTTGTTCATTAAAAGGTTTGAAGCTGATAGTAGAGTCTGTAGTTGTTCATTAAAAGGTTTGAAGCTGATAGTAGAGTCTGTAGTTGATCATTAAAAGGTTTTAAGCTGATAGTAGAGTCTGTAGTTGGAGTTTATTAAAAGGTTTTAAGTTGATAGTAGAGTCTGTAGTTGGAGTTTATTAAAAGGTTTGAAGATGATAGTAGAGTCTGTAGTTGGAGTTCATTAAAAGGTTTGAAGCTGATAGTAGAGTCTGTAGTTGATCATTAAAAGGTTTTAAGCTGATAGTAGAGTCTGTAGTTGTTCATTAAAAGGTTTGAAGCTGATAGTAGAGTCTGTAGTTGGAGTTTATTAAAAGGTTTGAAGCTGATAGTAGAGTCTGTAGTTGATCATTAAAAGGTTTGAAGCTGATAGTAGAGTCTGTAGTTGGAGTTCATTAAAAGGTTTGAAGTTGATGGTAGCGGTTTTGTTTGAGTATCTGAAGCATGGTTTATTCTTGGTTTGTTGCAGCGGCACATACAGGTGATCCAGGAGGGTTTACTTGGTCTGGAGTTTGGGTGGGAAGCCAGTGAAGTCTGATGATGGTTGAATCAACCTAGAAGACATTGCATTGTCCCCAACACTGCTCCTCTGGCTTAGGGTATATGGTTGCAGGTGATTTATTGGGATCTTAAAGTGTGTCCCATTTTGTAGGGAAGTTTTTAAACACTACCCCTTGAAACTCAGGGGATACTTCAGAATAATGGAATTTGTCCATTGTCCGTAGCTGCCCTTTAATAGAGCAGGAGATTGTTCATGTGGGACATGCTTTCACCTGCTGGAAATAATTATGTGTGTGGTTTAGGAGAGTGGTGGTGCATGGGTTGAGTGTGCAAGACGAGACATGATTTAGACGTTTCCTGATTTGCATATTCGCTGTTCCTCAAATCTGTCTGATTCCAGAATCTCCTCATTGCTCCAGTTTTCATTTTCAGCACGTCTTCATTAAAACGCCCTTCTTCTTCAACCTCAGATATTTGTTTTCCTCCATGATCGATACACCCGCTTGCTCTAGAAAATGACCCGCGTTGTTAACACACAGACTCAGCTGGACACCGTCTCTGCACCGGGGGGCTGGAAGAGTCCCTGTGATGTCCAGCACTTCAGGACCACAGTGTCTATGTTTAAGGGCTTTGATGTTTCCTCTGTTCTTTACAAAATGGCCACCGTTCTCCCTGCATGTGTTTTGAGAGGCACTGTAAATGATGAGGCTTTCAGGAAGTTTCTCCTGTTTGTGGGCCGGATGACTCTGATCAGTCTTGCTGTGTTAGTTACTCACCCAGCCTCACTCAGCTCCGCCGGCGCTATCTCCCATTTCCAGCTCCTCCAGGCGAGCTGAGGAGCGCTGGCTGATCTCCAGAGCCAGATACGAGAGGAGAGAGTGCTGACACAAGGAGGAACTGTCCCCGGCACGAGGGAGACAAGAGGAGACGAGACGAGCAGGACGAGTTTGTAACAGCTCATATTGGAGCTGTCAGTCAGACTGTGACAAAGCCTCAGTGTCAAAGACGACATACATTATTCTACACAGTGTGTATTCTAATACACACTGTGTTCTTTACACTAATACACACTGTGTTCTATACACTAATACACACTGTGTTCTTTACACTAATACACACTGTGTTCTTTACACTAATACACACTGTGTTCTCTACACTAATACACACTGTGTTCTTTACACTAATACACACTGTGTTCTTTACACTAATACACACTGTGTTCTTTACACTAATACACACTGTCTCTATCTAACACCAATACACCGTGTTCTTCACTAATACACACTGTGTTCTCTACACTAATACACACTGTGTTCTTTACACTAATACACACTGTGTTCTTTACACTAATACACACTGTGTTCTCTACACTAATACACACTGTGTTCTTTACACTAATACACACTGTGTTCTCTACACTAATACACACTGTGTTCTTTTACACTAATACACACTGTGTTCTTTACACTAATATACACTGTGTTCTTTACACTAATACACACACTGTGTTCTTACACTAATACACACTGTGTCTTCTACACTAATACACACCGGTGTTCTCTACACTAATACACATTGTGTTCTTTACACTAATACACATTGTGTTCTCTACACTAATACACACTGTGTTCTATACACTAATGCACACTGTGTTCTCTACACTAATACACACTGTGTTCTTTACACTAATACACACTGTGTCTATTCACTAATACACACTCCAAATTTATACACTAATAATACACACTGTGTTCTTTTTACACTAATACACATTGTGTTCCTTATTAATTCAATACACACTGTGTTCTCTACACCAATAATGTTCTATACACCCACGCCACACCGTGTTCTCTTACACCAATACACACTGTGTTCTATACACTAATACACACTGTGTTCTTTACACTAATACACACTGTGTTCTATACACTAATACACATTGTGTTCTCTACACTAATACACACTGTTCTATTCACTAATACACATTGTGTTCTATACACCAATACACACTGTGTTTTCACACTAATACACACTGCTCCCATTCAATTAATACACACTGTGTTCTCTACACCAATACACACTGTGTTCTTTACACTAATACACACTGTGTTCTTTACACTAATACACACTGTGTTCTATACACTAATACACATTGTGTTCTTTACACTAATACACACTGTGTTCTATACACTAATGCACACTGTGTTCTATACACTAATGCACACTGTGTTCTTTACACTAATGCACACTGTGTTCTATACACTAATGCACACTGTGTTCTCTACACTACTACACACCAGCCTCTTACACTAATACACACTGTGTTCTATACACTCAATGCACACTGTGTTCATGAGCACTAATGCACAGTGTTCTCTACACTAATACACACTGTGTTCTTTACACTAATACACACTGTTCTATTCACTAATACACACTGTGTTCTTTACACTAATACAAACTGCTCCTATACACTACTATTAATACTGTTCTATTCACTAATACACACTGTGTTCCTTACACTAATACACACTGTGTACTGTACACTAATGCACACTGAGTGCTATACACATACACACTGTGTACTGTACACTAATACTCACTGTACTGAACACTAATACACACTGTGTACTGTACACTAATACACACTGTACTGAACACTAATGCACACTGTGTGCTGTACACTAATACACACTGCTGGCTTAACAGGAACAGCCCTCTCCTGGTTTAAATCATACCCACCAACCATTATCAATCTGTAAACAAAAGTGAAGAAAAACCGTTCATGCAAACGTTAGATATGGAGTTCCGCCAGGCTTTGTCCTCGGTCCCCTACTCTTCATATTATACCTGCTCCCTCTGGGTTCAGTAATCCAGAGACATGGAATCAGCTCCCACTGTTACACTGATGACACACGGTTATATATCTCAGCTAAACCTAAAGATTTAAATTTAAATTTAAATTTAAAAAGATTGAGGATTGTATAGGAGATATAAAAGAGTGGATGTCTCTCAATTTTCTGATCTTAAATTCTGAAAAAACAGGAGTTCTTTTTGCTAGGTCACAAAATTCACAGAGACAAGTTTTCAGGTTTAGTGCTGGATTTTACTAATCTTACAGTTAATCTTAAACCCCATTGCCAAAGCCTGGGTATCACAATGGACTGGGATCTTCCTCTGGATCCACACACTGGAACCCTCACTGAAATACTTTCCTTCACCTCAGAAACATCAATAAACTCAGAAGCTCCCTCACACTACACTCCATGCAGAAACACTGATCCACACTTTTATCACCTCCAGACCAGATTACTGTGATGTCCTGCTGTCAGGATGTTCCAGTAAAACCTTCATAAACTCCAGTTAGTCCAGAACGCAGCAGCTAGTTCCCCACTAAATCTAGAATGTTTGATCACATTAGTTATTATTATTATTATTTATTTATTATTATTATTATCTAGACCTCACTGGCTTCCTGTGAAATCCCACATCAACTATAAAATTTTACTGCTAACTTACAAAGTCCTAAACGGTCTCGGTCCCGAGTGTCTCTCTGAGCTGATCTCCCAGTTATAAACCTTCACACTCTCTTAGATCACAAGGAGCTGCTTTTCTAACAGTTCCTGTGAATTTATAAAGCAACAACATGGGGAGGAGCCTTTTCATTCAAACCCCCCGTCTCTGGGACGGTCTTCCAACTACTGTCCGAGACTCAGACACACTCTCAGGATTTAAGTCTCTGGGACGGTCTTCCAACTACTGTCCGGGACTCAGACACACTCTCAGTATTTAAGTCTCTGGGACGGTCTTGCAGCTACTGTCCAACAACAGTTGCGCTTTATAAATGTGTTGACTTGACTTGGACATTTACTGTACTGTGTACTGTACCACTAATAAAACACTGTGTGCTGTACACTAATACACACTGTGTGCTGCACTCAATACACACTGTATACTGTACACTAATACACACTGTGTGCTGCACTAACACACACTGTATACTGTACACTCATACACACTGTATACTGTACACTAATACACACTGTATACTGTAACCTAATACACACTGTGTGCTGTACACTAATACACACTGTATACTGTACACTAATACACACTGTGTGCTGTACACTAATACACACTGTATACTGTACACTAATACACACTGTGTGCTGTACACTAACACACACTGTATACTGTACACTCATACACACTGTATACTGTACACTAATACACACTGTACTGTACACTCAATACACTCGTGTTCTTACACTAATACACACTGTGTTCTCTACACTAATACACTGTGTTCTCTACACTAATACACATTGTGTTCTTTACACTAACACCCAGTTCTCTACATATGCCACATACACTAATACACACTGTGTTCTATACACTAATACACACTGTGTTCTCTACACTAATACACACTGTGTTCTTTACACTAATACACACTGTGTTCTTTACACTAATACACACTGTTCTATACACTAATACACACTGTGTTCTTACACTAATACACACTGTGTTCTTTACACTAATACACACTGTTCTATTCACTAATACACATTGTTCTATACACTAATACACACTGTGTTCTTTTTACACTAATACACACTGTGCCATACACTAATACACATTGTGCTCTCACAGCACTAATACACACTGTTCTATTCACTAATGGCCACATTGTGTCTCTATACACCAATACACACTGTGTTCCCCTCTACACTAATACACACTGTTCCCATTCACTCAATACACACTGCAAGTTCTCTACACTAATATCACACTGTGTTCTTTACACCAATACACACACTGTGTTCCTTACACTAATACACACTGTGGCTCATACACTAATACACATTGTGTTCTTTACACTCAATACACACTGCAAGCTCCTATACACCAATGCACACTGTGTTCTATACACTAATGCACACTGTGTTCTTTACACTAATGCACACTGTGTTCTATACACTAATGCACACTGTTCTCTACACTAATACACACTGTGTTCTTTACACTAATACACACTGTTCTATACACTAATGCAACACTGTGTTCTATACACCAATGCACAAAGTAGTTCTCACACTAATACACACTGTGTTCTTACACTAATACACACTGCTCTATTCACTAATACACACCGTGTTCTTTACACTCATACAAACTGTGTTCTATACACTAATACACACTGTTCTATTCACTAATACACACTGTGTTCCTTACACTAATACACACTGTGTACTGTACACTAATGCACAATTGAGTATACATTACAATACTCGTGTAATCAAAATACCACATCACTGTACTGAACACTAATACACACTGTGTACTGTACACTAATACACACTGTACTGAACACTAATGCACACTGTGTGCTGTACACTAATACACACTGTTGGTTTAACAGGAACAGCCCTCTCCTGGTTTAAATCATACTCCACCAACCATTATCAATCTGTAAACAAAAGTGAAGAAAGGTCCGTTCATGCAAACGTTAGATATGGAGTTCCGCCAGGCTTTGTCCTCGGTCCCCTACTCTTCATATTATACCTGCTCTCTGGTTCAGTAATCCAGAGACATGGAATCAGCTCCCACTGTTACACTGATGACACACAGTTATATATCTCAGCTAAACCTAAAGATTTAAATTTAAACTTAAATTTAAAAAGATTGAGGATTGTATAGGAGATAAAAGAGTGGATGTCTCTCAATTTTCTGATCTTAAATTCTGAAAAAACAGGAGTTCTTTTGCTAGGTCACAAAATTGCTAGAGACAAGTTTTCAGGTTTAGTGCTGGATTTTACTAATCTTACAGTTAATCTTAAACCCAGTGTCAAAAGCCTGGGTATCACAATGGACTGGGATCTTCCTCTGATCCAATAATAATTGGAACCTCACTGAAATACTTTCCTTCACCTCAGAAACATCAATAAACTCAGAAGCTCCCTCACACTACACGATGCAGAAACACTGATCCACACTTTTATCACCTCCAGACCAGATTACTGTGATGTCCTGCTGTCAGGATGTTCCAGTAAAACCTTCATAAACTCCAGTTAGTCCAGAACGCAGCAGCTAGAGCCTCACTAAATCTAGAAAATTTGATCACATTAGTTATTACATATTTATTTATCACTCTTAATGTCTAGACTCACTGGCTTCCTGTGAAATTCCGCATCAACTATAAAATCTTACTGCTAACCTGCAAAGCCCTAAACGGCCCTGTCCCAGTGTCTCTCTGAGCTGATCTCCCAGTTATAAACCTTCACACTCTCTTAGATCACAAGGAGCTGCTTTTCTAACAGTTCCCAGAATTTATAAAGCAACAACATGGGGAGGAGCCTTTTTCATCAACCCCCTGTCTCTCTGGGACGGCCTTCCAACTACTGTCCGGAGACTCAGACACACTCTCAGGATTTAAGTCTCTGACGGTCTTCCAACCAGCTGGTCCGGGACTCAGACACACTCTCAGTATTTAAGTCTCTGGGACGGTCTTGCAGCTACTGTCCAACAACAGTTGCGCTTTATAAATAAAGTTGACTTGACTTGACATTTACTGTACTGTACTGTACACTAATAAACACTGTGTGCTGTACACTAATACACACTGTGTGCTGTACACTAATACACACTGTATACTGTACACTAATACACACTGTGTGCTGTACACTAACACACACTGTATAATTGTACACTCTCATACACTGTATACTGTACACTAATACACACTGTATACTGTAAATCCTATCACACTGTGTGCTGTACACTAATACACACTGTATACTGTACACTAATACACACTGTGTGCTGTACACTAATACACACTGTATACTGTACACTAATACACACTGTGTGCTGTACACTAACACACACTGTATACTGTACACTCATACACACTGTATACTGTACACTAATACACACTGTATACTGTACACTAATACACACACTGTGCTGTACACTAATACATTACTGTATACTGTACACTAATACACACTGTGTTGTACACTAATACACACTGTATACTGTACACTAATACACACTGTGTGCTGTACGCTAATACACACTGTATACTGTACACTCATACACACTGAGTACTGTACACTAATACACACTGTATACTGTACACTAATACACACTGAGTACTGCACGCTATCACACACTGTATACTGTACGTCATCACACACTGAGCACTGTAAACTAATAAACAATGTGTGCTGTACACTACACTGTATACTGTACGCTAATACACACTGTATACTGTACGCTAATACACACTGTGTACTGTACGCTAATACACACTGAGTACTGTACACTAATACACACTGAGTACTGTACGCTAATACACACTGTATACTGTACGCTAATACACACTGAGCACTGTAAACTAATAAACAATGTGTGCTGCTGTACACTAATACACACTGCATACTGTACGCTAATACACACTGTATACTGCACGCTAATACACACTGATACACACTAATACACACTGACATACACTCACAGACACTGATACACACTAATACACACTGAGCACTGTAAACTAATAAACAATGTGCTGTACACTAATACACTGTATACTTGTACGCCAATACACACTGTATACTGTACACTAATACACACTGAGCACTGTAAACTAATAAACAATGTGCTGTACACTAATACACACTGTATACTGTACACTCAATACACACTGTATAATGTGCACTACACACTGTAAAGCCACACTAATACCCACACTGTATACTGTACGCTAATACACACTGTGTGCTGTACGCTAATACACACTGTATACTGTACACTCATACACACTGAGTACTGTACACTAATACACACTGTATACTGTACACTAATACACACTGAGTACTGTACACTAATACACACTGTATACTGTACGCTAATACACACTGTATACTGCAACACTAATACACACTGCATACTGCACGCTAATACACACTGCAGTATACCGTACACTACACACTGAGCACTGTAAACTAATAAACAATGTGTGCTGTACACTAATACACACTGTATACTGTACACTAATACACACTGTATACTGTACGCTAATACACACTGAGCACTGTAAACTAATAAACAATGTGTGCTGTACACTAATACACACTGTATACTGTACGCTATACACACTGTATACCACACTAATACACACTGTATACTGCACGCTATCACACACTGTATACTGTACACTAATACACACTGTATACTGTACGCTAATACACACTGTATACTGTACACTAATACACACTGTATACTGTACGCTAATACACACTGTATACTGTACACTAATACACACTGTATACTGTACGCACACTGCATACTGTACACTAATACACACTGTGGGCAGTGTGCATTAGTGTACACTAATACACACTGAGCACTGTAAACTAATAAACAATGTGTGCTGTATGCTAATACACACTGTATACTGTACACTAATACACACTTTGTACTGTACGCTAATACACACTGTATACTGTACACTACACACTGAGTACTGTACACTAATACACACTGTATACTGTACACTAATACACACTGAGTACTGTACACTAATACACACTGTATACTGTACGCTAATACACACTGTATACTGTACACTAATACACACTGTATACTGCACGCTAATACACACTGTATACTGTACACCATACACACTGAGCACTGTAAACTAATAAACACGTGTGCTGTACACTAATACACACTGTATACTGCACGCTTAATACACTGTATACTGTACACTAATACACACTTGAGCACTGTAACCACAAACAATGTGTGCTGTACACTAATACACACTGTATACTGTACACTAATACACACTGTATACTGTACGCTAATACACACTGAGCACTAAACTAATAAACAATGTGTGCTGTACACTAATACACACTGTATACTGTACACTAATACACACTGAGCACTGTAAACTAATAAACAATGTGTGCTGTACACTAATACACACTGTATACTGTACGCTAATACACACTGTATACTGTACACTAATACACACTGGGCACTGTACACTAATACACACTGTATACTGCACGCTAATACACACCGTATACTGCACGCTAATACACACTGTGTACGCTAATACACACTGTATACTGTACACTCATACACACTGAGTACTGTACACTAATACACACTGTATACTGTACACTAATACACACTGAGTACTGTACACTAATACACACTGTATACTGTACGCTAATACACACTGTATACTGTACACTAATACACACTGTATACTGTACGCTAATACACACTGTATACTGTACACTAATACACACTGAGCACTGTAAACTAATAAACAATGTGTGCTGTACACTAATACACACTGCATACTGTACACTAATACACACTGTATACCAGGCTAATACACACTGGAGCACTAAACTAATAAATACGTGTAAGCAGCACCAATACACACTGTATACTGTACGCTAATACACACTGTATACTGTACACTAATACACACTGTATACTGTACACTAATACACACTGTGGGCAGTGTGCATTAGTGTACACTAATACACACTGAGCACTGTAAACTAATAAACAATCTGTGCTGTATGCTAATACACACTGTATACTGTACACTAATACACACTTTGTACTGTACGCTAATACACACTGTATACTGTACACTCATACACACTGTATACTGTACACTAATACACACTGTATACTGTACACTAATACACACTGTATACTGTAAGCTAATACACACTGTATACTGTACACTAATACACACTGTATACTGTACGCTAATACACACTGTATACTGTACACTAATACACACTGTATACTGTACGCTAATACACACTGTATACTGTACACTAATACACACTGAGCACTGTAAACTAATAAACAATGTGTGCTGTACACTAATACACACTGTATACTGTACGCTAATACACACTGTATACTGTACACTAATACACACTGAGCACTGTAAACTAATAAACAATGTGTGCTGTACACTAATACACACTGTATACTGTACACTAATACACACTGTATACTGTACACTAATACACACTGTGTGCTGTACACTAATACACACTGTATAATGGGAACACTGAATACACACTGTGTGCTGTACGCTAATGGTTAACACTGTATACTGTACACTCATACACAGTTACTGTACACTAACGCACGCACTGTACACTCACACACACACACTGTATACTAACACACATACACACGCTTACTGTACACTAACACTGTGGGCAGTGTGCATTAGTGTACACTAATACACACTGAGCACTGTAAACTAATAAACAATGTGTGCTGTATGCTAATACACACTGTATACTGTACACTAATACACTTTGTGCTGTACACTAATACACACTGTATACTGTACACTAATATACACTGTGTACTGTACACTAATACACTTTGTGCTGTACACTAATACACACTGTATACTGTACACTTATACACACTGTGTACTGTACACTAATACACACTTTGTACTGTACGCTAATACACACTGCATACTGCACGCTAATACACACTTGTACTGCACGCTACTACACACCAGACACTGTACGCTAATACACTTTGTGCTGTACACTAATACACACTGTATACTGTACGCTAATACACACTTTGTGCTGTACACTAATACACACTGTATACTGTACGCTAATACACACTTTGTACTGTACGCTAATACACACTGTATACTGTACGCTAATACACACTTTGTAATTGCACGCTAATACACACTGCATGATACTGTACGCCTAATACACTTTTGTGCTGTACGCCATCACACACTGTATACTGTACGCTAATACACTTTGTGCTGTACACTAATACACACTGTATACTGTACACTAATACACTTTGTGCTGTACGCTAATACACACTGTATATACTGCACGCTTAATACACTTTGTGCTGTACACTATAACACACTGTATACTGTACACTAATACACTTTGTGCTGTACACTAATACACACTGTATACTGTACACTAATATACACTGTAACAAAGCACTAATACACACTGTATACTGTACACTTATACACACTGTGTACTGTACACTAATACACACTGTATACTGTACACTAATACACACTGTATACTGTACGCTAATACACTTTGTGCTGTACACTAATACACACTGTATACTGTACGCTAATACACTTTGTGCTGTACGCTATAACACACTGTATACTGTACGCTAATACACTTTTGCTGTACAATAATACACACTGTATACTGTACACTAATACACACTACGTACTCTACACTAATACACACTGAGTGCTGTACGCTAATACACACTGTGTGCTGTACACTAATACAGACTACGTACTCTACACTAATACACACTGAGCACTGTAAACTACTAAACACTGTGTGCTGTACACTAATACACACTGTATACTGTACACTCAATACACACTGAGCACTGTAACTAATAACACGTGTGCTGTACACTAATACACACTGTATACTGTACACTAATACACAATTGTATACTGTACGCTAATACACACTGTATACTGTACACTAATAATATCACTCAGTAGTGTGTATTAGTGTACACTACTACACACTGAGTACTGTACACTAATACACACTGAGTACTGTACACTAATACACACTGTATACTGTACACTAATACACACTGTGTTCTATATACTAATACACACTGTATACTGTACACTAATACACACTCTTCTATATACTAATACACACTGTATACTGTACACTAATACACACTGTTCTATATACTAATGCACACTGTATACTGTACACTAATACACACTGTGTTCTATATACTAATACACACTGTATACTGTACACTAATACACACTGTGTGCTGTACGCTAATGCACACTGTATACTGTACACTAATGCACACTGTATACTGTACACTAATACACACTGTATACTGTACACTAATACACACTGTGTTCTATATGCTAATACACACTGTGTTCTATATGCTAATACACACTGTGTTCTATATACTACTACACTGTGTGGGTATTATGAGCAGCGGTGTCTTAGTGGTTAGGGAGTTGCCCTGCATCGGAAGATTGTGGTTTCGATTCCCACAAGTAGGTCGCCCTGAGGTACCCTTGAGCAAGGTACCGTCCTCATCACGTTCTGTGGCACTTTCAATAGCTGCCCACTGCTGCACGGTGTTTGTGTGCATGGGTTAAAAGCAGAGGTCCAATTTCGTTGTGGTTCATGGGCTAGTTAAAAAGGGGACCTCGCAATGACAGGGGTTGTCACTTTCACTTTTTCACTTTTCACACTGTATTCTGTACGCTAATACACACTGTATACTGTATATTAATACACACTGTTCTATATACTAATATCTACTCAAGATTCTAAATACACACACACTGTATACTGTATATTAATACACACTGTTCTATATACTAATACCCACTGTATACTGTACGCTAATACCCACTAAAAAGGTGACAATACACACTGTATACTGTACACTAATATACACTGTGTACTGTACACTAATACACACTGTATACTGTACGCTAATACACACTTTGTACTGTACGCTAATATTAATAATTCTCGTATAATTGTACGCTAATACACACTTTGTGCTGTACACTAATACACACTGTATACTGTACGCTAATACACACTTTGTACTGTACGCTAATACACACTGTATACTGTACGCTAATACACACTTTGTACTGTACGCTAATACACACTGTATACTGTACGCTAATACACTTTGTGCTGTACGCTAATACACACTGCATAATAAATGCTAATACACTTTGTGCTGTACACTACACACACTGTATACTGTACACTAATACACTTTGTGCTGTACTAATGCACACTGTATAACAATGTTTAATACACTTTGTGCTGTACACTAATACACACTGTATACTGTACACTAATACACTTTGTGCTGTACACTAATACACACTGTATACTGTACACTAATATACACTGTGTACTGTACACTAATACACTTTGTGCTGTACACTAATACACACTGTATACTGTACACTTATACACACTGTGTACTGTACACTAATACACACTTTGTACTGTACGCTAATACACACTGTATACTGTACGCTAATACACACTTTGTACTGTACGCTAATACACACTGTATACTGTACGCTAATACACTTTGTGCTGTACACTAATACACACTGTATACTGCACGCTATCATTAATACTTTGTACTGTACGCCAATACACACTGTATACTGCACGCCATCACACACTTTGTACTGTACGCCATCACACACTGTATACTGCACGCTTAATACACTTTTGTGCTGCACGCTATTACACACTGTATACTGTACGCTAATACACTTTGTGCTGTACACTAATACACACTGTATACTGTACACTAATACACTTTGTGCTGTACGCTAATACACACTGTATACTGTACGCCATCACACTTTGTGCTGGTACACTAATACACACTGTATACTGTACACTTATACACACTGTGTACTGTACACTAATACACACTGTATACTATACACTAATACACACTGTATACTGTACACTAATATACACTGTGTACTGTACACTAATACACACTGTATACTGTACACTTATACACACTGTGTACTGTACACTAATACACACTGTATACTATACACTAATACACACTGTATACTGTACGCTAATACACTTTGTGCTGTACACTAATACACACTGTATACTGTACGCTATCACACTTTAGCACGCTTATAACACACCGCATACTGTACGCTTATTACACTTTGTGCTGTACACTCAATACACACCCGTATACTGTACACTAATACACACTACGCACTTTACACTAATACACACCGGAGTGCTGTACGCCACGCACACTGTGTGCTGCACGCCAATACACACTGTGCGTGCTGCATGCTATCACACACTGTGCTGTACGCTATCACACACTGTGTGCTGTACGCTAATACACACTGTGTGCTGTACGCTAATGCACACTGTGCTGTACGCTAATACACACTGAGTGCTGTACGCTAATGCACACTGTGTGCTGTACGCTAATACACACTCTGTGCTGTATGCTAATACACACTGTGCTGTACGCTATCATGACACTCGTGTGCTGTACGCCATCACACACTGAGTGCTGCGGCGCCATCGCACACTGTGTTGTACGCCAATACACACTCGAGTGCTGCACGCCATCGCACACCAAAGTTGCACGCCAATATACACTGTGTGCTGTACGCTAATGCACACTGTGTGCTGTACGCTAATGCACACTGTGCTGTACGCTAATACACACTGTGTGCTGTACGCTAATGCACACTGTGCTGTACGCTAATACACACTGTGTGCTGTACGCTAATGCACACTGTGCTGTACGCTAATACACACTGTGTGCTGTACGCTAATGCACACTGTGTGCTGTACGCTAATGCACACTGTGCTGTACGCTAATACACACTGTGTGCTGTCCGCTAATGCACACTGTGTGCTGTACGCTAATGCACACTGTGCTGTACACTAATACATATTGTATACTGTATGCTGTATGCTAATGCACACTGTGTACTATAAACATTTATATAAACTATGTGCTACAACCTGAAAAATTATCGTACACTATGCAGTTTGTGCTCATTTTCTACACTGTACACTGTAATCTAACATTAATGCACAGTCTGCTGTATCCTAACACAATATGTTCTGTAATCGAGCCTGCTCCCACTGTACTGCATTTATACTCTATAAATGTTTGCTTCATTGTCACACTCTACACTGTGTAGTTTATTCTAATATTAATATCCACCATGTACTGTATTCTTACATGGAACGTCAGTGTTTTCTACACCGTGTACTGTATTCTTACACTTTATATGCTGTACTATTTTTGTGGAAGAGACGTGTGGGCTCCTCACCTAAATACGTGTGGGTTGCTCATGTTAAAAAGGCAATGCATCTCAAAATCTGTCTATTTCGTGTTGGATTATGGGAGGAATCGTGTGTTCTTCTTTATTTTGCTGCTGCTTCAACTCCACTGTCCTTTTGGTGGCAAAGACCTTTTCCTTCGCGGTGAGGAAGTGCAGCCCAGCGTCAGGCAACTACAGCCAGCAGTTTATGAAAAGCAGCTAAAAACGATTTTGTTTAAGCAGAACCTTCTAGTTCAAGAGTCAAAACTGAAGCAGTTTACTTGTGAAATACGCGGTTACACAACCTGCAGTGAAATGTATCCCTGAATTGCTCCAAAAGACATGAGATACCAAAATTATGGAGACAATAGAATGGAGGATGAGTGTAATAACAATAAAAAAATTACATAAAATCAAAAACAATAAAGTGACAGTGAAACCCACTATTTATCACTGTGAACACACAGTGAACCACAACCAAAGACGTCCTCAGTATTTAACACCCAGCAGGGGGCAGACATATCCAGCACCTAGGGAGCAGTGATGGGGATGGTACCTTGTTCTAGGGAACTTCAGGATAGCCTACTGCTTCGGGTTTCGACACCATGTCCTTCTGAGCCTAATCACTAAACCCTGCGGGGCAGCTCAGTGGAGCAGTGAGAAGGTCCTGGTTTCAATCCCCAGGTGGGACGGTCTGGGTCCTTTTTGTGTGGAATGGACATATTCTCCTTGTGTCCAAAGACCAGTCAGGTGGTCTGGAGATGTGTGTGTGTGTGTGTGTGTGTGTGTGTGTGTGTGTGTGTGTGTGTTTGTGGGTATTTTTTCATGTGTCTGCCTTGAGATGGACTACCGACCTGTCCCACACACCCCGTCCAGCAGGGGCCAACCCTATCCAGCACCCAAGGAGCAGTGATGGGGACAGTACCTTCCTCAAGGGTTCTTCAGAACCCACAACCTCTTGAGCCTGGGGTCTAGTCCCTAAACACTAGACCACTGCTGCCCCATCACTGATATTGTTTTATTTACATTTTAGCTCGCTCTGACCAATTTATTATTTCAAATGTATAGTTTATGACCAAATGATTATTTCCTAGTTCACAGCCTGCTGTAGTGCTTCTGCCTCTGAACTCACGGGGCTCCGTGGGGTTTGAAGCGGAGATTCATGATTTGGTGTTCAGGAGGAACACTCCACCTCCAGTCGTGTTTATCTTTAGACTTCAAAGCGCCTCCCTGCTGTGGGTTTGCATCTGAACAAATAAAAAGTTCTTTTGTGTGGGGGAAAAAAAAATCTCCCTCTCCGAATTCCAGCCCGCATAGTCGTCTTATTGCTCACTTCCTAAAAATTCAGGTCAAAGGAAAAGGGTCGGCTCTTGTTCATCGTGTCATCGTTCGCATTTTAACCCTCCTCCCCTCCATGTTCTTCCTCTTTCTTTCAGTTATTGCACCTGAAACGAAGCCCTGAGGGCGGAACGGTGCCAGTGCCGGACCTCGGGGTCAGAAGGAGTCCTGGAAAGTGTCCAGCAGCTCGTCTTGTGTGCCATGGCAGTTCACCGGTGGGCGGCGGACAGAAAGACCCTGTGTGTTTTGTTCCCACCAGATAGAATCTAGTAGTACCCCCTGTCTTTGTGGTTCTGCCAGGATGAAGAGTGAATTTTAAATGCAGGGGACATGAAGGACATCCAGATGTGCCCTCTGACCCCGAGGTCTCTCTGCTGGACTGGTTAAAGTGGTGCTCCTGCAGAGGCAGTATGCAGGCAGATGACTATCCTTCTACACACACTTTCACAGGTATGAAAATGCAGGTCCTCCGTCTCCATGTCTTGCTGTCCTCCACATCTTCCTCTTTTTTCACCTCCTTCATTTACAGCATTTAACAGACACTCTTGTCCAGAGCAACTTCCACTTCCTAACTAGAGACAGTCTCTGTGGAGCAGCCTGAGGTTCAGGGGTTGGCTCAGGAACATAATGGTGGTAGTGCTGGAGTTGGGACCTCTTGGTCCATTGACAAGTATCCTACCACTAGACCACCACCACCACCCCTGCATGTGCTCTCTCACCACATCCATGAACCTCCTCTTTGTCCTTCCTCTTCTCCTCTTTCCTGGCAGCTCCATCCTCAACATCCTTCTCCTGATATACTCCTCGTCACGGTCTCGCATCTCTGTCTTTGTCTCTGAACCATCCAACCTGAGCTGTCCCTCTAATATACTCGTTCCTAATCCTGTCCATCCTTGTTCCTCCCGATGCTAATCTTTAACACCTCCAGATCCATCTCCGTCAGCACCACTGTCTCCAACCTGTATAACACAGCTGGTCTCAATACCATCCTGTAAACCTTCCCTTTCACTCTCGCTGGTCCCCGTCTATCCCACATCACTCCTGTCACTCTTCTCCACCCATTCCAACCTGCCTGCACTCTCTTCTTCTTGGTCCATCTGTCCATCCCGACTATGTTAACTCCTCCACCTTCACCACCTCCTTTATAACAAAGCTGGTCTCACTACCATCCTTCCCTTTCGCTAGTAAAAAATAATCATTTGCTGGACAGGAAAGAAGGACAGGTGCGATTTGATCGTATCTCCTGAGCTTATAACAGATTTGGGATTTCATTTACGGAAAAGAGTCCCAGGTTATATACACCATATATGATTTTCCATCTAGGCCATATCTGTTTAAACCATAAGGGCTACATATGATATATGATGTTCCATCTCTCATTGTACTGAAGGTTGTTATTTTTTATTACTGCTCCTTTGAGATGTAAACGAGATCTCTTCTGATTGTTGCGAGAAAAGTCAACTTCAGCAGCTCCACCAGCTCACAGCAGAACTACAGCATCAGCATGTCTTTATGAGGGACTTTAACTGTCTGAACATCCTCCTTAAATAATCTCCAGGCCTCCGAAAGAAAGAAAAGAAACACAGAACTTCCGCCCCGCTGGAGTTCGGTTACATTTTGGAAAGAAAGTCGAAAAAAGGCTTTGAGGATTCGGGCCGTCTGCCCTTGCGCGAGTCCGGCCAAATGCTGACGCCGAGAAACACCCGGTGTGCAATTTTTTAATATCGGATGTGGAATTTGAACGCAGCGCTGATCCAGACGTCCAAAAAATCCCTGAGAGGTGGAGGCGGAGGAGATTGTTTTAACAACTGCTCAGCCCTGGAGGTCACCATGTTCAGCTCTTTCCTTCATCACGAAGAGAAACTGAACACCGGGACGTTCTGTTCCAGGACACGTCCCACCAAAAATCAGACACGTCCCGCCAAATATCAGACCTACAGCCCAAAGGCGGGTGATCAGCAGTTATCTGGAGCCAGAAATCATCACGCCCTCCGTACTTCAGCCATCTGTCGTGGAATGGCCTAGGCGGTTTCTGGTGCTGGACAATTCACTGTTATCTAGAACCGTGGAATAAAGATGCTGCTGCTGTTTGTAGCTTTAGACTGTTATAGAATTTTTTAAAAGGCTGGGTTATAACATAACATGGAAAAAATGTAGGATATGGACCCTTTTAGCCCATAATAACTAAATTTAAAGCTTTATTTTAAAAAAATAGCTTTATTTAATGGGCCCATGTCCTACACTTTTTCCAGGTTATGTCTTTCCCTTCGGTGATAAAAAAAACATTTTTTTTTTTTTAGCTTCTCCCAATCTATATCATTTAAACAGGGAGCTGCTGTGACTGTTTTAGTTTCACAGAGCAAAAGAGTTGGGACTATAACCGAGCTGAGCCTAAAAAAAAACAACTCTTCATGATATGGTACCTTTAATGAAGGAGGGGACACAACTAATAAATAACAGAGAGAGAGAGAGAGAAAGAGAAAGAGGGAGAAAGAGGGAGAGAGAGAGATATTGACTATAGAGGAACAGTACAGGATGGATGAGTGAAGCTCATAGGGGTTTAGTTGATGTAATGAAGTTAATTTGGTGGTGGTTTCCCATGGCAACAGCGATGGAGTTTGTGTTGTTCACTGTATGTTCATAAAATCTCTCTCAATCTCTTTTCCTGATTCTGACTCTGTCTCTCTCTCTCTCTCTCTCTCTCTCTCTCTCTCTCTCTCTCTCTCTGTCTTTCCATGCTTTTTTAGTCTTTAATGTTCTGTTTCATTTATCCGCACACACACACACGCACACACACGAACAGTGTTTTGAACTGGTAGAGTGTGTTGGTGTTGGAGTGTGTGGATGGTGTCCAAGTCGATTACTCTGATTTTTGGGTGGCCACAGCTTGAAGCTTTGTGTGTGTGTGAGTGTGTGAGTGTGTGAGTGTGTGTGTGTGTGCGTGTGTGTGTGTGTGTGTGTGTTGTCCAGGGGCCCTCCCTAAGCAAAAAGGAGAAAAGGCTATACCTGATTTCAGTCTCTCTCTCTCACTCT
>CM029368.1:1317162-1319662 GCA_017165825.1 Hepsetus odoe
GTGTTTCAGTCACACCAGAGATTACTTCACTCTGTGTGTGTGTGTGTGTGTGTGTGTGTGTGTGTGTGTGTGTGTGTTTTTTCCTAAAGTGATTGTTCAGAGTCTGGAGCCGGCTCTGGCTGAATACACATTCTGAATGATAAGAATAAAAATAATTGTACAAATTTTATAACTATACTTATCATAGTGTATTATTAACAAGTTATTACTATTATTATTGTTATTACTATTATCATTGTTGGTGATGATGATGTTCTTTCTTCTTATAAATATAACAGCAAATACATGTACACATACATATGCTTATTATTATTGTTGTTGTTGTTGTTGTTGTTGTTGTTATTACATTAATACATTCATAAAATGAATGAATGAACGAATACATGAATGAATGAATAAATTAATGAATGAGAGAGAGATAGAGAGAGAGAGAAACAGATCCAGATAATTCCAGATGAGAGGCATAAAGTAGTATGTGTGCACCACCAAGAAGATTCCCTAGCAAATTACACACACACACACACACACACACACTCACACAAACGTTCACACTCACACACACCTTGCCAGACTGTGTGCGGGTTTTATTCTGGTGTGTGTTGTGGCATTTTGTGACATTTACAGGCCGAGTAAACAGCAGAGTCTCAGGAGAACCTCCACACACTTTCCTTCCTTTTAAACTCACACTTTGCTTAATGTCTCACTGAGACGAGACGAGACAGAGTCCACACCCTCACTACGTAGCAGTGTGTGTAACTCTCTAGGGAATCACCTCGTTTGTGCAAAAACACTATTTCCTGTCTGAATCCGTCTTCTCTTCCTCATATTGACTCGAATAAATGAAAGAAACTGGAACAGATGTTTCAGTGCTCCAGGCAGCCAGGTTTCTAAAGATACAAGGTTCTAGATAAAGGGGTTCCACCTACACAGCGTTCAGCATCAGCAGAAAACGAATCCCCTGATCATCTGGAATCATCTGCACCTGGTTCTTCACTGCTTCATGTCTTAAGTTAGACGGTTTGTTCTGCTTGAAGGTTCAGACGTAGATCACTGTGTGGATTAACCAACACAGAACTATCAAACTGCTCAGGTACAGAGACTGGACTGAAGAGAGACAACAACACTGTCCTTCAGGAAGATCTGAGAACTGCTCAGATACAGACTGGACTAATATGAGAGACAACAACACAACCTTCTGTGAAGATCTGAGAACTGCTCAGGTATTAGAGACTGACTGAAATATGAGACAACAACACTGTCCTTCAGGAAGATCTGGAGAACTGCTCAGGTACAGAGACTGGACTGAACATGAGAGACAACAACACTGTCCTTCAGGAAGATCTGGAGAACTGCTCAGGTACAGAGACCTGACTGAACATGAGAGACAACAACACTGTCCTTCAGGAAGATCTGGAGAACTGCTCAGGTACAGAGACTGGACTGAACATGAGAGACAACAACACTGTCCTTCAGGAAGATCTGGAGAACTGCTCAGGTACAGAGATTGGACTGAACATGAGAGACAACAACACTGTCCTTCAGGAAGATCTGGAGATCATTCATTTACATCAAGTCATGTGTCCGAGGTCCAAAAGCGAGAGATGGAAAGATACAGGGACAGATAGAGAGAGAGAGATACTAAGAGAAGAAGGTGAGGAAACTGAGAAGAAAAGGTGAGAGGGGGGGGACAAGGGAGCAAAAGGGGAGGATAAAGGAGAGAGGGAGAAGAAGAAGATCTGGAGAACTGCTCAGGTACAGAGACTGGACTGAAAACGAGAGACAACTACACTGTCCTTCAGGAAGATCTGGAGAACTGCTCCTCAACATTAAAATACAAGAACGCCTGGAAGAGAAAGGTGAAGAAATGAGGAGCTCAAGTGAAGTGCCCAGAGTCCCTCCTTCCCCAGATGTGGTCAATGAGTCAGGACGTTCACAACACACAGTGAGACACAACAAGATACAGCCTCTGCTTTTCCCCCATACACACACATTCAGCTTTTTAAAGTGCCCAGGGGGCAGTGATGGGTACGGTTCCATGCTCAAGGCTACCTCAGGGCAACCTACTGGTTTGGGATTCAAACCTTTTTGTGGGTGTGGTTTAGGACATACTAGGACTTACTGTAGGCTGCAGACATCAAATAACTCAAGCACCAAGGCTGTTCAGACTGATCTGGGATCAGATTCCTCCATATTTATGATCGATTCCAGATCAGCGCCCGATGTTAGTTCATATCATAACACTGATGTTACCTCAGTTTGAAATCCCAGGCCTGTAGTTATTATTATTATTATTTATTATTATTATTATTATTAGTGTATATGAACGGCCTTCGGTCTGAAATCAGCCATTGCGGTGGTGTAGTACTTCCAAGCTCCAGAAGGGGGCGACATGGGGACAACAAGGTAGCAAATATACAGATATTAATGACAATATCTATCTGTCTGTCTGTCTATCTGTCTGTCTATCTATCTATCAGTCTGTCTGTCTGTCTGTCTGTGT
>CM029368.1:1324662-1332426 GCA_017165825.1 Hepsetus odoe
TGAGTGTGTGTGTGTGTGTGTGTGTGTGTGTGTGTGTGTGTGTGTGTGTGAGAGCCCCATTAGCTCCCCCTGACCCTGCCTCTGAAGTGCTGGAGTGCTGATCTGTGTGCGATAGAGGCCTCATGGCGATCGGCTGTTCGAGGGGAAAACAGGAAGGCGCTATTAATAGATTCGCGTTTGTAGAGAAGGAGCCACGTCTGTGTTCTACAGAGGCAGAAAAATGCCTAAAAGCGCATCTCAGTTGAGTCTCGCTCGATACCACACACACACACACACACACACACACACTCACTCACTCTTGTGCACAAGGGCCGGCTGGCGTAATCCATTTCCAGCGGGGCAGCAGCCCGAGTCAGGCAGCAGAGTAGAAACAGGATATTGGGCTGCGTTTTGGCTCGGCGGCGGCTCTGCAGGCTGCGCTTGTAACCAATACGCAGGGGGACAAAAACACCCGTCCCATCAATATCTGATCTCAGCATCAGTTTGGCACCTTTTTGATTTTCCACTGGCCGGCCGGACACTGGAGCTCGGCTGTTTACGAAGGCCCGGCCTGCCTTATTAACATTTTATTACCGTATGAGGAGACCATTCGATTGTTTTTTTTTATCACAGCTGGCGGGACGAAACCCGCACAATCTCGTCTGGAGCTGTGATTGGTCGGGACGCTCTTAGAAAATCATTTGCATATTCCAGTGATGGAGATCAAAACTAACGATATAGATAAAACTATATGTGGGCAAGTGAGCATGTGCCTCGTCCGTCCTTCCGTCCTAGGCGATGGGGGCGAAGGAGCATCCAGATGAAGAGTTTTTTTTGTATATTTCATTATTTTCCACTTTTATTAGTCACCTTTCAGTGATGTATTTTATCACATTACATGCCAGGAAAGCACCCTGGAGACTTGAGTACGGACTGACGTATGGCTGTGGCATCGTCTGCAATTGAACATGTGATAATAATGCCGGCGCTTTGGTGCCAACGAGAGCATTGTTTTTAGTTTTCTTTTTTTGTCGGATATAAATATCTGTGCTGTTAAATCGTCCGTCGTCAGGATCACCCGCGTGTGCAGTTAGAGCTTTAAACGGTGTCGGGGAACGTTCCACTTTTCTTCCCGTGGAAACGAGGGACGGAACGTTCAGGCGATTTAAATGTAGCGGCCGCTGATGTCACAATGGACGCCCTTCCAAACGGACAGCGCGCAGCAACCGCAATACACACTAACCGCTGTTGATACGCCCACGCTGCCCGATGACCGCTTGGTGACGCCCTAACAACCGACTCGCATTCCTCAGCGACCGTTCAAGAAGACGCCAAGAACCTAAAATACCATGGCAACCACCTGACGATAAGGCTGCCACTGTGGACGCTGAGTTAAAGTTCAGGTTTTTTTTTTGCACTCGGGTTAGTGCAAACACCCTCACCCTAGTTTTTATTGTAATAAAATACTGATGTTTATAAGGTAAAAGAGTGCGTCGTGTTCGGTTTCAGTTTCCCGACTGCATTGTTGCGAGACGAGCCTGGGCAACACTGTTACCATTTCAGCTGAATGTTGTCCTCAGTGGTGAATTCTCACTTAGCAGGTGTTTACACCTTCAACAAAAACTGCTTTAGAGTTTTGGGACAATAGACAACACAGACAGACAGACAGACAGACAGACAGAAAGGCAGGCAGATAGATGCATAGATAGCTAGATAGAAAGGCGGGGAGACATGTAGACATACATGCTAATTTGCGCCCAGTGTTTTCGTGTGAGTGTGTGTGTGTGTGTGTGTGTGTGTGTGTGTGAGTGTGTGAGTGTGTGTGTGTGTGTGTGTGTGTGTGTGTGGTCTCTCCTGCAGGAGTTTATCAGTGCAGCTCTCGCTGGAACAGGCGACTCTATAAAAGCAGAAACAAAAGGCCTCTGTTCTGTTTTACAGGCTCTGATCTAATTACGCTGCATCACATAAACATTTCATTTCACTTCTAAACTCCTCTCCTCCACGCTTCCCTTTCTCCCCAAACCTCCACAAATAACAACCGCTTGCGTGTCGTGTTGCAGACCTGTGGGGTTTGGTCACATTCGGTCGTATTTGATCGGCGTGTAATAATTGTTATTAGAGTATTTGTTTTAATGTATATGTTTGTTATTATTACAAAGTCTTTTTATAGTATTACATATTATTGCAACGTTCTGGAACACTTTTGAATCATTGTTTTAAAAAAAAATCCCGTATTCGTATTCAGTTTGGCCCCGCCCACATCTAAAGAGTGCGAGCCAACACAAGGCAGCCAATCAGAGCAGAGCGCGTTGGCAAAAATCAGTTTAAACAGTAACAGTGCGGGACAATAGGACAGTAACAGCCTGTTTAAATGTTTGGAAAATGAATTATGACGTGTAATAGAAACACAAACAGTTAAAAGAACGAAAATAAACATTAAGGATGAGGCAACGCTCCCGCACTTTACTTCTTTTTGACCTCTCGGCCACTGTTTTGGCCAAACGCTGGCATAACTCCCAGTGTTTCCAGTATGGAGGTGAAGCATTTGCTTTTGTGCAGTGGAACCTCCTCCTCCTCCTCTTCTCCTCCTCTCCTCCTCCTCTTCCTCCTCCTCTTCTCCTTGAGGTCATCCTTTAGCTCCTGCCTGTCAAAAGAGGGTTTACAGGCGCAGCCTGCCCATAACATTTCATCTGCCCAATAACCTAATGCGCCTAATGGATGAGCCGAGGGGGAGCCCATGAGATGAGGTCACGGCCGGAGGTCATCCGTCAGCCCTCCTCCTCGTCCCGAGCGTTGGGTTGAGCCAGCGTTGAGTTCGGCTGACTAGATTCATCTTTTACAGCCTGACGCCATTGGTGAAATAAACCACCCCCTCCCACAACTCCCTGACCAGTAGGTTACCCTGAGGTTCCCACGAGCAAGGTACCGTCCCCATCATTGCTCCCTGAGTGCTGGATATGTCTGCCTCCTGCTGGACGACGAGTGTGTGATAAACACAGAGGACGCATTTGGTTGTTTCACGATCGCAAAAAGTCACTTTCACTTTGAACTGGAGTGTGTTTCTCCGAAGGGAGCGGGTGGATTTTATTCAAGGAGTGAAAGTGAAAGTACTTTGCTGGAGGGAACCTCAGGGCACACTGCTGGTCCGGGACTCGAAGCCACGGCCTTCCGATCCGGTCTCTAAACACTAGACTGCCCCGGTTTAATCTCATCTAAGACCCGGAAGTCTTACCTTTCCCGTAAGACGTCCCCAGACTGCTCAAACCTGTTCCAGCTTCGGTGGACCAGACCTGAGGGCGTGGCTTAGGACCCAGCAGGACTGTCGGCCGCAAACATCATCAACTCCGCGAGATTCAAGTTGAATGATTTCGTAGCGAACACGTATAGTTCTCGCAGGAAAGAGGCAGCGATGGTGCACACAAGTGTTTTGAAAAGTGTCAGATTCGTGTGTTTGCTCCTCGGAGAGCACGGGAGCTTACTTTCATGTAAAAAAGGATCAAATCTTTTTCTTAAAGCACTTTCCTGATTTATGAGAGTGTGTTCAGCCTGTTTTCCAGTGTCTTTGTGAGAACCCTTGGTGTGTGTGTGTGTGTGTGTGTGTGTTTGTTCGAGGGGTCATGAAGCCCCCTTCCCCCAAGGCAGGGATGAGTGTATGACCTTTGGCCTTTTGACAGCAGCAGCTGAGTGTGTGCCTCCTGCAGAGTCAGCCAGCCTTGACATTGGCCCTGATTCTGCTCTTTGTGTCTGAACTCGACATCACTCACACACACACACACACACACACACACACACACACACACACACACCAGGCTCCTCTCAAGGCCCTCAGGGACCCACGGAGGGCAGATTTGTGCTCCTCTTTGGGGGGTTTGTTGGCCCTTCTGTGCTTTTCCCATTTTTGTGGTAGAAAGATAGTAAAACCAATCAGACTGTGTCTTTATATTTGCAGATTTGCATAATAACATCATAAGGGACACAAAGGTTGGGGTTTTTTGACGGCGTCCATCAATGGCGTGTGTTCAGCCTGTGACGGGACTAAAATATGTCTCAAATCCTTCATTCTGAACCTTTTTAATGTGAACCTACGTTTGATTCACTCTGCGGCAGGTTTAAAGTTCTGAAATTCTGTTCATTTCTACATTTGTCTGCAAATTGAAATGTTTTCGAGGTTCTTCAGAGTGGGTTTGGCGTGAGAGCTTTTCACAGTGAATGGAACCAGACGTCTGAGTGTCCCACACAGACGTGAAATTAATCTGGAGAAGATTTTGGACTGAAACTGCACCCGTTCATGATCGAGCAACACAAAGAAAAAGACTTTCGTTAAAATGGACGGTTTTCCCAACAACACCGTCCCACAGAGACACTCCGAGACGCATGGAGCTTCTCTGAGGGACGTAAAATGCACAGATTTGGGACGTCAGGTTCCATTCACCAAAACCGAGAAGGAATCGGAACCGTTCTGGATGAGGTTTTTTCTCAGGCCGTTTTTATTGACTGGTGGAATTGTCCTTCAGGAAGCGGACACAGTTTGAGACCTGCAGAATGGTAAGCGATGATCACGGGACGGCCCTCGCCGATGAAGAGACGATCTCAGGACGGACCTCCAGCAGAACGGAGGGAGACACAAAACGAGATAAAAGTCTTGTGCCGTAGACGTTCGGTTCCGTTCACTCAGCGTTGCAAAATAAAAGTTCTCAGGCTGCGTGTAGGGACGCTGAGAGCGCTAAATCCGTCCATTCCGTCCCGCACAGGACAGCATTCGGAGCTTTATGAGTCATATTGGAGATTAAATCTGCTGAGGCTTTTTTTAATTTGTGGCTTTTTGTGTAAGAGAACCTGACTGTAGGCGGCTTGTTTCCATTTTTCTCTTTACCCATTAAAGCGCAAAATCTTGTTTATTCGCCCCAGATGCGGCGCGAGATCCCAAATTCCGTTTTCGAATGGAGCGTTTTTTATGTTTTTCGTCTTTTAAGTCATAAAACCCACACGGTTCTGCTCCACCTTAACGCAGAGCTGGATGCAGACAAGTTTTGTAGATTTGAAACAAAAGAAGTTACATTTGGATCCAAGCTTGTCTCGACTGATTGGACACATCTTGAGCCAGGGTTCTAGATAACAGTGAGTCATACCGTGTCAGGATCTACGTAAGCAAGTCTGTCAGACGTCTGAGGGCAGACTTGTAGTGGTTTTTTACGCAGCTGATGGGGGGGGTTTGCTGTGTCTCGGCCTCGTCCGGGCCTCGTCCCGGTCTCGTCTAGCCGTGTCTCGGCAGAAGCGTGTGTGCGTCTTCATTGTGTCTCGGTTGGACTGCTCGATGATGAATGAGGTCTAAAGCTGAAGGTCTGTGTGTGTGTGGATCTGAAGGCCTGGCCTGTGGCCTTTATTTTACCCCCTGACGCGAAAAGACGCAAATTTAAAGCAAATTTAAAAAAATCAGTTTGGGCAGACGTTGGGCAGCCACACGTTTGGGGGTTTGAGGAGGATCGTTGGATTTTTGGAACATTTCTGTTTGCTCTTATTAATCATTTAAGCTCCAGAAAATCATCTGCGAATGATCGTTTGCTTAACGAAGGAGGATGAAACTGTCCTAAACCCTGACGTCTGAACCCGTTCAGTTGGGACAGGCTTTATGAACTTGGGTGGAATCATCGCTCCGTAGAAGTGGGACGTGCTGTCTTTTCTCCGGCGGTTGTTTCGTGTTTGAGTTGTTCCTCAGGAATGCGGGCCGTGCCTCTAAAGCCCACATCTCCGCTCGCTGCGAGGCTTTCTTTTTCTTTTTTCTGCTGTAAAATGGTGCGGCAGAGCTGTGGGTGCAGCCAGACCGCAGACACAACACTCCACGCCAGCCGTGATCCTATCGCACACTGTGTGTGTGTGTGTCACACACACACTCACTCATCAGGAATGCATGGGCTGGGTCTCGCTCCCAGACATCATCCCCCACCTTTTCATTACCCGCCTGCCCTCCCTGAGGTCAGAGTTCAGGGGGTCACCTCCTGCACCCTCTCACGCAGCCTTTGTTCCACTCCTTGTTGTCTTTCAGCCCAAATATAAAACGCGCTACAAGACGAGAGGGAGGACACGGACAGGCAACGTCCTCACGCTTCAGATATCCAGCAGTGAAGACAGGGTCGGGGAAAAAAAGACAGATTTATTCAAATAAAACAGTGTATTATAATGAATTAATACTTTTAATGTCATAATGGAGATCATTGTGCATCACCATTACAAAATAAATCAATCAATAAATAAAATGAATAAAAATAAAAAATATATATATTTATATGTAAGTATGGTGAAAAAAATGAGGTAAAAAAAAAAACTTTATTTTTACCTTTAATAAAATAAAATGAAATGAATTTATTTGAAATATTAATAAATATTTTTTCTTCATTTTACTTACATAAAATCTGTTCCATAAATGTTTTGCCTGAGCCACATTTGTTTTTTTTCCAGTTAAATTCATCAAATAAAGTGTGAATTGCGTGAGTCCCGGTGCTGCTGTGTGGTGTGTCGTTGGGTTAAACGGGTAAATTAAGGTTTAATCTGAATTTCTCCAGGTTTTTAGATTATTAGATGAACTCCTGCGTGGACGGGTTTGGTGTGTTTACCGGAGTCCGTTGTGGTGACTGGCGTTGGGACACGTTTATGCAGGTTTAAGTTTTATTCGTTTATTTTTATCCCTCTGGAACAGCAGACAGTGTGGAGGGTGTTGAGGATCTGCAGGCAGTTTCTCGGCTCCTCCACGAGACGAACTCAGCAGAGGGGACGAGGAAGCGTCTCACGGTGCCCCCAGCAGGGTTAAATCTGGGGCGTGTGTGTGTGTGTGTGTCAGGGTGTTTGGAGTGTTTTGTGGGGGAGGCAATGGAAGGTGAAAGGTCACGGCCGGCATACAGACCCTCGTTTAGAAATCCGTGAAGGAGTCAATTGTGTCTCACTCCAGTCGCACGACCGTCTCGCTGCTGGCAGCTGCCTCTGAGCAGACAGACAGACAGACAAATAGACAAACAGATACACAGACTTATAAACAGACAAACAGATAGACATGCAAAAAGACAGACAGGCTAGTTAGATAGAATGACAGATAGACAGGCAGACAGACAAACATGCAAACAGACAATTGGACAGAAAGATAGACAGTTCGAGAGACAGACAAATAGACACACGGATAAAAAGGCAGACATATAGAGAGACAGCTATTCAAATAAACAGACAGTCAGACATACAGACAGACATGCAGGCCGACAGACATATATGCAGATAGACAGACAGACATGCAGACAGACAGGCAGGGTGTAGAGATCAGGACTGCACTGATGATGCACTGCTGAGAACTTTAAATGATGGTTTGATTGATAATTGATCATTAATATTTTTTTATATTTCTCCAGTCCTTCAGTGATTCCCGTCCAGTCTCGCTGGAGCCACTAAAGTCCAGCTTTTGATCAATGTTCTGGGTTTGTTTCTGTTCTGCTGGTTGTGAGTTTGAGATCATGACTGCTCTCCTTTACCCCCCACTGCCTCAAAGACTCTGCAAAGTGTCTAAAGATACAAGGTTCTAGATTAAGAGGTTCCACCCACTCAGCGTTCAGCATCAGCAGTAAACAAATCACTTGATCATCTGGAATCATCTGCACCTGGTTCTTCACTGCTTCATGTCTTAAGCTAGACACTTTGTTCTGCTTGAAGGTTCAGACGTAGATCACTGTGTGGATTAACCAACACAGAACTATCAAACTGCTCAGGTACAGAGACTGGACTGAACATGAGAGACAACAACACTGT
>CM029368.1:1335405-1352725 GCA_017165825.1 Hepsetus odoe
CCCCTGCCCCTCTTAAACCCCCCACCTTCGTTGTGCCTCACTTCTTACGGTGCTTTTTCAGTAGTCCGACTTTGTTTATTTGTACTGTGCTGTAAATAACTTGAAAATATTATGCACATATCCTACCCAATGGGTAGAACCACCACAAGAACAATGTTAATACTGTAATATAATGTATAGATAAGATTAAAAAAAGAAAGATACATTTAACACGGTGGCATCGAGTTTTGTGAATGCCTACAGAATTGCGCTTTGTCTTTTTTTGTAAAAACCGAGTAAAGTTTGCAGAAATAATGCTACCACGTAAATACGACAACAAAAAGAAAACCTCTTCTATTTTTTCCTAAACAGAAAATGCAGAATCTGTTATGTGATGAAACAAATATTCTGATATAAAGGCAGTCGTACACAGGATGATAAACTAGCTGCTGCTTTTCTTACTTCCAGAGAAATAATTATCAATGCCAGCGCTTGCCATTTATTTATTTGACTTTCATTTCATTCTTTTTTTTTTGGATCTGGTGACCGCTAGATGTTTGGACTTGTATTATCCGCTCGGCAACACGGAGACTCCGGCAGACGGATCGGGACAAAGACTTTAAACGGATTACGGAGCTGGTGGATCATATCGAGGCAACCCAGCGAACGGGACGTTTTCCTTTTTCTTCATTTTTAACCATCATTGGGATTTTGGATTTTTTTTTCCATTTTGGTCAAATCACACAGTCCTGGGCTGGGTGTCCTTCTGAAAGGACCGAGGCTTTTCATTTTAGAAATATATATAAATATAATTGAAGTAAACCATTTATATATTATTATATAAATATATAATAATATATATTTATAATGTTTATGGTGTAAAAAACAAGAATTCACTGAAGACTTCATATTATGTGGACAGCCAATCCGCACTCTAGGTTTTGGGGCAAGCCTGCTGATTGGCTCTCCGATGCTAACGAGATTGAATATTGAAATTTGGTGAGAAGGACAGACGCCCAGCCCTAGTGTCGTGTGTCGGCTCGACCCGCGGAGGGACGGATGGGGACGAGGACTTTGAAGCCGGTGGCTCAAATCGAGCTCTGGGAAATCAGCTGATGGGACTTTAGATTTCTTTGACCTCAATTTGTCCTTCTGCACTTCGTCCACAGACGATCCGCAGACTGTAGGGAGCGTCTCCGCATGCTTCTCCCATCGTCCTCCAGGTCTGCAGTCTCCTCCACCAGGCCGCGCTCCCTCCTGCACTGGCTTGAACGAGTGAATGGATGAGTGAATGGACGGATTTGAAACGCCCCGTGTGTGTGCGTGTGTGTGTGTGTGTCCTCTGCCTTGATTTGCATTCAGATGTTACAGGACAATGTTTTTGTTTTTTCCCAGGAGTTCCAGGAGGGGACACTGCGGTGTACTTACTTATGCCTTTTATTTTTAATGGATTTTTTTAATCTTATTATTTAAGCAATCGTGATGTCGTCGGTTTTCAGCCTGAGGTCTGTCACTGCAATACTTTTACAGGAAAAAGTCGACAAAAAAGAAATAAAAACGATGAAAACGTAAAGGGGAAAGAAAACAATAAAAATATTGCTCCAAGTACAGTTGTAGTCCTTCATGAAACAATTCCATGCTTGTTCTTTCGCTGTGATCGAATGGCTAGAAAGAGCGATTAAAGTTGAGGAAATCGATCCCAAAACGAGTCTCTTCTGTTTATTCTTCTCGTCCCAGAGCGACGCGCGTCCACGTCTGTCCTTCACTCCTCTAACCCAGATTTGGGTCTAAAGCTCACTCACTTTCTGAGCCGCTTGTCCTGATTAGGGTCCCGGGCGGTGCTGGAGTCTGTCCCAGCTCTCGCAGGACAAAAGGTGGAGACACCCTGGACAGGTCACCAGTCCACCACAGGACAGACACACAAACACACACACACACACACCGAGGGGACAATTTAGCATCTCCAGTCCATCTGACGTGGAGGTCTTTGGAAGGTGGGAGGAAACCGGAGCTCATGGAGGAAACGCACATAGACACGGAGACTGTCCCACCTGGGAGTTGAACCCAGGACCTTCTCGCTGTGAGGAGACAGCGTTACCCACTGCACCAGTTTTTAGTTAAAAAAGAGAAGTATGGGGACTAGTTAGTAAAGGTGTCCCCTGGGGGTTCTATGAACAGGTGGGTCTTCAGATGGTGCTTGAAGACAGAAGAGGAAGTTTGGACCACAAGTGGGCCTTCTAGCACTGAGGAACCAGGACTGAAAAGAGTTGTCCAGGATGAGCAGTGCTTGATGTTCTAAGAGGACAGGAAGGGACATGAGTAAGAAGGTGCAGGTCCAGTCTCTGCTTTGAAGGTGGGTTTTAAGGATTTAAAAGTTGTTGCAGGTCCTGTAGTAGCAGTGTGTGTGAGAAGGATGAAGACGAGTCCCCAGAGCATCCTGGACAGTAGAGAGTTGCAGTGTCTAGTGTGGAGATGATCAGAGACAGGAAGAGCAGCTGGGTGATGAGGAATGAACAGCTTCTCCAGGACCTGGACCTGGGAAGGTTGACAACATGAGAAGAGATCAAGAGCTCATTAATGAATCTGACACCAAGATTCCTTGCAGTCTTAGAAGGGACAACAAGTGCGTTCCCAGATGAAACGGCGAGGACGTCTTCATGATGAATTGCCTTTGATATAGAGAAGCTCAGTTTTGCTGAGGTGATGAAAAGTCTATGAAGAACCAGGCAGACGGAGAGGGCTGGAGGGCAAAAGGAGGACAAACATCCTGGATAGGTCATCAGTCCATTACTGGACAAATACACAAGAGGTCAGTTCATCACCTCCGGTCCACCTGCTGGACGGTGGGAGGACACTGATCCTCCTGGTGTAAACCTACACAGACACAGGGAGAACATTCCCATTCCACACAGAAAGGACCTGGACTGGGAATAGAACTCACAACCTTCTCACTGGAATCTCAGGAGCCCATCCTGCACTTGTCCACACCGAACAGCAAAAGGGGACCAAAATATAATTTATTTTCTTCATTTCTTTCAATAAACTGGGATATTCCATGGTTTGGGAGAACCCTGTTCCGTGTATAGAACCGAAATGGACAGAAATACAACACGCATCTAAAATCAAGCATGAGATATACAGGTAAGAAGAACCTTCAGATAATCAATCCATCCATCCATCCATCCATCCAAAGCTAAACGAATCAATTAATAGATCCATACATCCTCTTAATTAATCTATCAATTAACCGATTTATCCATCCATCCATCCGTCAGTTTTTTTAAACTACTTTTCCTTACTCTGCTACTATATATGGCTGCCAATCAGAACAGAGCTCATTTACATATCTCACCCTTAAAGGCGAGCAGCACCTAAAAGGATGTGTGTGGGGTTGGATAATGGATGCAGAAGAAAAGGTAGGAGAAGTGTCCAGTACGGGCCCTTTAACGTCCCGGCCCGGTCGTCTCCAGTGTCCTTCTCCGTCTGCAGAGTGAGTGAGACGAAGACCAGCGTGAATTCTGTTTTTTATTAGCATAGTTCACATTCAACCATACAGGTCTTATAACATCACGCCTCAGGAGGACCTCCAGATGTTAAGAAGAGCAGATGTAGAGAAATCGGAGCCTGAGTGTCTGAAAGCTGTAGTGCTGCTGGATTAAGCCCAGCCTAAGAGTCAAAGTTTAGGTTTAATCTGGAGAACCAGCAGGTCAGGCAGAAGACAAACACTGTTCAATCCTACTCTTCTCACATTTCCTCCTTTTATTCTTAGACGTGGTTCTTAACATTAGATCATCAGGATTATTTAGAACGAAGCTTTTAAATTTCCATGTAAGTTCTGAAGGCCTGTGCTGGGCTGAATTCGGCATCAGTAACTGTAGTGATGTGCCTTCGTTTCCAATAGCAACCAGGTTATAAATTCACCTGGGGGGGGGGGGGGGGTTCGATGAGAAGGACCTGTGTACTGTGTTGAATGGAACCGAACGTCTAAGTGTCCCACATGAACACATGCCTGAGATGTTTGAAGATGTCTGAAAAAGTTCATGGAGCAGGGACATTTCAGACTATTTCACTGTCCCATAGAGACACTCAGAGACACTGGTGGAAACATGATGCAGATTTGGGACTTTGGGACCAAACCTGCTCCTGATGAAACTTAAATGCTGGACAAAAAAAAGTGAGAAAACCAAAATAACTTTTTTTGAAAACCATTAAACCATTTTAATATGAAAAAAGTGCTGTCAGTAGTTCCTTCTGGTGTTTCGTCAGAACTTCCATCTTCTAAGAGGAAGTCTGGTCTATCAGTGGAGTACTGAGTGTGGACCGAGCAAGCGGAGACACTTAAGGACAGCAGGTCACTTTCAGTGATTCGGTGAAACACCCGATTCAGCTCCTCTTTTTGTCCAACCAGAGTCAGAGCTGGACTTCACTTTAAACGCTGCCAATAAAGAACCGCAGAGAGTTCTGATACTGACCTGCAGAACACTCCAGGTTCTCTAAAGAACCATGGTGAACATGAGATAAGAGGGTATGAAGAACCTTTACTTAAAGGATTTTCAGGTTATTGGACCATCAATCAACAGATCAATCTCTCAATTAATAGATCAATCAATCCATGAATTCATCAAACATCCATCTATACATCAATGGATGGATCGATCCATCGGTCCACCCATCCATCCATCCCATCGTTCAACCATCCAACCAACAATGGATCAATCAAGGGATCATCCATCCATCAGTCATCAGATTGATCAGTCTTTCAATAGATCAATCCATGCATCCATCCTTCAATCCATTCATCACGCAGCAGGTTCCTCAGTCATTCTATATATATCCATCCATCCATCTATCAATCAATCAATCAACAGATCAATCGATCCATCAGTCCAACACACACACTGCTTTAAAGCTCCTTCAAGAATCCACTTTTAACTTTCTAAAAAGGTTCTTCACATTCAAATCATCTCATTGACAGCAATGGTTCTTCAAAGGCCCGTCCACAGAAATGTCTGGGAACCAAAATTTGTTCCTGAATTAGGCCAAGAACCCATATTTTTAAGGGAATTTAGAAAAATGTAGGCAGCTTCCTGTGGCGATACAGTTTAGTCTTGTGCACTAAATCTCTAAACCCTAAACCTCAACGAGTGCTTTTAGTTCCGACACCGTGTGCAGAAGCTGGAATTCAACGAGGTGTTGATGTTCTAAGTGCAAATAAGTCCAAAGAGAATACGTCGAAATATTTTACTGCACCTTTTTGGAGTTTCTATTTGCAAAGTTAACACTTTAGGAAAATGAACGTGGATAAATTTAATACCTGACCGCTTTTGCACAGGTTACATTTTATTTTTCAACAGTGAACAAACAGTGAGTGTGTGTTAAATGTGTGTAAGTGTGTTGATGATTATTTACACCTAGAACATCATTACTAGACCCAGGGTGCAAAAACCTTTGCACAAGACCATATATCCTTCCTGCACCCGGGACATAAACTGTGTCATTTATTTTTTGCTCTAAACTGTCGCTCTAAGCGTGAGACGGATATTTTGCCGCGTGAAATTTACATCGCGTGGTGAGACAGCGTCTAGTCTCACAGCAGGACCAGAGACAAAAGACGTCCTCGCGAAATGGGAGAGCTACTCGGATTTCTTTCCGAAACCCACTTTGTCTTTGGTTTCTTGGAGTTTTTCCGTCAACTTGTCCTTGGTTTCTTCCATCCTCCCGGAGAAGCGATCCTTGGTCTCCTCCATCTTCTCCGAGATCCTCTCTTTCGTCTCCTCCATCTTCTCTGAGATCCTCTCTTTCGTCTCCTCCATCTTCTCTGAGATCCTCTCTTTCGTCTCCTCCATCTTCTCCTGGAGGTACTCCTTGACGGGAGGTGGGGTGGACATGTAGCCGTGCTTCCTCAGATACTTCACGGACAGAGACGTCCCTCCTAACGTCACCGTGTACCGCGCCGGTGTGGCGATCTGGACGGAAAAGAGGAGGGAAGACACGTTACTTAAACGGACTGAAACAATGTCCCCTCCGTCCCATCCTTGGTGGACGTTAAAAAGGTTCTGGGCGGATCAGGTTCTGATTTCCATGCTTATGGAATTTAGGCTTTTGGGACATTGGCCACTTTATTGGAAACCCCTATATTCTACTTCCTTTTGGGGTTCTAGTAGCGAGCATGAGCATAGCCAGTCGGTTCTAGATTAAAGACCGGAAGGCTGAAGCTTGAAAGTGACTCATTTTGGACACAGCGAACCACAACCCAACACATCCTCTGTATTTAAAACACACACACCCTCCAGCAGGGGGCAGACATGTCCAGCACCCGGGGAGCAGTGATGGGGGCGGTACCTTGCTTACCATACCACCACCACCCTTCCTGTGTATTGAGTATAAATACAGTACCTTGTACATGGCGTAGGCAGTCAGTGCGTAGCCGCTCTGCGAGTTCTCCAGAAGCTTAACCAGCCTGTCGGGGAAACCAACGTACTCCAGAAACGGCACCAGATTGACTCCTCTGGGAACCAGAAAGAGAGACGACAGGGTTATTTTCGGCCCGTTTTGAAGTAACCCGGTTTAAGTGAAAGTGACCATTTGTCATTGTGAAAGAAAAAACACGGTGAAGCAAAGTCTGTGTTTAACCCACAAACACCATCCAACAGGCGGCAGCCATTTCCAGCGCCCAGGGACCAGTGATGGGGACGGTACCTTGCTCAAGGGAACCTCAGTGATTTGAACCCATGACCTTATCATCCTGGGACCTCGCCCCTGAACACAAGAGCACCGCTTCCCCTCAACTGTATTTGCAGTTTTGGGAGAAACGTGTGTGGACATTATTATATCGCTCTGCAGGTCCGCAGGCGGGACGGTCACTGAAGGACATCAACGAGGGAAAAAAATAGAATCGGCTGCTTCTGCTGAGAGAAGGATCCGGATAAAGCAGTCGGGTGAGGCAGAGTTTTGTGGCCAGCGAGGAATGACTCAGGCTTGTCCTCAGCGTTGGGTTTCGGTAAACATGTTCCACTTCAGATCAACCCCCCCCACACATTTTTTACATTTCCAGACGGTGATGAGTCCGTCCCCGCCTGATCCACTTTTAGCCAGACGTGTTTGACAAGCAAACACTCCACAGTCTGCAGATCCACTCCATTCACTCCAAAACTACATTACTGTGCAAAAACCCCCTCATTCCTTCACACCCTCCTTCCAAAAGATCCAAACCTTCTTGTATTTTTAATGTTGAGGGACAGTCCTCCAGATCTTCCTGAAGGACAAAGTTTTTGTCTCTCATTGTCAGTTCAGTCTCTGTACCTGAGCAGTTTCATCTCCACAGAGAATACAAAAGGCAGCCGATGTCCATAGAAGAGCTTTGGGACGTCCTCCAAGAATCCTGGAGAAGTGTTCCTGACTTAAAGAAAGGAGCTGGCCTAAGTTGAGGCTCTTCTTCTTCTTTCAGCTGCTCCCGTTTAGGAGTCACCACAGCGGATCAACCGTCTCCATTTCTTCCGGTTCCTGCATCTTCCTCCCTCAAACCAGCCACCTGCATGTCCTCTCTCACTACGTCCATAAACCTCCTCTTTGGTTTTCCTTTCTTTCACCTCCTCTACTCCCTCCATCCTCACCACTCTACTGTCCTCACTTTCATTCACACTCATGTATTCTGTCTTTGACCTACTCACTTTCATTCCTCTCCTCTCTAGAGCAGATCTCCATCTCTCCAGGTTCTCCTCAAGCTGCTCCCTACTCTCACTGCAGATCACAATATCATTAGAAACATCATCGTCCACGGAGACTCCTGTCTAACCTCGTCCGTCAACCTGTCCATTACTATTGCAAACAAGAATAGGCTCATCGCTGATCCTTGATGATATCAAACCTCTACCTTAAATGCATCAGTCACTCCTACTACAGATCTCACCACTGTCACATTGCCATCATACATATCCTGAACTACTCTCACATACTTCTCTGTAACACCAGACCTCCTCATACAAAACCACAACTCCTCTCTAGGCACCCTGTCATATGCTTTCTCCATCAACACCCAAAACACCCAAAGAGAGTTGAGGCTGTGCTGAAGAATAACGGTGGTGGTGGTGAATATTGACTTTAAAGCTGGTTAGAATTAAACTCTCTTTGTGTTTAGACTGGAAACAAATAAAAGTCACATTTACACAAAATATTTATGCTCCACCAAAATCATTACAGTCTCCTCAAAACATGAGGTTTTTAGTCTGCAACATGTGATGTGGTTTCTATTGGACTTTCTACAATTTATAGAATTTATTCCAGTCGTTTATCACTGAATCGCTTCTGCATGAGCAGGTACAGGGTTTGTGAGTTATAATTTAACTGTAATTTATTTCTAACTTATTTATTGTTGATTAATAAAGGGCTTTTCGCAGACAAGTCACAAAGAGCTGAACAATAAATATAAAGTAAAAAAATAGAAAAATGATCAGCGACGACAGCAACAATAATAATAATAATGTTAATATTACTATTTGCATATTAATTATTGGAATTATAATATGAATAACAGAATAGTAATAATAATAATTATTGTTATTATTATTACTATCATTCACAAAATAAAATAACATAAAAAATAAAATAAAAGAGAAAATAAAAACATAAAATAAAACTAAAATTATACTAGCAGAAGCAGCCCAAATGCCTACTCTGACTCGAGTAGAAACATTTTATATAACGTGGCCTTTTAGGACAAAGACGTGTTTTTAGAAACACGTCTGGCACCTTGAACAGGACTTACTTCATGGCACTGTAGTAAAAAGCTCCGAACCAGACGGAGGACGTCAGCAGGTGTACGGGGATCATCACCTTGCCGTACTGCTTGAAGGTCTTCTTAAACCTCTGGACGAGGCCTATGGATTTATCCTGCAGCGGATCGAGTTCTGCTGGATCAGGACCCTGCTGTCCGACTCCGGTCGGACCCTTCCGTGGACCCGCGGAACAGGCAGGGACGGAGGTGCTGATCCATCGAGGGCTGGAGCTCACCTCCCCCAGGAACGGGTGACCCAGATTAAGGACAGGAGTCCGGCAGGAAGGCCCGAGGGGGAGGGAGCGCCGGGCAGGACGCCCGAACCCTCTGCTGCACACAAACCGTAACATCACTCGGGGCTTATCTGCTCCGGGGTTCCTGCAGAAACCAAAATCATCATCATCACCATCATCATCAGTCTAGTCATCATCATCATCATCATCACCAACATCATCATCAGACAGCCTGAGAGCCACACAGATTCATCGTCAGACAAACTGACTATAAGACGGACTGACGGGCAGACAGATGGACTGAAGGTTTGACAGACTGACAGCCAGCCAAATAACTGACCGCCAGACAAACTGACAATCACTTGGACAGTGAGCTGGACTGACGGCCGAATGGACTGATAGCCAGAAGGACGGACGACCAGATGATCAGTTTGACCAACAGCCAGACGTATCGAAGGCCAGACGGACTGACGGCCAGACGGACTGACAGGCGAGCTCACTGACAGAGCACTAGATGACTGACAGTCCACCTGACTCCACAAGAGGGCGCAGCGTAAAATAACTCGCCTCATTAATCTAATCATCTACCGTTGACCATCAGCCGTTCTTCTTTCTCCTGTAAAATGAAGCGATGTCGCCCCCTGTGCTCACTGAGGATAATTACCGTCTGTCAGAGTGACTGTGGGTCAGGTGTTTCCCACACATGGGCTGAGTTGTCCGGTAAACTGCGGTGACAAACGGTGAATCACTGCTGGGAATCAGGTCTCCAGTCTTTCACTCTCTGAATCCCTGAATCTCTTTTCTAGTAAATGAAACATCAGCCGTAAAACCACACGAGCTGATTTATAGAAAAACAATCAAAAGCGCGTTAAACGGAGCTTTTTTAACCGTGGTGGAGGGAGAGTGGCGGCATCCTTGGCCTTATGATGAGAAACGCAGATTAAAAAGACTCGGTTTGAGTCCCAAAAAAGAGGAAAAGTGCAAAACAGAGGGATAAAGGCTTTAGAAAGAGGTGTATCATCCTTGGCCTCGTGATGGGAAGCAGATGATCAGCGGCTCAGTGCTCCTCAATAGAGAACGGTGAGCACATATTAACTGGAAATGGAGTTACAGAACACCCAATAAAGGCAGAAAGAGAGAACAAAGAAGAAAAAGAAAAATTTTTTAAAGGTGGGAAGGGCGTTACAGCATCCTTGGCCCAACGGTTCCAACAGATGGATGAGAATTTCAACCTGCTGTTAATTTAACACACATCAAGCAATGATTTCACTCTTCATCCTCCAGCTGTGCTGCTCCAGCGTTTAGGGACGAGGCTCCAGGATCGTGGGTTCGGGTCCTGGACCAGTAGGTTGCCCTGAGGTTCCCCTGATCAAGATGCCGTCCCCATCACTGCTCCCCGGGTTCAAGATTTGTCTGCTCCCTGCTGGACGGTGTGTGTGTGTGTGTGTTAATTACAGAGGATGTTTGGTTGTGGTTCACTGTGTTCACAATGACTAATAATCACTTTCATTTTCACTTCATCCTGGCCTGATCACCAAATATGAGCAGAGGTGGAAAGTAAATCTCCACCCATCCCTCCATCCATTCAGCCATCCCTCCATCCATTCACCCATCTCTCCATCCATTCAGCCATCCATTCACACATCCCTCCATCCATTCAGCCATCGCTCCATCCATTCACCCATCCCTCCATCCATTCAGCCATCGCTCCATCCATTCAGCCATCGCTCCATCCATTCAGCCATCCCTCCATCCATTCAGCCATCCCTCCATCCATTCAGCCATCCCTCCATCCATTCAACCATCCCTCCATCCATTCGCACATCGTTCCATCCATTCACCCATCCCTCCATCCATTCACCCATCGCTCCATCCATTCAGCCATCCATTCACACATCCCTCCATCCATTCACAAATCCCTCCATCCATTCACCCATCCCTCCATCCATTCACCCATCCCTCCATCCATTCACCCATCCCTCCATCCATTCACCCATCCCCCCATCCATTCACACATCCCTCCATCCATTCACACATCCCTCCATCCATTCACAAATCCCTCCATCCATTCACCCATCCCTCCATCCATTCACCCATCCCTCCATCCTTTCACCCATCGCTCCATCCATTCAGCCATCCCTCCATCCATTCAGCCATCCCTCCATCCATTCACCCATCGCTCCATCCATTCACCCATCCCTCCATCCATTCACCCATCCCTCCATCCATTCACCCATCGCTCCATCCATTCACCCATCGCTGTATTGTTGCTGTATTCAAAGGGAGAAAGATGAAGGAACACCCTGGACAGGTCACCAGTCCATCCCAACACACACACACACACACACACACACACACCTAGGGGACGGTTTATCATTTCCAGTCCAAATGAAGTGTTCTCAGATGGTGGGAAGAACCCGGTTCTCCTGGAGGAAATCCACACGAACAGGGAAAATATTCTAGAAAGAACCCGGACTGGGAATCGGTCTGTCTGTCTGTCTGTCTGTGTTTGTGCGTGCGTGTGTCTGTCTGTCTAGTGGCAGGATAGTCGCCTACAGACCTTTGATCAATAAAGTTTTCTGATTCTCTCTATTTTAAGAGAAATAGCAGTGATCACTCTTCATTGCAAACCAGTCACTTCACATTTCGTGCACGAGATTCTTTTTCTCTGCATTTAACCAACACACACAGCCTTGGGCAGCCATAAATCCAGCACCGGGGAGCAGTGATGGGGACAGTACCTTGCTCAGGCGCACCTCTAGGTAACCTACAGGTCTGGGACTCCAACCCACGACCTTCTGATCATGGGTACCAGTGCCTAATCCCTGCCCCAGTCATTGATATTCAGATCTATTTACACTTTTGGGGCTTAGCTTCACTGGTTCAGCTCCCGGACTGCTGCACGTTTCCTCGCTGTGGAGCTTTAAAGCTTCATTTCAGAAGAGTGGACTGATCCACTTCGGTTCCTGAACTGGGGGTAGACTGGGACTCCAGTGGAGTGTAATAAAGACTTTATCAGCCTGTGTTTACCTCGCTGGAGTCATTATTGAAGATAAATCGTGTTTTAATGTGCTTTTATTCTCTCACTGCGTAACTGAGCCGCAGACAGTAGGCGGGGAACCAGAAACTACATTTTAAACACCAAGTAGTGTTTGCTAACAATTTGATAAGCAGTTATGATCCATGATATTGGCCAGATTACATAATTAAATTAGAATTTGAACTACTGCACCCTCAAAGGCCCTTGCAGACCATTCAGCCAAACACTGAGATCTCCCATTTAATCTCTCCAAACAGCCGTAAAAACACGCCCTCCGGCATAAAGGCCAACATTTACTAAACACTCAATACGTACAAGGGTGAGCGGGTCCGGCAGGATGACTTTAATTCCTGAGATCATCTTAAAAAAGTGCATTTTGACTCATGTCCCCGCTGTCATTCACAGAAAGCCGCTGCCAGACGCACCAACATTACACATGGTCACCGTCCTCCGCGGGGAACTCTGGGAAATGTAGTCCAACATACTCGTTCGGCCGTAGAGCTGGATGGTTAAAAAACTACATTTCCCAGAAGCATCGCGCGACATTCGTCTCTGAGGGCGAAAACTAAAGATCACGATCTGTTTCTGGACGCTTCGTTGAAACTTGTTTGGAGATCGAAATTAAGATTTAGAAAGTCGTCCAGTTCAACATTGAACAACCTGTGATTTAAATACAAAGCAATTATAATTTAATTATTTACTAATGCAATTATAATTAATACTTGTACTGTCAAATGAATTCATTAGTTAAACAGTGAATATATTATGTGAACTTTCATGTCTTTAAATGCAATAATACAATTCTAATATATTACCTTTTATTTTATCTAATCACTTTATTACATTTTATTAAAAATATGTTTTGTTATGTTTGTATCATATCATATACAAATTAGTCATATATTAATTATTCATTTTTAAGCATTTTATTTTTTTATGTACGCTATTATCCTAATTTATGTCGCATTTAATTAAAATTCTTTTAGTTTGTGTATACGATATAACGCTATAAATTGTACTTATTCATTACTTTTATTTGATATAATAAGACCGTAATCTTTGCATTGTGCATGCTTAGTTTGTATTCAGAGTACAATTTTAAAACATAATTAAAAGATCGTTTTTATGGGTTATTTTATTAATAATTTTATTGTTGTATTATAAAATTCGATCTTTATTTATTTATTGTCATTTTGTGTATATGTTATAACGCGGCCATAACGAATTAATTTGATTTATTTTCAATTTTATTCCATTTGATATAATATTGCAAGTAAATCATTTATCCATGAATTTATATTTAAAACTTTTATTTTGTTATGTAAGTTTGCGTGTTCCGCTCTTCCAGGCCGCCAGGGGGCGCTGACGAGGAAGTGCAGCGCGGCGGCCGTAGCGGCGAAATGGCGGAAAAACTGAGTGAGTGGAATCTGTTGTTGTTGTCGTTTTTTGTGTTTTCCTTTTGCTTTATTTCCTGTTTATGAAAAAATAAAGTCGTGCATTTATTCTTGGTAGCTCAGAGTCTCTCTATGGGCGCAGTTCCCTCTCATCGTGGCCTTTCTGCGTGTTTTAATCCTCTGATGTTCCTCTGCAGCTCCTTCAGATTCATGTTTGGCGATTATTCTAACAGAATTAAACATTTTCTCTCCAGTTTTTCGTCCCGAACTCTTTACACTGTGTGTGTGTGAGGAGAAAGTGTGTGTTTTGTGTGTGTTTTCAGGGCAGGAAGGCTCCTCACTGAAGAGGAGACATGAAGGAGACTCCGAGGAGAAGAGCTCTCCTCCGAAGAGACTGGTCAGACTTTCACTCTTTGTCCGTTCAGATCAGTGTCTAAACACTCCTCCTGACACTCCACCACTTCCGTCTCCTTTATACGTGGCAGCGGTGGTGTAGGTTTAGGGACGAGGCCTCATGGCCAGAAGGTCATGGGTTCGAATCCCAGACCAGTAGGTTGCCGATCAAGGTACCGTGCCCATCACTGCTCCTGGATATGTGTGTGTTAAATACAGAGGATGTGTTTGGTTGTGGTTTACAATAACATAGTCACTTTCACTTGACTATTACACCAAAATGTCTTCGCCGATCAGTGACGGGGACGGTACCTTGATCATGGGAACCTCAGGGTAATCCTGGTCTGTAATTCGAACCGTGAGCGTCACGTGAGGGTGCCTCGTCCCTGAACACTAGAACATCTAAAACGTAATATTCTGTTTGATTTGACCGTAAATGGCCTGTTCTCACATTTCGACTCTCCTCTGAATTGGGATGATGTAACTGGTCTTTCCTCGCTTTGATTTTGTCCCGTTGTGGTTCGACTCGGCTTGTCTCTTGTCCCCCCCGTGTGTTTTGTAGGACACGGGAGAAGGACACAGTCAGAAAGTGGCCACTCATTACAACGCGCTGCAGGAATGCGGCCTGGCGGAGCGCAGCAGGAGCAGGATCGTCCACATGCGCAACTTCAACAACTGGGTGAAGAGTGTCCTCATTGGTGAGACGTCACTCTCCCCTACACTCGTCTAAATTGGCCTCCGTCTTTGTGACTTGTGGGGACATAGAGCTCCAGTGACGGTTTAGGACTGGACCTACGCTAGACATCACCCACATCTTTTTTGTAAACATGTCCCCGCAAAGCGTCCTCCATCTCTTCATGAAGGTGGATCAGACTTGTGGGTGTGGTTTAGGACACAGCAGGACTTAATGTCTCTACAAACATCAGCTCAACTCCAGACTTTTTCTGAGGAATCTGATCCCAGATCAGTCCTGCTCGCCAGAGGGTGGGACAGACAGAAGTCCAGCAGCGGGACGGCTAGGGGCTTTTAATGGGACGGAAAGCTTGGAGTCGAGACAGAGTTAGTCCACCTTAAAAACCAGCAGTGGAATTTGGGGGAATTTTGTCCTTCAGCAAAGCAACTGAAGGTTGGTACCCTTGTTGTACCACCTCAGTGCCATTTCAGGACATTGTCCTCACTGAGACTTGAAGCATCATCTCCAGGAAAAGAGCAGCCATCGTTCTGTCTTCTGCTCACGAGTCCTTTTGAAAAATGTAAATCTGATTTTTCTCAGCTTGGAAATCAGAGAAATTGAGAAGGATCGTGAAGGTTCGGTCGATCTTGTCTTTGTCGTCCACCATGCGTGAGCTCCTGGAGACTGAAATGAGCTGTGGGAGAGTTTCCTGGAGAAAGTGAGTCTGACGGAGGTTTCGTTTTCAGGCGAGTTCGTGGAGAAGGTGAAGCGAGCGCAGAGGGACGTGGCCGTGCTGGATTTGGGCTGCGGAAAAGGAGGAGACCTGCTGAAGTGGAGGAAAGGGCGGATTAGTAAACTGGTCTGTGCAGGCAAGTGATTTTTTTATTTTATTTTATTTTTCTCTCTCTCACCTCCATGTGAAGGTTCTGAAGTGCTTCTGAAGTGGGGAAGTTGATGATTAAAGAGCTACAAATGAATGAATCACTAATGAACCACATCAAGGATCAGCGCTGGGCCCGTTCTTGTTGGCAGTAGTGATGGACGGGTTGAGGGACGAGGTTAGACAGGAGTCTCCATGGACGATGATGTTTCTGATGATACTGTGATCTGCAGTGAGAGTAGGGAGCAGCTTGAGGAGAACCTGGAGAGATGGAGATCTGCTCTAGAGAGGAGAGGAATGAAAGTGAGAAGACAGAATCCATGAGTGTGAATGAACGTGAGGATGGAGGGAGTGGAGGAGGTGAAGTTTAAATACTCGGGGCGGACAGTTCAGAGTAAAGGCGAGCGTGGAAGAGAGGAGAAGAGAGCGCAGGCAGGTCATTCATCTCCAGATCTTCTGGTCCTCTGCGGCTTCCTCTTTCACACTCGTCCCCCAGCGTGTCCTCTCTCATCACGTCCATAAACCTCCTCTCTGTCCTTCCTCTTCTCCTCTTACTTGGCAGCTCCGTCCTCAACATCCTCCTGTGCTCCTCGTCTCTCCTCTGGACACGTCCTAACCAACACAGTCTCGCTGCTGGGACTAGAACGGCCTGAATATAATTCTATAAAGATCAAACGGGTCGAGCTGAACGAAATGATCTAGTTGCGTTTTACTGATTTCTGATTTTGGCAGACGCTCACATCCATTCTGTTCGTTGTAAAAGAAAAGCCTTCCATAAAACTCATGAAGCTGAAGCAGCAGAGGAAACAGGAAAACAATCATTCTGTTTTGGTTTTCGAGAAAGTTAGGTTGGAAATTTGAGCTTGTGTTTTTCCCTTTTAAAGAGTTTTTTAATTTCAATTTTCAATGATTAATTTAAATTATTAAACGCATTTCTACCCCTGGTTTTGTTTAGAATCAATATAATATAAATAGAATTAAGGATCAAATTCAAAGTGCAGTCCTTGTGATTTGATAAATGGCGATGTTTCAAATTGAGCCTCTGATACAGAACCAGACCTAGAACCGGGCTCATGGTCCCGAAGTCATTGTGACAGACTGTAACGCTGCACAGGAAGGGGAGGGGGCGATGGAGGGGGCGATGGAGCGTTTGCAGTTTCGCTTCAACGGGACAGAAGAACTTGGAGATCTTTGAAAGATGGGCCCTGATGAAGCAGTTTAGTTGAGAGATGAAAATTAGAGGTCTAGGGCTGTGTGTGTGTGTGTGTGTGTGTGTGTGTGTGTGTGTGTGTGCGTGCGCGCGTGTGTGTGTGTTCAGGCTCTGTGTGTTCTGTTCTGCAGACATCGCCGACATCTCGGTGGACCAGTGTCGGCAACGATATGAAGACATGAGGAGGAGGAGTCACCCCAGTGAACGAATTTTCTCCGCTGAGTTCATCACTGCAGACTGTAGCAGGGTACACACACACACACACACACATACATACATACATACATACACACACACACACACACATACATACACACACANACATACACACACACACACACATACATACACACATACACACACACACACACACACACACATACACACACACATATACATACATACACACACACATACATACATACACACACATATATACACACACACACACACACACACACATACATACACACACACACACAACACGGATGTACCACATACCTAACACATCACATAATGTCCTCAAATTTAAAATATCTCTCTTTCTCTCTCTGTCTCTGTCTGTCTCTCTCTGTGTCTCTCTCTCTGTCTCTGTCTCTCTCTCTCTGTCTCTGTCTGTCTCTCTCTCTGTGTCTCTCTCTCTCTCTCTGTCTCTCTCTCTCTCTCTGTCTCTCTCTCTGTGTCTCTCTCTCTCTCTGTCTCTCTCTCTGTGTGTCTCTCTCTGTGTGTCTCTCTCTCTGTGTGT
>CM029368.1:1353062-1386885 GCA_017165825.1 Hepsetus odoe
TCTCTCTCTCTCTCTCTCTCTCTCTCTCTCTCTCTGTAGGAGCTGCTGGGTGAGAAGCTGAAAGATGCTGAAGTGAGTTTTGATATCTGTAGTTGTCAGTTTGTGTATCATTACTCGTTTGAGAGTCCCGATCAGGCGGACATGATGTTGAGGAACGCGTGTGAGAGACTGCGTCCCGGAGGATTCTTCATCGGAACCACACCGGACGCCTACGAGCTTGTGTAAATACACACACACACACACACACACACACGCACAGCAGGAGGCACTGCATGGAGCTGGACATTAGTATTAAAACGATCGTCACTCAGATCCACCTGGACCTGTCGCTTTCAGTGCCTTAACCTTTCAGAGTAGCTATTGAATTCTGGGTAACTTATAGTAGAGACATTGATACTCTGTCGTTTACAGCGGACAATCTGTCGTTTCTACGTAATGTTTAACACGAGACCCTGACCCGGGACCGGGACCCTGACCCGGGACCCTGACTCTGACCTGGGACCCTGACTCTGACCCGGGACCCTGACCCGGGACCCTGACCCGAGACCCTGACCCGAGACCCTGACCCGAGACCCTGACCCGAGAACCTGACCCGGGACCTGAGACCCTGACTCTGACCCGGGACCCGAGACCCTGACTCTGACCCGGGACCCTGACCCGCTGTGCTGTTTGATGTTTAGGAAGCGGTTGGAGGCGTCGGATTCGAACAGTTTTGGGAACGAGGTTTACCGCGTGACGTTTCAGAAGAAAGGCGACTATCCGCTGTTCGGCTGCCAGTACGACTTCAACCTGGAGGGAGTCGTGGACGTCCCGGAGTTTCTGGTTTATTTCCCCCTGTTTGAGGAGTAAGTATTCACTCTGAAGCGCTCGGCACTCTGCACGGCCAGCAGGTGGCGGCGGCGCACAGTTAACCTCGGCTCAGTGCTCAAAACACTGAATTATATTTTTACACAAATTCAGAAATCTAGAAAATATAAATGAGATGTGTTTAAACAAGATCCTTCTAAAGGGTGCTTGCTGTAATTTGGTATTATTCTAATTAAAATAATATATACCCATAACCTAATATCGATGTTGTGAATAAGTGTTTGCCCCCTTTTCTGATCCTATTGCTTGTGGATTCTGAAAGAGTCGAAGGGCCTTTTCTTTCCAGAGGGGTGAAATACGTGTTTGTGAAGGTTCTTACAGAATATACACCGTATTTCACAAGAGATCGCCAAGAAAATCCATTCTCGTGTCATTTTTCCTTCCCAGAATGGCGAAGAAGTACAACATGCGTTTGGTGTTTAAGAAGACGTTCCATGAGTTCTTTGACGAAAAGATAAAGGATGAGCAGAACCGGAGTCTTTTGCAGAGGATGCGGGGACTGGAGGTGTGTGTGTGGGAGTGTGTGTGTGTGTGTGTGTGTGTGTGTGTGTGTGTGTGTGTGGGGGAGTGTGTGGGTGGGTGGTCAGTTGTGTGGCGTCTCTGTCCAAGGTAACTTGAGTTATATCACCACGGCAACCTACTTGCAGAAGTGCTCCAAATCAAAGTGTTATTAGATTGTATCCACATGCATTGATCATTTTAACCCTCAGATCATCCCGTCATATTCTCTCTCTCTCTCTCTCGTTTTCTTTCTTCTCAGTCCCTCTCTCACGCACTCGCTCATCACTTCTCTTGCTGCCTTTCCGTCTTTTATCCCTCTGTCTCATTCTTTTTTATTTCTGTTTCTTTCTCCATCTCTTTCTATCTTTCCCCTTTTCTATAGCTTTTCTCAATCTTTCATTTGTATCACGGTCTTTTTGTCTCCCTCTTTCTCATTCTTTTTCATATCGCTTCAACTTCATCTCTCTCTCTCTCTCTCTGTCTCTCTCTCTCTCTCTCTCTCTCTCTCTCTCTCTCTCTCTCTCTCTCTCTCTGTCTCTCTCTCTCTGTCTCTCTCTCTGTTTACTTGTTCCCTTGTGGACTGTGTCAGTGCTGCACCTTGAACAATGTTTTTTTTTTGTTTGTTTGTTTTTTAATCGTTCTTAACCACAAAAATTGAAAAATAGATTCAGATCGAAAGGCAAAAACTCACCTGATCCGTCTGCAGGTCGTCGACTTCGGCAGTCGATATTTCACCCCGGTAGGCTTTAATCTCTCCGCTGTAACGAGGAATAGTTTTATGTTTTACAGTTTTCTGTTCTAGACGCCGAGAAGTGCTTCGAATCCAAAACACATTTTTGTTCACTTTAGGAACATCAGTACTCGCCCACTTCCCCAACTCGATCCAGTGGAGCAGTTAAGGTGGATCAGACTTGTGGGTGCGGTTTAGGACACAGTAGAAGTTCCTGTCAACTAGAAACATAACTAAACTGTTCTGGAATCAGATTTAGGGATCCATGCTTTTAAAAACACACCCTGGAGGACGTTTGGCCGAAGTTTCCTTCTTTTTTAAAACAACATGTGTGGTGTGTTCTAGCAATACCCGGCGGACCACAGAAGCAGGCTAGCGTCCGATGACCCGGAGGAGTACCAACACGCCGAGAGGAGGGTCAGGACCGCTGGAGTCCGAATGCCGCTGGTCAGCACTAAACACATTTATGGAAATAAAACTCAACCGAGTTTAAGCCTCCATTTTGGGTTTGTCCCTCTAACGTCTCCTCTTTTTCTCGTCTGTGTCGTAGGGGACCCTGTCCAAGTCTGAGTGGGAGGCTACAAGTAAGTACCCACAATTCCTCTGTGGTTAAAGCAGGGTTATGTGCCCTGTCCCTTTTAAAGTGCAACACAAAAAACGGTGAACAGATATAGAAACGGTCTCCATGATTTCCAGCTTCCATCACGTCTCCTCCAACTAAAAGCTCATTACCAAGCCTTCCAGAATCAGACACAGGTCAGCCAGAACATTAAAGCCACCTGATTAATGTTGTCCTGGACCACCTAGGGCTACCAAAAATGGCTCCAAACATCAAGAAACCTCCACTCCACCTTTTAGTCCCTACAACCCCCTGAGCAGATGTTTTCAGATGTTCCTCCTCTCCAGCTGAGGCGTAAAACGGGCATTTTCTGTGGCTTATTTGCTTCCATTATTTTCACATTTTAAAAGTCACATTTGTGAGAGAAGTCACCTTTCTGTCAGAACCAGAAGAACTTTTTCAGCAGCTTGTACTCCAGAAGACCTCTGAAGATGCTGTGGTTTCTGTATCATTTAAGTCCTTTAAGTTGGGGGCTGAAATCTGAGAGAGAGAGAGAGAGAGAGAGAGAGAAAGAGAGGACCGCTGTACTGATTGTGGTGTAATTCAGGCAAAAATGAGAAGAAATGATCGACAGCCTCAGTCGCTTTTAATCTTGGTTTGATCTCCAGATGTGGCTCCTACTGTACTTTAGGTCTTTACAGATGTTTCCCTCTGTTTTGTAGGTATCTACCTGGTGTTCGTCTTTGAGAAGATGGCCTGAACTGAAGTGGTTTAACACTGGGCACCTGGAGCATCATCTGATTTTCACCTTTTTTATTTTTTATTATTATTTGTTAATTCAGTTTTCGAGTGTTTGGAATGAGCCGGTCCGAGCTGCTGTGTTTTGTCAGTTAAACAAGCGGATAAAGTTGTTTGTACAACTGTGTGTGTGAGTGAGAGGTGTTCAGTAATGTGCAAAAGTCTCCACCCCCTTCATTTCCTTTCTGTTCTGTGTGCAAGTGAGACTCTAATTACAAACACATGCAACTCCAGTCTAAACACAAAGAGAGTTTCATTCTAACCAGCTTTAAAGTCAATTTTCACCACCACCACCACCGTTATTCTCCAGCACAGCCTCAACTCTCTTAGACCGGCTCCTTTCTTTAAGTTGTATCAGGAACACTTCTCCAGGATCTTGAAGGACGTCCCAAAACTCTCACTTGGATGTTGGCTGTTTCCGTTCTCCGTGGAGATGATCCCACACGGCTTCCAAAACTGCTCAGGTGCAGAGACTGTACTGAACATCGGAACCAAAAACTTGATCCTTCAGGAAGATCTGGAGAACCGTTCCTGGATCTTTGGAAGCAAAACGTGAAGAAACGAGGGGCTCAAGACTCAGTATGTGATGTTCTATGACTGCCGTTAGTTTTCCCCCGTCTAGTTTAAAATCAGATTTATTCGTTTCCCATCATCCCTTTCAGCTAAGAAGAGCAACAAACAGTATTACGCTATCTCTGTAATTAAATCGGTGAGCGTTTAGTGTTCGAAAGCACATAAACGAGGCTAATAAACATGACCTGCATACAGTTCATGCTAATATGCTTCTTCAGTACATTTGTCTCTTTTTTTGGACATTTGTCTTTGTTGATGGACTGCAGGTATTTATCAACTTCCTGCTTTGAAGGAAGTTTCACGCTTTTCCATCTGGGAAACAATGCTAACACTAGAAGTCAATAGTCACCCAAATGTTCTCCCAGACCTCCTCCAGCTCTTCGTAGAGGCGTGTTAGACTTGTGGGTGTGGTTTAGGACACAGGAGGACTTCCTGTCATCTAGAAACATCAATTAAACTCGAACACCATTGCTGATCTGAGATCAGTGCTCTCTGTGTTTAGAACAAATTCCAGATCAGCGATCCCATTTTGTTAAAAGGATGTTTGGTCGGAGTTTGTCTCGTTTGTAGACAGTAAGTCGTCTGGTCTCCTAAACCACACCGACAAGTCTGCTCCACCTTAATGAAGATCTGGAGGAGATCGGAGAGGATTTGGGTGACTGTTAACTTCTGGTCTTCACTCACAGCTGAGGATCTGAGCTAAAGATGCTACATTTGCGTCCAGACATGTCTCAGCTGAACGTCTGCGTGTGGGGTTTGTGGGAACAAAATATTTGGCCAAACTGCATCTGATGGTGCCTGGCTTTTCTCCATGGACCGGAGATTTTGTCCCAGGGCACTCGCTGGCTTAATGATTTGCAGAAATCCTATTTTGGGGCTGATTTTCAGATTCTTCACCATTTCACTGTAGAGTAGTGGAGCGCGGCAGTCTGGTGGTGTTTTTTGTTCAGACATGCCTGTTTTGGCAGGATGGAGTGATGAGTCTGGTTGCTCTCGTTTTGTGACGGTGACGGTTTGTCCTGTCTGTGGTCGAACTAAAGGCACTTTGTCATTTAGCTGGACGTCCAGTGTAATATCGAATAAATCAGATCCTCTAATCAACACGCAGCTATCGCTTGCTTTCACAGCTCAGGCCTCCTGAGCGTGATGTGCTGTAGGCCTAGGGTTCTCAGGGAGGTGGTGGGTTCAAATCCAGGGCCAATAGGTTGCCCTGAGATGACCTTGATTGAGGTACCGTCCCCATCACTGCTCCTCGGCTGCTGAATATGTTTGTGCACAGAATTTTTTTTAGATTTTTGGTAAATGTGTTGCATGATATGTACATGCTATTGCACCGAAGGAGCTGCAATTAGTCAATGCTCTCAGCCACTCCCTTTATGTGTCTCCACAGTGGATCATCCGTCTCCATGTCTTCCTGTCCTCTGCATCTTCCTTTTTCACTCCCCCCCCCCCCCCCGCATGTCCTCTCTCACCAAATCCATAAACCACCTCTTTGTCCTTCCTCTTCTCTTCTTGCCTGGCTGCTCCATCCTCAACATCCTTCTCCTGATATACTCCTCGTCTCTCCTCTGGACATGTCCAAACTAGGCAGTCTCTCTTCATAGGTTAAATGCAGAGGTCCAATTTCGTTGTGGTTCATGTGTGCTGTGCCGTGACCTCGCAATGACAAGGGTTGTCACTTTCACTTTCACTTTCTCTCTCTTTGTCTCCAAAGCATCCAACCTGAGCTGTCCCTCTAACATGTTCTTAATCCTGCCGTCCTTGAAACAAATCTCAGCACCTTTTAATTCTGACACCCGCTGCTTCACCTCCTGTCTTGTCAAAGGTGCTACCGTCTCCAACCTGTATAACATAGATGCTCTCACTACCGTCCTGTAAACCTTCCCTTTCACTCTTGCTGGTGTTGCATCAGGGAGTATTTATTGCTCACATTACTGTACAAAGCAATGCAGGAAGGGGTGGAATGACTTGTTTAGAGTTGTGAAGGTGGGATGATGTTTTTCCTCTGAAGGCGAAGCCTCTTCTGCTTCAATGATCACACACAGTCTACCGGATTGACGAGCTCATTATTCAATTAGTGGTTTATTCTGGGCTGATTTAGTAGGACTTCACTGCCTCCAGCGCCACTTTCCGCTGGGACGTAACCCTGTTAAACTTTGATCAATATGATCGTCTGGAAGTTATTGCTTGTGCTTTGATCACAGGAACTGTGTGGTGGGTGGTTCTTACAGGAACACTGGACACCACCAACCCAGCATCTAGCTTGCTTCTTTAAAGAACAAGTTCAACGATAATGTTGCGCTGAATGCTGGTTAATAGTCGCCAGTATTTTAGGGTTCCCAGATTTCTGAAATGGTTCCAGTTCAGTGAGTCAGTCTGTAAATCAAAATTCAAAATTATATCCATAAAATAAAGAGGGACAGTTCTGGTGCTCTCGATTGTAACCGTGAGATATGCACAATAACAGAAGAGTAGAACTCCTTATTCCTCATCCTTGTTATTATGTTCGGGTACAACAACATTTCAGGTTTTCATTTTCAGTCCAGTCTCTGTACCCGAGCAGTTCTCCAGATCTTCCTGAAGGACAGTGTTGTTGTCTCTCATGTTCAGTCCAGTCTCTGTACCTGAGCAGTTCTCCAGATCTTCCTGAAGGACAGTGTTGTTGTCTCTGCTTGTCTCTGTTTACTGCTGATGCTGAACGCTGAGTGGGTGGAACCTCTTTATAAAGAAACTTGTATCTTTAGGCACTTTGCTGCCAGTCAATATCCTAAAGTTCTGTAGATGGCAAGAACTTATGGATGTATGTATAGTAGAGATGTGCCATACTTTTAATTGCCCTGTGCTGCCCAGCTTCCCCCATAACATTAGGCTAAAAGCCCAGACTTGTCCATAAACACGAGGACACAGAGTCTGTTTTGACTGCTAATGAACAGTACATGGCTACCGGCTATGGCACCACGTCGGGGATTTCTTGAGCGTATAAAGCCAGCAGTGTGATCGGCCAGCACTTCACATGATCTGATTTGCCTTTTGGCAACTTCAGTTAACAGGGCTAATAGGAGTGGTAACGCTACCATGATTGATAAGCTAACCAAAACAGTCTTGGCTGAATGATCACATCAGGGATGGTGGAAGTTGGTTATTTGCCATACAGTCCCAGAGGTGGTGGAACAGGCTTGTCTTTGTGGGGAATCCCGTGCTGTGGTGGTATTAATGAGTCGGCCTCTTTAAAGCCTGCAGGAACTCGCTGTCACAGCTGTAATTGTTGGGTCGAGCTGAGTGGGCTCACATGTTTACTCCCCGGCGACCCGTGCTGTCCGTTCACATGGGCTCTGCACGCGCAGGATCCATCCTAATTTGCTGTGTCACCTCAGAACACCGGGCATCACTAAACGTGACCCCCGGGTCGCCCTAAACCAGGGCTGTGGAACTCCAGTCCTGGAGGGCCGCAGTTCAGCACATTTTGGTGATTTCTCTCCTCAAACACACTCATTACACCCGCCACTAAGTGTGAACCAGGTGTGTTTAAGGAGGGAAATCACCAAAATGTGCTGGACTCCGGCCCTGCAGGACTGGAGTTCCACAGCCCTGCCCTAAACCAGTTCCTTGACTTCTGGTGCAGGAATTTTTGGGGCGCACGTAGATATCAGACGTCAACCTTCGATGGCAGAGGACAAATGTCTTCTAACACGGTGGCCTATTGTTAAGGATTAGGCTGCTTGATTGGAAGGTTGTGAGTTCGAGACCCAGACCAGCAGGTTTTGTTTCTCTGTAGGAGTTCATGAGTTTGGGGTCTGGATGCGGTTTTGGAAGGATGTTGTTTTTAAGGAAGGACTCTGGATGTTTTTTTGATTTACAGTGAATAGTAAATAAATAGTAATAATAGCAAAACAACAACTACATTTCTACTTCGAGTACATTCCTGTACTTTTTATTTTTTACGCTCTCAGTACATTCCTCTACTTTTTTTTTTTTACACTCTCAGTACATTCCTGTACTTTTTTCACTTGTGTTTGGGCAGCGGTGGTCTAGTACTTTTACTTGAGTATCTGTCTTTCTACTGGAGGAGAGGATGTCTGTGTGTCGTGATTTAATGTTAATGGCTCTCCTGTACAGAACGGGTATTTCGGGGAAAATCTACAATGAGCCGAGCTTCCTGTCATGCATCAGAGAAAAGTGTTTACAAGCCTCAGGGGTTTTTATCTCCCCTGCTGCTCTCTTTCCTTATGTGTATCGATTATTTAGGCCGTCCCGCTCCGATGTCCTTCAAGAGCACTTTATTTGTTTATTTTTATTTATTCGTTTCCATGTGAAGATGACAGTGGAGCGCTGTGTGAGCGACCCATCTGACTGTCATGCGCTGAAACAGATGTGTGTGGAACAAGAGCCACGACTGCCGACACGGGGAGGGTTTTAATGGGAACTAAATGTCCCCAATGTTTTCTACAATCTTATCTAGTGCGACCTCCATTACCTAATAGCAGGGACAGTCTCTCCTTAGCGACACTTGGGGTTCAGAGTTTTGCTCCAGACGCATAGACGAGAATCTCCAGAGTGGACGAGATATGGGACAACATAGAATCTTTTTCTTTTCACTGCTATTATTATCATCTGTCTCCATGTCTTCCTGTCCTCTGCAGCTTCCTCTTTCACAAAGTGCCCCTGCATGTCCTCTCTCACTACGTCCATAAACCTACCCTTTGTCCTTCCTCTCCTCCTCCAGCCTAGCAGCTCCATCTTCAATACCCTTCTCCTGATATACACCTTGTCTCTGCTCTGGCCATGTCCAAATCATCACAGAGGGAAGAAACCATTTCCCATCCCGAAAGCGAAGGTCTGTGTGCCATTGAAAGCTACGGAACCGTGGGAGTGAGAAGAGTGTGTGGAGTGAGTCTTTTGAGCTGTCCTCATTTCCTGTTGAAGGGACTCAAGGTCAGAGGAGTTGCAGTTCCTCTCCAGGCCCTGATGCACCTGCTCAGTATGTTCTCTATGGTCCCTCTGTAGAACGTGGTGAGGATGGATGGAGAAAGGTGGGCTCTCCTCCAGCTCTGCAAAAGTAGAGACGTTGCTAGGATTCTTATTTCTGAAGCGGGGTCCCCGTATTACGCCCTGTTGGTGGCGCTGTTGTTTGCAGGTCCTGAGGAGTCCAGAGTGATCATTTGTTAAATGTTGCTGATGTTGGAGACGGATTTTCCTCTGAAATTGAGACGCCCAGATCAAATCGGGTTTATTATACTGGACTGTGTGTCCTCGAGACTTCAGTCCGAGTCTATTTTTTACTGATCTTTTATTTTCGTCGTCAGGGAAGTTACTGCTTTGACTAAATGTCAGAGAGGAACGACCCTGAACTTCCCTTCCAGCTTTATTCGTCGCTCTAGAGAGCATCTGGGGAGATCTGTCTAGATAACAAAAATTAGAAAAACTATCCAAGTATGCTCCGTGCAGAGGTGAAGAGAACTGACAAACTGAAGAGAAGAATAAAATGACAACGACGTCCCTCTGCGATAATTATCATGATATTACTCTCAAATGATGAAACGACAATATGGATTCACACTGGATTATTAGACTGTAAAACTACACAATAGAGATTCATACTGGATGAAAATATATACACAATTATTAAAAGCTACGCTGCAAACTCATGCTGGATTACAGTCCCTTTACAGCGACAATCATTAGACTGTAATACACGATACTACAGTCTGATGAAAATAATAATAATAATAATAACAGAATGGATTCATACTGGACTAAAATCACTCCACAGTCATTGCTGTCAGTTTGAAAAGCATAGAAACTGCAGATTTGGGCTGTTAAAGATCTGTAATCACTTAAATTACAGTGGCTCCTGGGGTTCAACGAATCTCAGAGGGGCTTAAGGTTGACCTGCATGTGTATGAACCTCCTCCCCGGTGCTATTAATACTCATGGGTCCAGCCATATGTCCCCGATTCAGCAGTTAGATCCAGCAGATCTAGGTCAACGAAGAGCTCAGGTGTCTTTCCATGTCCGCCGGTGTAAAACAACACATCACCTGCCCACCAGTCGCCTGCTCTCACGGAACCACCCGGCCAAACGAATAAAGATGGAAGGAGAGCTTCTCCGTTAAGAGGATCACTGGAGAGATTATGGCTTTAGTGGTAAACCAAAGCCGTCGTCCGCTGATAAGGATGACTTCAGAATCATGAACCGTCCCTTTGTCTCGTACGTCCCTTTTATCAGCCATCAGAGGAAATGCTCCATGTTATCTGAGGGCTTTGATTCTGAACATTAAAGACTGGAGCGCAACCCAGCCGAGGGAGCAGGCCGCCAATGAATGATGATAAAAATAACGATGATGATAAAGTCGTCCTTAATGCTACAGCTCAGTGAAAGTGGCTGTTAATCACTGTGAACACAGTGAACCATGAGCAGTGATGGGGACGGTACCTTGCTGAAGGGAACCTCAGGTCATCCTTCTGGTCTGGGATTTGAACCCACAACCTTCTGAGCCTGGAGCCGAGTCCTTGAACACTAGGACACCGCCGCCCCTTAAAGTCACTTAAAGCTTTTTAAAGTTTTAATAATTTTTTCGTTAGTTTCAAAGTTAATAGTTGTAAATGATATAATTGGAGCCTTTATCAGACATTGCGACTGGAATTGATTCTCTGGTTTAGTCTCTAAAATGTCCAACTTAAGTTGTCCCTTTAGTATACCCGTTCTTATTCCTGTCCATCCTCGTCCTTCCAAATTCAAATCTCAGCGTTTTTAACTCTGACCCCTCCAGCTCCACAGCCTGTCTCTTCATTCCCGTTTCTAAACCATATAACACAGCTGGTCTCACTACCGTCCTGTTCCCACTCCTCTTCCACACTGCCGTTACGCTGAACTGTTGATCCCAAGTATTTAAATTTTCCACCTTCACCTCCTCTACTCCCTCCATCCTCACCACTCCACTCTCCAGTCTTGCATTTACACTCATGTATTCTGTCAAAGCAAAAAAGGGAAAATTGATTAGAAGCATTTCACAAACATTGGGCAGAACCAGTACACCTGTTTAGAACATCCTGAAAACAAAGGAAACCACAAGCCCTCAGAACCACTGTAAGTGACACCATGAACAACCTCCACAACCTCCATGAACAACCACAGAGATAAGCTACTAAGTTTCTGGAGTTTTATAGTCTGATAAGATAAAAATTAACCTCCAAGTGATGGAAAGGACAAAGTGTGGAGAAAGGAAGAATATATATTAATATATATGATCCAAAACAATCTGTGAAGCATGGTGAAGGTAGAGTCAGGGCATGGTGGAGGGAGGTGGGGGTACTTGCCTATGGACCAATGGCTCTAAAAAGGTTCCAGGTTGGAATTCCACATCTTGTACTACCACCACTGCGTCCCTGAGCAAGACCCTGAACCCTGAGTGTCTCCAGGGGGACTGTCCCTGTAATCAGGACATGGAAGACACTCTGGATAAGAGCATCTGCTAAATGCCGCAAACGTAAATGTAGTGTCAGGGCACGGTGGAGGTAGTGTCAAGCAAGACAACCATCCAGAACACACTGCCAGATTAACAGAGGACTTCACTGGTGGTTCTAGTCTAAATCTAAACCCAACTGAACCTACATTTCATCTCCTGAAGAGGAAGCGATAGCGAAACCCCTCCAACACAATCAAGGACTGAAAGATTACTTTATACAGATACATTGGCTCATCTGAAAAAGTAAATGTAAAAGTACTCAGATATAAATACCAGAAAATAAAAGCTAAAAATCATCTCCTTCATCTTTGGTTCTAGCCTCGCAGCTCCAATACTTTTGGAGGAGATCATAGCTCTCAGTGTGAGAACAGGGCAGAGTTTATCCTGGAAAACCTTTGGGATAACAAATCTTTTTTTTCAAAAGGAAGATTCAAATGTCATTTTGTTGAGCTAATTATTTTCTAAGTATTATTTTCAGTCTAATGACATGTTTATTGTGATCGGGAATCACAGGTGACCTGGTTTGGACCTGGTTTTGGTCTCAGGTTTGAAGGTGTGGTTTGTGTGTTTTCGGAAATGGAAACCCTGAACCTTTGTTTTGGAAAATCCTCCAGGCTGTGTTTGGGCTCAGACTGAAGCTTCAGGCTTTAAGCTCAAATCGCTGGTCTTCAGATGAGTGCAGTGGAGAGAGAGAGTGACTGGAGGAAGAAAAGCAAGATAAAAGGCATAAAAGTGTGTCTGGAGTCTAATTGTGCTGAAAGACTGAAGTGTAAAGCATGCTGGGTATTTTATTCAGAGAAAATAATGGGGCAGAGGAGGCCTAGTGTTTAGGGACTCGGCCACAGAATCGGAAGATTGTGGGTTCAAACCCCTTACCAGTAGGTTGCCCTGAGGTACCCTTGAGCAAGGTACTGTCCCCATCACTGCTCCCCAGGCAGCTTTCATAGCTGCCCACTGCTGCACGGTGTGTGTTTGTGTTAGATGATCGGAGTTGCAAGTTTTTAGATTAGGGATCAGATCGGAAGATTGTGGGTTTGATACCCTCACCAGTAGGTTGGCCTGAGCAAGGTACCATCCCTGTCACTGCTCCCCGGGCGCTTTCAATAGCTGCCCCCTGCTGCACGTGTGTGTGGGTGAAACGCAGAGATTGAATTTCGTTGTGTTGTGCTGCGTTTCACAATGACAAGGGTAGTCACTTTCACTTTCATGATGCTGAGCTGCAGGAAGAATTAAACTCTAGTTTTAGGTCATGATGTCCTTCATAAGAGACAAAGACGCTGTCCTTCAGGAAGATCTGGAGAACTGCTCAGGTACAGAGACTGGACTGAACATGAGAGACAACAACACTGTCCTTCAGGAAGATCTGGAGAACTGTTCCTCAACATTGAAATACAAGAACGTCTGGATGTGAAGTATGAAGAAATAAGGGGGCCGAGACTTTTGCCTGTTAATCAGATGGTTTTGTCTTTGAGTTTTAATGAATCACGACCCCAATGCGTGGCGCTGCCGTCCTTCAGACGTTCCAAGTAACGAAGATTTATTCATTAATTTGTTTATTTATTTATTTATTTATTTATGAGGCCCAATTAAGACCCAGGCCGTCGTCCGTCTTTGTTCTGTAACTGATTTACAAAAGTTTTCACCCCCGACAATCCACTCATTTATTCAGAGCAGCGTCTGGAGTCATTATAACCCTCTCTCTCTCTCTCTTTCTCTTTTATTTGTCCTCTCCTCCTTCTTTCTCCTCTTGCTCTTTCTTCTTTACTGTCTCCTTATTTTTTTCTCTCCCCCTGCTCTTTTTCAGTCTCGCCCCTTCTTTCTCCCTTCTCTATCTTTCATGTTTTCTTTGTTTTCTCTCTCTCCTTTCACCCTTTCTCTGTTGTTCTCTTCTCTTCTTCTCTTCCCCTTTTCATTTTCTTCACTCCTCCTGTCCTCATTCATTCTTTCAGTCTCTCCTACACAATTTCCTCATTCTATATTGTTACTTCTCTCTCTCTCTCTCTCTCTCTCTCTCTCTCTCATTCCTTCTATCACTTTATTTTCTTTCTTTAAACCCTTTCTCTCTCTTCTCTTTATACTCTTCTTTTATACTCCCTTTTTTCTATCTTTCTCATTCTTGCTTACTACCTTTCTCCATCTTTTTTCTTTCTGTCTCCCCTCCCTTTTTCCCTGCGCTCTTCCTTTCTCACTTCCTTTTTTTTACTATTCTCTCTCTCTCTCTTTACTAGGTGTGTGTGTGGGTGTCTGTGTTTTGTGTGTGTGTGTGGGTGTCCTTGCTTTGTGTGTGTGTGTGTGTGTGTGTGGGGGGGGATGAGATCAGCTGACTGTATCTGCAGCAGCACTGAGTGTATGATCTTTGTACTCCATGTCTGTTGAATTTGTGCAGAAACACACACTCTTTCTCTCTCTCTCTCTCTCTCTCTCTCTCTCTCTCTCTCTCTCTCTCTCTCTCTCTCTCTCTTTGTTACCTGTGGAGACTATTAAAACCCCTCAGAGGCTCTTTTCTTTCAGGGACAGTCTTGTCTTTTCTCTGCTGCTCCTTTGGGTCGTGGTGACGTCCCACAGAGACACTTTTATTTAAAGGCTCTATTAAAGGTCATTTTGGTGAATTATGGATGTGGATTTTATTATCAGTGCTGTTTTTCTGTGTTAGTTTGAGTTTTAAGGTTATTTAATCATGACCATCAACGCATTTCATCATTTATCCACAGTTTTCCACCAAAACAACATCATTATTTTAAGGCTGCATGATTATTTATTATTTACAGCATTTAGCAGACGCTCTTATCCAGAGCGACTTCCATGTCCTGATTACAGGGACAGTCCCCCCTGGAGACACTCAGGGTTCAGGGTCTTGCTCAGGGACCCAGTGGTGGTAGTGCCAGAGGTGGATTCGAACCTGGGACCTCTTGATACACAGGTCCATAGGGAAGTACCACCACTAGACCACCTTCAGACCACCACCACCCCATTAAGGGCCATTGGAGGGAAGTCTGTGCCCCTTTGCTGCAGTAACTGGCTCTACTGGGAAGGATGGTGGTGTTAGGACACAACTCCACAGCCCAATACTCCTCTAGACCACCAGCATAATGATTCTGGGCTCAGGTGCAGACTGTCCAGATACTTTTGGAGATATTATTGTGTCCTCCTTTGGAGCCGTAACAGCCCCAACTCTTCTGGAAAGATGCTGCAACATTGCTGTGAGGGTTTACTTGCACAGGAGCATTAGTAAAGCCAGGTACCAAGGCTGGATTAGTCCCTGACCACAAACCAGTTTATACCCATGCTAGTTACGGGTGTTTAGTTCATAAGAAGGATTGTCCAGATACTTTTGGACACATTAGTGCATCGTTAATGAAGTATACTGTCCAAAAATGTGCAAACGTCGGCGTTTCTTCTGAAATTTATGGTCAATCATAGTGTCCTCCTTGGCAGCAGTGAAAGCAGCTGGTCTTGTTGAAGGCTGCTGGAACATTGCTGTGAGAATGTGATAGCACGAGAACATTAGTGAGGTTAGGTTCTTAGTTCTGGATCATAAACACTGTTCTAGCTCATCTCAAAAGAGCTCCATCACTCCAGAGAGCTCCACAGTCCAAGGCTGGGGGACGTCAGACGAAGCCTAAGTTTTTGTTCAGTATTTTTCTATGGAGAAAAAAAAAGAGAGTTTACACTTTTAGATAGCAATGGATGCTAAACTCATTCTTTAAACAGACTATCCTGATACATTTGGACACAATAGTGCATGAAAAAGTACTTTTACATTTAATTGTTATAAAAATAGGGATTATGTTTAGGCACTCTTGAAAGGTTCTTTCATCGGGTAAATCATTTTTTTTTAATCTTCTTCATTTTCTATGTTGGTACCTTTTAAAAAGCGGCCTTCGGTTCATCGCTCATGTTTCTAAAAGCGTTTCCGTGCCGTAGATGGACGTCTGTACGCCTAAAAAAGAGAGTTTTGCAGCTGAATGGGCTGAAGTTGATCAATGTCAGGCTGTTCCAGAAGTTCTCTCCTTGCAAAACGGAGTTAATGTGTGCCGTTCCGTGCCTCGTACTGTGCAATTAAAAGCATAATTTTTGTATTTTTTTTCAAGGCCGCAGCGCTCGATAGCAGCCTGGCACCTACAATCATCTCTCAGCAGCTCCTCACACGGTGGTCAGTGTGGTTTCGGGGTAATTAGCCCTGCTGTGATAATTATCTGCCTTGCTAACAGCCTGCTTAAATGCTGAGGCACTGCTTCCTCCCTTCTCTTCCTCTGGGAGTCGAGGCGAGTCCTTTGGTGAAGCCAATTAGCCACAGTCAGTGCTACCGGAGATGGTTCGGACTGATAAGATGCTCAGGTTTTTAAATAATCGTCCCGGAGCATGGCAGAGCCTGCCATTGTCCCATTTCTCCACGGCTCCTGATCACGAACAGGCCTGATTGAATTAAATGCAACAACGGGCAGCGTGGGTTAAGCTAACGCAAAGTTCCTTATTATTAAATTTACATTTACGGCATTTATCAGACGCTCTTATCCAGAGCGACTTCCATGTCCTAATTACAGGGACAGTCCCCCTGGAGACACTCAGGGTTCAGGGTCTCAGGGACCCAGTGGTGGTAGTGCTGGAGGTGGGATTCGAACCGGGGACCTCTTGATACAGAGGTCCGTAGGCAAGTGAAAGTGAAGTTTGATCGTAAACTCCTTCGAGGACGTTTTGAAACTACCAGTGTTCCCACATTCTGGCCAAATCATTAGAAACCCCTCCATCTCCGTGTGGCTTTTCCGAGACCAAAAACGGGAAAAGGTCATCTTCCAAAACTATCTGTTCAAGCAGGAGATTTTTAGTTTCTGTTCCCTTAACCGCAACTTACTTGTTGGTTTCTCTGAATCAATCAGACTAAAGGGGCTCCAGGCTGATCAGAGATTTAAGCTGCAGTGGAACATCACCGACCTGTGCAGAAATGTTGGCACCCTCTCATGTTCTGCCATTTATCCATTGATATTAGTGACACTATCGGATAATAAATCTGATTATTATTCACCTGTAGCTGCATAGACTCTCTCTCTCTCCCTCTCCCTCTCTCTCTCTCCCTCTCTCTCTCTCTCTCTCTCTGAGTGGTGAAGAGATATCTCAGTATCTCCAGTAAGTGTTAGTGATTCTTTTCAATCTGAGCTCAGACCTCAGACTGTTCAGTAAAATGAGGGCAGAGTTTCACAGCTTTAGTCGCTTCCACGTTCTAATGCAGGAGAAAATAAAAGGCAGAAAAACACAAAGATTTCTTCTCAAAACAAAAAACTCAGGGAATCCTCAAAAGTTACATTTATTTCACAATTTAGCATCATGTTTTGGGGACAGGTTTGCATCTTTTGTGGGGGACGGGTTGGATCTTTTGTTGGGGACGTGTTGGATCTTTTGTTGGGGACGTGTCGGATCTTTTGTGGGGGACGGGTTGGATCTTTTGTGGGGGACGGGTTGGATCTTTTGTGGGGGACGGGTTGGATGGACACTGTCCATCGGTGCTGATTGTGACCTGGTACCTTGTGTGGTGCTGGTTCATGTACATTGCTTGGTCATGACGGGCCGTAGTGCTGTCGCCTCACAGTGAGAAGGCTGTGGGCTCTATGCTCAGGCTGTTGTCTTTAGAGAGTGGCTGGGTACCAGCAAGAGTTAAAGAGAAGGTTTACAGGAAAGTAGTGAGACCAGCTATGTTGTATGGGTTGGAGATGGTGACACTGATGAAAGCAGCTGGAAGAAGAAGAAGAAGGTTCTTTAGAGCAACGTCTTTTTCCTGATTACAGGGACAATCTCTCTGGACTAACAGAGACTTAAACCTAAACCCTCTTGCTCTTGGTGCTAGCAGTCCTCCAGATGGACTGGAGATCCTATAGCGGTGGCCTAGTGGTTAGGAAGTTGGCTCCAGGATCAGAAGATCGTGGGTTCGAATCCCAGACCAGTAGGTTGTCCTGAGGTACCCTTGAGCAAAGTACCGTCCCTGTCATTGCTACCCGGGCACTTTCAATAGCTGCCCCCTGCTGGGTAAAATGCAGAGGTGTGATTTCTTTGTGGTGTGCTGTGCTATGTTTCACGATGACAAGAGTAGTCACTTTCACTTTCACACTTTGGTGTGACCTTTCCAGGATGTTTCTCTGCTTTTCACCTCGTCCAAAAACTAAAGAAGGCTTGAATTCAAGAATGTATTTTATAACAAATAACATCAAAGGTTTTAGACCGCAGTGCGGTCCCACTGGGATGAGATTAAACTGAGCAGAGGACTTTTTAAAGAGTTTCTGTCTGTAGTTTCTCCACGTCGCAGTGTCTGTTGACCTTGGAAGAGATCGATGGTCACAGTGTGTCATCAGGTTTATTACTTTAAACCTTTGATGCCGATGCTTTGATGATTTTTTCAGCCACACTAATTCATTACGGAGCCTCTCGGTTCATTTAGCCTCCCAACTTTCACAGGTGGAGTTCTGTCAAGGGAGCCGTCTGCCATCAAATGGAGTGGTGACTCATGGAGGTTTGACAGAGTTTGGGGGCATCTGTCATGGTTTGAAAAGGCCAAAATCTAAGATTTAACCCAAAGTTAAATGAAAAGAATGAAAAGAAGAGTGCTGCTGTAACAACCGCACGCTTGATTTAAGAACATGTGCTGCTGAGGGTTTGATTGCATTCAGCCATGAGAGCGTTAGTGAGGTCACATGCTGATGCAGAATGTTTGCTTCTGGATCAGATTGTGTTAAATGGAGCTTCTCAGTCCAGCTGAAGGTTCATTGTAGCTTTATATTTACAATGTCTCTCTCCAAGAGGTCCAATGGACAACTTATCTTTTAAGTGGTCAGTAAAGCTGTCCACTCTCCAAATGATCCTAATGGTCTCCAGTAGAACTTCTTCTATCCAGTTCATCCCAGAGGTGTTAATTGTATCTTAATCATTTCATTGCAGCTTTATTTCTTCACGTGTCCAGCAGATCTTATCTCCAGTTCTGATTTTTTCCATCATTAATGTTTTCAGTGGAACCTTGCCACTCTGACTCATCACAAAGTTAGTGAGTCAAAGCTGATTGTCCCAGAGGTTAATCCTTCATACTAATCTTAAAGGTGTCCAGTAAAGTTTGTCTCCAGCTGATCCCAAAGGTAGACAATAGAACCTCACCTCTACATCTCATCCCAGAGGTGTCCAATTGACTTTGTCTCTCCAGTTCATTCCAAAATGTTCACTGTAGCCTCATCCTTCCAGTTCATTTCAAAGGTCTCCAGTAGAGATTCCTTACTCCAACTCATCAACAATATATAAAAATAAGAAATAAGACTGAAGATTATAACTAAAATGTTGTAAACATTTAAAATATCTGTAGCCAAGAGTCTAAGAAAGCACTTGACTTAACTCTTTCTGGAGGGGTAGGGCGGTCCTCCCTCTCCCCCATTACTTAATATAACTGTCCTCTCTCTCTCTGGGTGTGTTTCTGTCTCATGTTCAGTCCAGTCTCTGTACCTGAGCAGTTCTCCAGATCTTCCTGAAGGACAGTGTTGTTGTCTCTCATGTTCAGTCCAGTCTCTGTACCTGAGCAGTTTGATAGTTCTGTGTTGGTTAATCCACACAGTGATCTACGTCTGAACCTCCAAGCAGAGCAAAGCGTCTAACTTAAGATGATCAGCTGATTCATTTACTGCTGTGTGGTTTGAACCCCTTTATCCAGAACCTTCTATCTTTAGTCACTTTAAAGCTTTATTTGACAGTTTGAGGAGCATGAACTAGTATTTTTGCACCAACGGGATGATGATTTGATCAGGACGTCTGCAATGTAGTGAGTTAAACACAAAATGAACACCCGCTGAGGAGGACATGAGGTTAAAATACATCATACGAACACCAGGGATGGGGCCCTGTAATACATTTCCAAAAAGAGCGAAGCCTCTTAACAGGAGGTGAATCCACCAGATAGAGTGGGCCTGTACATGGTATCTGCGCTGACATTTATTCTACCTGTTTTTTGCCACATTCATGCATGTTGAACAGAATTTACAGACTGTACCTTCTGTAGAAGTACAATCCTCACAGCTGAGTGCACATAAACAACCAAAAGAGTCAATAAAGAGTGTCTGATGGGCAATTAAATTGATTTTATTCATAATTGTTATGTGCAGCAAAATGCCCGGGGCAAGAAGCAGGAGCGACAGCGATAATGACCATCCGGAGCATTAAAGAGGCTACTTCTCCTGACGTCTGAATGTCCCTCAGAGACATGAAATGGTGTTGATGACGCTGCATGATGCCTGAGACATTGTTTGATCAGAGTTTGGAGAAGATTTTGGACCAAAGATGAGGGATCTAGGGCAAGAAAGAAAAATGCAGGATTTTAATTTTTCAACGGAGTCAACGGTGCAGAAGTAAATGTGAAAGGTGATGTTCTTCACAATGTCATCACCCGGCTCCTGCTCGGCACTCGAGTCAGTGGAATTGTCTATCAGTGGACTGGTTGGACATCAGTCGGATGTCCTTTGACGTGTCCCAGGACACAGTTCCTGCTGTCAGATCTCAATGTGTCCTTAGGTGTGTTCCCACTTTCTTGCTGTTCACTTTACATTTAAGGCATTAAGCAGACACTCTTATCCAGACTCACTCTGAAGAAACTTGGGATCAAGAACCCAATGGTGGTGATGCTGGAGGTGGGATTTGTACCTGCAACCTCTTCGTCCATAGAGAAGTATCTCACTATTAAACCACCCCAACAAACACCCCGGTGTGGGACAAGACCTCCAGATTAAAATATTCCACAAGCATTTCTCCTCCATGGTCTGGAGATGTACAGGGAAGAGCCAGATTGTCCTGATAGAAACGATCGGTTCCTGTTTTCCAGGGCGGTGGAAAGATCTTTAAGATGACTTTTTTAACGTTAATCAAAAGTACACAGTTTTCCATCTTTATCTAAAATGGCTTTGTTGTTTTAGGTTCTTCTACACCTTTTAGTTTCAGGCCTAAACCAAATAAGCTGGACCCCAACCATGCTCACAGATCGCCTGCGCTTCGATGGAGAACTGCTTTCTTTCGATTTTCCACGTTAAGGGCTGCTGTTTAAGTTCGACTGTGTGAATCGGTTGTTACCGCAAATGAAGCAAGTTCAATTTATCATCATCAGCTTCACGTGAAGCAGCTGGTTGCTGGGTAATTCTCACAATTCTCACAACAATTCTCAGCAACAAGCAAACAAGCAAGACTTTTCCTGTCTAAGATGTCGAGAGAGCAGAGAAGAAGGGAAGAAAGAGTAGGAAGAGGCCACTGATCAATGGAAAAACATCCTTTCTTTGAGTCCCATTAGCCTTCCCATGGTGGGGAGGGGGGGGGAGCTCATCCCAGGACAACTGGTAGAATGAAACCTTAGACAGGTCCCCAATCCAGCACTGAGGACAGACACTCATACCTAGGGAGTCAGTTTATCACTTTCAGTCCACCTGACGTGAGGAAAACCCATACCCTTCAATTAGCTCCAGGGAGACACTCCCTGTCCTTGGTCTGGAAAAGAGCATCTGATAAGTTCTGTCAATGCAGTGTTGGAAATTCAGGCTCGAACCCACAACCGGTCCCTGAGCAAGACCCTTAACCCCGAGTGTCTCCAGGGGGACTGTCCCTGTAATCGGGACATGGCGATCGCTCTGGATAAGAGAGTCTGCTAAATGCCGTAAATGTAAATGTAACTAGCATCATGAGTGTTGGAGGAGCACCAAACCAACATAACTATCAATTGGTTGGTCCAAGGCCAACTGCACCATCTTCCCTAATTCATCAACTAAAATATTGCTAACAGCCCCTAAATTTCAGCCCGTTATAGACTTGTGTTCCTGCAAGAATGGATATAACAATGTAAACAGCAGTTTTAGTAAACAGACTAAAAATGGATTATTCATGAGAAACCTCCGAGAGGCTCAGAAATCAATTACCATATTGATTAAGGCCATTGTTCAGTCTAACGAGGAGCACAGAGGAGTGTTTCAGTAATTGACTGCTTTTTAAAGTGCGTGTTATAAACAACCTCTCGGCCGGTCCATGTTTCGCAGCAAGGGTTCAAACACGGTCTGCCTGTGCAGCTCACTTAAACAGCCAATGAAATCAGAAGAAGCAGAAGAACACCTTCGTTATTTTATCGCATGCTTTCAGCCTCACTGGCTGATTGGTGGATAACAGGCCAATCGGTGAGGGCTGTCTCACCCAACAGACCGCCCACATCCATAAAAACTCCCACTATACCATTCCCTTTAGTCCCTTTACTTACATACTGGTCCATTTGTTCATAGATTATGGAATCCCACCTCCAGCACTACCACCACTGGGTCCCTGAGTAAGACCCTTAACCCTGAGTGTCTCCAGGGGGGGACTGTCCCTGTAATCAGGACATGGAAGTCGCTCTGGATAAGAGTGTCTAATAAATGCCGTAATTGTAAATATAAAAGAGTGTGTCTTTAGTGTGGACGGGCAATGATGCTGACGCTCAGGAGACGAAAGACAAGAGACTCTTCACTGTTAAAGTACAGGGGAGTGATAATTAGCTGATGTTAGCGAGCGTCCCTCTTCTTTCCAAAAATCAGCCGTTAAGTTTTCCTTTAACTGGAGAACTTATTATTGATCTCTCGTTACATCACTGTTACCAGAACTGTGTCCCAAACTGGACTTCACCCTAAAAAGTGCGTAAAAATAGTGCACACCCACAGAACACACACTCAGTAACGTAGTGTGTAAAGTGTAGAAGTGTGCAGTTTGGGACGCTGCCTGTCTGAAGCAGAATGACGTGGTAAAGATACGAATAAAAACATAATCATTAAAACAATGCACTCGTCTTTGATTAAATATTCGCTGCAAAGACGTGTGAACAACTGGTGTCCATTCTTTCATTCCCTCCCAGAGACAGAGACATGTCCTATGGTACATGTCCATGTCCTTTGGACTTTTGTCTGTTGCGATTCTGTCCTCTCCAGCGTTTGGTAGAACCACCCTGGTGAAGATCAGTGGAGGGCAGAGGGAGGAAGCCCTGTTTTGCCCTCCAGGTGGGCGGGGCTTCAAGGGCATGGTAGTGAAAACTATGAAAAGCATTCAAAAGCCTTAAAGTCTATTCTGTGTTTAGCCCATTTTGAGTACTAAGCATAGGTGGAAATGTTCCCATTTGACTCTAAAGTCTGGATTATGACCCGCAGTTTAGCTTTGACATAATTTCCGTAATTAATTATTCATTAATTGTGGAAATAATGGCATTGATGAGTTTCTGGACATGATTCAGGACTGCTCACTATTTCTTTAGAGCAAAGGGCTTTTGAATCCACTTTTCTTTATTTAACACCCACACTAAGCGTAATTACGCGTGTAGCTGAACACCTACTGCGGGGAGTTGGTGATTCAGAGCTGTGTGTGAGTTATAAGCCTAATGACTAACCATTAGTAAACACCTTTTCCAAATTGCAGGTATGTGTCTGCAGTGCTTTGCTAAACTGTAAAGTGTGGCTTTAGAGCAGCAGTTCTAATCAGTTCTTCTCAGACTGTGTTTTAAACTCCTTCAGGGGTCCAGATCCCCCAGGATGACAATTGCTTTGTGGACGTCTCTCTGCTCTTCATAAGTAAACGCTTTCCTGCAGCTTCACCGTCGAGAGCTGTTGGTTTGGTTGCTGGGGTTTCGTTCAGGATTGAATTACACACAAGTCCATATAGAAAAGTCTGCACTCGGCGACCCGGCATGGCGACGCTCCCTGGAAGTCACTTCCCTTCATCAACTGACACATCCTGGACTGGACTCCGCCGTCCCCTGAAGGAGAGCTGGGCCTCCAGATCCTTTAAGTCCCGTAAGTTGAGACATGGGTCCTTGGATGGGACTGAGATGTGGGGAATTTTGGAGGAACACCTTGGACTCTTTGTTTCTCCATCGGTTCCCAGTGTGAGGCAGTGTCGTCCTGTCGTCCACTCTATAAATGATTCTGTTTCTACTGTAATATATCCAGTTACTGCTCCAAATGAAATCAAATGTATGATAAATAGTGCAGTGTCCAGTTAAACGTATAGATTTATAAATTCAACCTCTGAATTATGCAGTATGTTCTAAACCTTATTTAGTGTCTGCAAAAATCTACTATTTTTTCAGTATATATTATCAATGATTCAGTTTCTGTTATAATCTGTTCAGAATCCACTATAAATTATATGTGAAAGTTATTATGCAGGATCTAATTTAAATGATTCATTAACCATTAGAAATGACACTTATTTTTTCTGTGTCTACTATCAGTTAGTATCAGTATCAGTATCTACTCTAAATGTTCAGTATATATTATAGATGGTTCAGTATCTACTCTAAATGTTCAGTATATATTATAGATGGTTCAGTATCTACTCTAAATGTTCAGTATATATTATAGATGGTTCAGTATCTACTCTAAATGTTCAGTATATACTATAGATGGTTCAGTATCTACTCTAAATGTTCAGTATATATTATAGATGGTTCAGTATCTACTCTAAACGATGGGTTAATGTTGAAGTTGGAAAGATGTGAGAGTGAAGGAACTGCTCTCTTCTTTTTATTGTGAATTTCTCTCAGCAGACGTGGTTAATCAGATCCAGTAAAGGAGGAAGTGAAGGATATTGAGTTTGGATTTGCTTTCCTGCTGCCTGAGGGACAGAGAGAGATGATGGACGGGGTGAATGACTTCAGAGACTTTACAGTCAGGACGTGGCCTCGTTTACAGTCTAATCAACAAACTGGTGTCCTCATCGGAGGAGCGATTTTGGGCTGACTCTGAGGAACGTCTGATTGTTTTCTTCACAGGTTTATGGAGAGTGTGCTCATGATGGTTTTCACACGTTTCATAAACGTCCTGAATGATGAGAAGAGCTCAAGGCATAAAAACATGAAACAACAGCAGAGGCTTTCCCTCGTTTTTCATAGACCTTCAGGGTTCAGACTGAATTCTGGTTCCGTCGTCATGGTCCTTCGTGCAGAGCTGGGATTCCTGACCATCTCGGCGAGGGCGGAGCTGAGCATCACGTCAGGGTGTTTCAGAAAAACGCTACAAAATAAAAGTTATATAAGATGGACAGATGAACGGACAGACAAATGGACTCACAGACAGACATGTAGATAGATAGAGACAGATAGACAGTCAGACAAATAGATAGAGACAGATAGCTAGAAAAGACAGACAGACAGACAGAGATAGATGGATAGATAGATAGATAGATAGATAGATAGATAGATAGATAGATAGATAGATAGATAGATAGATAGATAGATGGATAGATGGATAGATAGATAGATAGATAGATAGATAGATAGATAGACAGGCAGATAGAGACAGATAGACAGACAGACAAATAGATCGAGACAGACAGATAGAAAAGACAGAGAGATAGAGAGATGGACAGACAGACAGACAGACAGATAGATGAATAGATAGATAGATAGAGACAGATAGATAGAAAAGACAGACAGACAGAAAGATGGATAGATAGATAGATAGATAGACAGACAGACAGACAGACAGGCAGATGGATAGATGGAGACAGATAGGTAAAAAAGACAGACAGAAAGACAGAAAGAGATGTAGATAGATAGATAGATAGACAGATAGACAGACAGACAGACAGACAGACAGATAGACAGGCAGATAGAGACAGATGGACAGACAAATAGATAGATGGAGACAGATAAAAAAGACAGACAGACAGAGAGATAGATAGATAGATAGATAGATAGATAGATAGATAGATAGATAGATAGATAGATAGATAGACAGACAGAAAGACAGAAAGAGAGATGGTAGATAGATAGATAGATAGATAGATAGATAGATAGATAGACAGACAGATAGACAGGCAGAAGGAGACAGATGGACAGACAAATAGATAGATGGAGACAGATAGATTAAAAAGACAGACAGACAGAGAGATGGATAGACAGACAGACAGATAGATAGATAGATAGACAGACAGATAGACAGGCAGATAGAGACAGAAAGACAGACAGACAAATAGATAGATGGAGACAGGTAGATAAAAAAGACAGACAGACAGACAGACAGACAGACAGACAGATAGATAGATAGATAGATAGATAGATAGATAGATAGATAGATAGATAGATAGATAGATAGATGGATAGATAGATAGATAGATGCAGTGATACAGTGTCAGCGGTGATCTTCTACTTTGGCAGTTGGCCCCTGGACCAGTAGGTTATGCTGAGGTATCACTGAGCAAGATACCGTCCCCGACACTGCTCCCCGGACGGACACTACATATACAGCTGTGCACTGCTGCACTATGTGTAAGGGTGAAATAAAGAGGAAGCATTCCACTGCGGCGCAATGACATGACCACGCTGACGATATAGTCACTTTCACTTTAAAACAACAGCACCTTGGCTTTGTGCCTTTCTTCGCACTGGCCTCCAAGCCAGCACTTCCAGCAACATCTCCAGCAGCATTCTGCATTTCCTAACTGATCCTAATCAACTTCGTGATTTAGGCTGTACTGGTTCTCAGGCACACTGTCTGTGTGAATACGGTTGAGGTTCTGCTTCAGCTCGGAGCTCCGGGTACTAAAAGCTCAAATAAGCCCTGAGGAACCTGAGTTCAAACATGGCTCCATTGTATAAGGATGTGTTTCCATCTTGCCCTTTGCTTTGATGTGTTTCTTCTGGTCTGTATTACTTGGACTTTTTATGACACCACCTTGGGTTTGATAACTTGTGGCAAAAAACAGCAACTGTGATGCAACCACACTTCTGTAAAACTTCTGTAAAATCTTGGTATTTCTGAATATTTAATTCTATTATTATCATTTTATTTGATTTTTTAGAATAGCTCATCCAAAGCCTAGTTGCCTGAAAGTTAATCCAAATGATTATTTTACTACAACTGGATTACATTCTTCTTCTCCTTTTGGCTGATCCATGTCTTCCTGTCCCCCTGCCTGTCCTCTCTCACCACGTCCATAAACCTCCTCTTTGTCCTTCCTCTTCTTCTCTTTCCATCTTCAACATCCTCTTCCTGATATACTCTTTGTCTCTCCTCTGGACATGTCCAAACCAACGCAGTCTTGCTACTCTGGTTTTGTCCCTAACCCGTCCAAACTGAGCTGTCTCTCAAATATACTCGTCCCTAATCCTGTCCATCCTCATCCCTGCCGACTCAAATCTCTCAGCATCTTTAACTCTGAACTCCAGCTCCGCCACCTTCTTTCTTTCAAACCATTTAACATAGCTGGTCTCACTACCATGTCCAACCCGCATAACACAGCTGGTCTCACTACTGTCCTGTAAACATTTCCTTTAACCCTCGCTGCTACCCATCTATCACAGATCACTCCTGTCACTCTTCTCCACCCTTTCCAACCTGCCTGCACTCTCTTCTTCTCCTCTCTTCCACACTCACCGGTACTATTTACACTCCATTACTGCCTCTACTCCCTCCATCCTCACCACTCTGCTGTCCTCCTTTTCTTTCACACTCATGTATTCAGTCTCAGTCCTACTAACCTTCATTCCTCTCCTCTCTAGAGCAGATCTCCATCTCTCCAGGTTCTCCTCAAGCTGCTAATATGTTTTTTTTTTGGTATTTTTTTATTTCACCATGTCATTTGTGAAATATTCCAAAATATCTCCCACTAATTCGGGTATCTGTTGCTTTCAGCAGTCACTGTGAAAGCCTGATGCCCTTGTTCACATTTTTACGTCACTCAGATTTCCATTGCCCAGAGCTGCTTCTGGAGATGCTATAAATTCTGGTGTGGGTGGTAACAAGATACAAATTTTGTATCTTGATTACTTAATGCCATTACAAGATTACAGGCTGTCTATAAAATGTGAAACATGTTGCTGTTTATTATCTTTTTTATTGAAGCCAAACAAAACAAAGCATGTTCACATTTAGCAGATGCTTTTAACCAAAGCACTTTGCTGTGGTTTGTGAATGTGTTTGCACTGGAGATGGGAAATGGTTAATGGTTTTCTGAATGCGGATGGGTATGCACGGACCATATGGATCAGAATAAGATCCAAATTTAGAGAAGCAAAAAGGTGCCATGTTTAAAAATGTTTGTTATAAAACAGGGCCAGATTCACAATCTGAGGCTCGCCTTTATATCTGAGAACAGCACGGCCTTTTCACAATAACCATATCAAATAGTTTATTTCTGCACCCAGAACAGAAACTGAAGCCTTTAGAAAACTCTGAAGATGCTGCGGCTCGTTTGGCCGGTTCTGAAGAAGAGTTTGAGTCTGCAGCACATGCCTAAACTGAAGCCGCCCTTCAGTAAACCTTCTGTAATGGTGAAAATACTTAACTTGCATAACTAACCGAACAACATACAAGCTGAAAGGAAACGAATTAAAATTTGATAATAATAGCTCACATTTAAGGACTGGCGCATCTGAAGATATTACTGCCTATTTAAACTAAATTAGTGTCTAATACTGGAAAAAGTGAGACTTGATTCGGTACTGTGATAAAAAAAAAAAAAAAGAAATTTAATGGTCATTCCTGAATAAGCACAATCCAAACAAGCAGGCAAAACCCATAAACCAGGGTCACCAAAGGATAAAATCTAAGAACTCAGTGTAAACTCTCTGTAACATGGCACAAGAAAGTTTACAATGTCAGTGAGTCTGGGAAAGAGTATTTTTATAGAGTTGTGGAAGCAGATTGAGAAAAGAGGTGATGATCAGTGAACAGCAGTATGGTTTCATGCTGAGAAAGAGCTCTACAGATACAATGTTTGCTCTGAGGGTGTTGATGGAGAAGTACAGAGAAGGTCAGAAGGAGTTACATTGTGTCCTAGTGGACTTGGAGAAAGCAGATGACAGGGTGCCTAGAGAGGAATTGTGGTTTTGAGGAAGTCAGGTGTTGCAGACAAGTATGTGAGAGTAGTTCAGGATATGTATGAGGGTAGTATGACAGTGGTGAGATCTGCAGTAGGAGTGACAGTTGCATTAAAAGTAGAAGTTAGATCACATCAAGGATCAGCCATCAGCCCATTTTTGTTTGGTAATGGACAGCTTGATGGACAAGGTTAGACAGGAGTCCCCGTGGATGATAATGTTTGCTGATGATATTGTGATTTGTAGCAAGAGTAGGGAGCAGTTTGAGCAGAACCTGGAGAGATGGAGATCTGGCCTAGAGAGGAGAGGGATGGAAGTCAGAAGGACTGCATGAACCACTAAAAAAGTTAGTCAAGCAAAAGCCAGCTCTGTGATTAATGTTGGACCATCATTTCTCCATGGCAGATACCTCAGAGCAACCTAATGGTCTGAGACTCAAACCCACAACTTTCCAGTCATGGGGCCTAGCCACTGTGCTCCATTAGGGTCATGGGCACCTCGGTGTTAGTAGTGAAGGTTAGCCTGTGTGGTCCAGTTTCACAGAAGAGCTTCTGCAGCACAAACAAGTTCTGGTTCAGATAGAAAGGTGTCAAAGCACACACTGCAGCTTCGTATGGGGCTACAGACCAGTCAGAAGGACCACGGCTGACCTCTGTCTTCCTACATTGAGGACATGGGTGCTTCTCAATGGCTTGAGGGATACAAACTAGACATTATGGTTTTCCTGCAAATTTCCCAGATCTCAAACCCATACAGCATCTATCCAATGGGTCTTGATAAACTACTCCAATCCCTGGACTCACAGTGACTTACAGTGATCTACTGCTGATGCAAAAACCACAGCTCAGCTCTGGAGGTCCTCTGGAGTCCAGGCATGCATTTTAGCGACATGATATACACAATGTTAGCAAAGTGGTTTTCTTTTTATGGCTGGATGGTGTTAAACACTCACATTGCACTCTCAATGTGACTTTTGTTCATGTTTACAGGCCAGTCATGAGGCTTTTTTCACTGTCTTTCACCTGACCGTGATGTTGAGCTGCCGTTGGATCAGGCTGGTCTGGAGGCTATAGAGATTATAGGTTCTTTCTGAATTCCTATTTTACTGTAGCACACACTCAGCCGACACTGTCAACATTCGGCTTAAGGACACAAGTTGCTTTATATTATCGAGGAGCTTCAAGAGCTCCTGCTCAGTCTTTGCTTTATCATTTGCTGGTCTGTTGAAGAAATGTTTTCACTACGGAGATCTAAACTGATTGCTGTGCTAAAGTCAAATACTAGACAGTCCAGTGTCATACATGTCATTGGGGAGACTTTTTAAGATGGAAAACACCCTAAAATTAATAATTCATAACATAAAATTTATAACTTTTCAACTGCAGGTTGCAAAAACAAGACACATGGGGTGGCATTTTTGCACAGGAAAAGCCAATTGAGGAAAAAATGTGGATAAAGCCATGACTGTTTTACAGGATGGATTTTTCACAGCTTCACAAGTTCTTTTCCTCTTGATTTAGTTCAGAACTGACCAATGCACTGACAAATTCTGGCCAGCTCGACTCACGAATGAAGTTAGCCATCAGAGAACCGCTGTAGCGTTCCTCCAGAACTTAAAGTTGTAAAACCTTACGATGCCTATTGCAGCTGCAGTTGCAGGTTGGAGGATAAAGGGTGGATTATAGACGCCCCACTGCACCTGATTATCTGGAAAGATAATTGTTTAAAACCATTCTGACATCAGGAAACCTTTTATGCCTGTCTAGAGGGGTAAATAGACCTCAAAATCAGCCAGATTGTGCTGAAGTCTGGGCCAAGAGGAGGTTTAACACTTCATTTTTTGCATTTCTGCAGACATATGCCATAAATCCTCTTCAGCCTTTGCACAAATCCTGATAGTAGATAAAAATCACCCATTAAAAACTCCTGGTAATTTTAATAGAATTGAAATGGAAAAGTATGATCTGCTGTGGTGAGGAGCAGCTGAAAGAAGAAGATGAATTTTATCACATTTATAATATTATAGACCTGTGAGTGGCAAAACTATATGCGCCTCTAGGATTAGCAGGTTGTTTGAAGGTGAAAGGTGTTTTCAGTCAACGGGAGGACAGTCAGGTGTGAGTGGAGCCCAGTTTGATTGAAGGATGAAGGATTTATTAAAGTCTGATCTTCACATGTTTGACACAAGGCAGAATTCTGAGAAACTCCAGAGTCCAAAGTCAGACAGATTGTGTACAATAGCACCACTGTTACCCTCCCAAGGAGTGGCCGACCAATAAAGTTCACTCCAAGAGCAGCACTTTGAGGAGAAAACCACTGCCCTTCAAAAAGAACATTCCTGCCCGTCTACAGTTTGCTAAAGATCACATCAAGCCAGAAGGCAACTAGAACATTGTTTTGTGGACAGATGAGACCAAAATAAAAAAACACTTCAAACGGATTCAATAAATAAGTCATAAAATAGGAGTTCAGTTGGGTTGAATTCACAGCTGGGGTGGTTCACTCTGTGTGGTCTGAACACGTTCTCCCCTCGTGACTGCTCGGGTTTTCCTACAGGATCAACAGTCTTCTCACAAAGTCCAAAGATATCTGGAACTGCAGTGTGTTTTTTTAAAAAGTGGCCATGAGTATGGCACAAGGTGGGCGTTTCTTACAAAGTGGCCAATGAGAGGAAGCACAAGGTGGGCGTGCCTAACAAAGCGGCCAATGAGAGGAAGCACAAGGTGGGCGTGCCTAACAAAGCGGCCAATGAGAGGAAGCACAAGGTGGGCGTTCCTAACAAAGTGGCCAATGCGAGGAAGCACAAGGTGGGCTTTTCTAACAAAGTGGCCAATCAGAGGAAGCATAAAGTAGGGGTTTCTAATAAAGTGGCCAGTGAGTATACCACAGGGTGGGTGTTTCGAATAATGTGGCCTCTGATTTGAAGTGCAGCAGGGGGCAGCTATTGAAAGTGCCTGTGGAGCATTGACGGGGACGGTACATTGCTCAAGGGTACCTCAGGACAACCTACTGGTCTGGGATTCGATCCTGGGGCAGAGTCCCTAACCACTAGCCCACCCCTGCCCCTCTATATATAAACAGAATCAGAGGGTGGGTGTTTCTAATAAAGTGGCCACTGACTGGATGTGTTTAATGTGAACAAGTGCTTTTAGAACAAATCCGAAAACATCACCACAGAACGGATGTCTTATCTGATGCCCGTAATCTTTATTGTCATCATGCCAGCTGCTTGGATGTCCTGCAACTTTCTTCTTAAAGTTTCTTTAATGTGTTTTGGTGAAAGTGCTGTCACGTTCCATTTGTGCGGTGACGAACACGAAGACCAGACCCAACAAAAAAATCAATTCAAGGCAACGACTCACACTGTTAACAAAAGCAAGGACGAGTTTAGCAGAACCTCCTTTTGTATCCTCGACGTCCTCCAAGACACCCAGTGTGTGCCTGCTGGATGAAGATCCAAGAGATGATCGTCCAGGTTCTTAGCTTAATTAAAGGCAACCGGTCGGTTCGGTTCTCCGTTCGGAAAAAGAGCAGTTTATGTAACATGACTGGAGAATTACACAACCGGGCGGATCGGATGAATGCAACTCAGTTTTCCTTTAAGTTACACAACCCGGTGGGACAAAGACGGCTTAAATGTGGACACAGGAGCTGATTGAACCTTGTGGTCTGTGTTTTTTTTGGAGATCTGCTGTTTCTAGTGGTCCTCCAGTAACATCACTTCAAGAAAAAAATGCCTCCAGGCCTTTTTAGGGAGATTTCAAGTGTGTGAAGATTCACTCATATGGTGAGAGTTTCTAGTAAAGTATCCCAACCTTAGACATTTAACACTTAACAGTGTCTGTTACTTCCAGGAGCCTCGGTTTCCTCCCACCGTCCTGACACACGGCAGGTGGACTGGAGCTGACAAACTGCCCCCTAGGGGTGACTGACAGGTGACCAGTCCAGAATGATTCTCCTGCTTTCGCCCTTTTGGCTCCAAGAATGCCGCACCAGGGTAGAACATTGGATGAATGGATGGATGGAAGGATGGATGGATGGATGGATGGTTTACTTTATGTTATGATGGATACGACTGAGCAGCGCTTCTCAAATGTGACCAGTAACTAAACAACCTTATTTGGAGAAACATGACTGAGGAGCATGAACACCGGGGCTCAGGAGAAAAGCACGGAGAGACACGGTTATCTGGAGAGATAGTTGGACTCAGAGTAGAAAGTAGAGACAAATGAAGCTCCCGAGAGTGAGGCTGAGGGTGACATGCAAGCACAGTGTGAATTCACATCTTTGTGGAGTTTTCAAGCATTATTTTGTCCTCCTGACAGCTCAGACAGGCATTTGACTCACCAGAAATGAAAGAAAGAAACACCACAGAGGGGGGATTTTGCAATCCATGGCACAAACAAGCAATGATTGCATGGAGGGACCATCAGAGCTGAGAGATCTAACGCAACACTGGAAAATGTCCTGACACAGGAGCATAAATAGGTTCCTTGAAACTGGGAATGCATTAAAACAATTCATAGTTTTCACGCGATACCACATTCTTAAAGCCCCGCCCACCCGGAGGGCAAAACAGATCCTCCTCCCTCTGCCCTCCAATGATCTTTACCAGGGTTGTTTCTCCAACATACTGGATAGTTGTTGTGTAGTTGGACCCACAAACCGATGACCCTGAACTAAAGAATCCCAACAAAGTCCAGAGGAGGAGACGGTGGACTTGTGCTGTTGGACGTGTCTCTGTCTGTGGGGACACCAGCCACTCACATGTCTTTAGGACAAATATTTAATCAAAGATGAGCTCCAGTGTTTTAACGATTATGGTTTTAGTCGTTCTGGTGCATTTCAGTCCCAAACTGCACACTTCTACACTTCACACCACATTACAGAGTGTTCCTGTCCAGGAGAACCAGTGGATCCCTGACTAATGAGGACAGAACCAGTGATTTACTACAAAAACCACTGAGATGAACTACAACTCACTGACCACATGCATCAGTAATTCTATTCTATTCTATTCTATTCTATTCTATTCTATTCTATTCTGTTCTGTTCTGTTCAATTCTGTTCTGTTCTGTTCTGTTCTGTTCTGTTCTATTCTGTTCTATTCTGTTCTGTTCTATTCTATTCTATACTATTCTATTCTAATTTATTCTGTTCTGTTCTGTTCTATTCTGTTCAATTCTATTCTGTTCTATTCTGTTCTGTTCTATTCTGTTCTGTTCTGTTCTGTTCTGTTCTGTTCTATTCTATTCTGTTCTGTTCTGTTCTGTTCTATTCTGTTCTGTTCTGTTCTGTTCTGTTCTGTTCATTTCTGTTCTGTTCTGTTCTATTCTGTTCAATTCTATTCTGTTCTATTCTATTCTGTTCTGTTCTATTCTATTCTATACTATTCTATTCTAATTTATTCTGTTCTGTTCTGTTCTATTCTGTTCAATTCTATTCTGTTCTATTCTGTTCTGTTCTATTCTGTTCTGTTCTGTTCTGTTCTGTTCT
>CM029368.1:1396880-1413633 GCA_017165825.1 Hepsetus odoe
AGAGAGAGAGAGAGAGAGAGAGAGAGAGAGAGAGAGAGAGAGAGAGAGANNNNAGAGAGAGAGAGAGAGAGAGAGAGAGAGAGAGAGAGAGAGAGAGAGAGAGAGAAAGAGAGGGAGAGAAAGAGAGAGAGAGCGATACAGAGAGAGAGAGAGAGAGAGAAAGAGAGAGAGAAAGAGAGAGAGAGAGCGATACAGAGAGAGAGAGAAAGAGAGGGAGAGAAAGAGAGAGACAGAGAGAGAGGTGACATTGTTTAATCCTCTACATGTGAAACATCATTAACAGTGGATTCCTGCTTTCACACACACACACACACACCCTCACACACACACACCCTCACACACACACACACACACACACACACACACACACACACACACACACACACACACACACACACACACGCACACACACACACAAACACCCTCACACACCCTCACACACACACACCCTCACACACACACACACACACGCACACACACACCCTCACACACCCTCACACACACACACACACACGCACACACACACCCTCACACACCCTCACACACACACACACACACACACACTCTTGTCTGTCATGTGTGACGAGCTCTTGGCTGATCTGTTTTTTTTCTTCCTCGGGAGAAATGCTGAAGAATTTATTTACTGCAGCAGATTTGGGAAAAATTCACTCATCAGTACATCAAACACTTCCTTTTCTTCTTTCGGCTGCTCCCAAGTACGTGTTGTCATAGCGGGTCATCTGTCCCCATGTCCTTCCTGTCCTCTTCATCTTCCTCTTTAACTGTGTCCCCCTGCATGTCTTCTTTCAGCACGTCCATGAACCTCCTCTTTGTCCTTCCTCTTCTCCTCTTTCAGCTCCATCCTCAACATCCTTCTCCCGATATACTCCTCGTCCCTCTTCTGGACACGTCTCACTTCTCTCACTTTGTCTCCAAATTGTGCAACCTGAGCCGTCCCTCTAACATACTCGTCCCTAATCCTGTCCTTCCTCGATCCGTCAAAAGAAAATCTCTCTTTAATCTTGACACCTCCAGCTCTGCCTCCTGTCTTTTTATCACTGTCTTCGACCCATATAACATAGCTGATCTCACTACCTTCCCCGTCTGTCACAGATCACTCCTGTCACTCTTCCGCACCCATTACAACCTGCCTGCACTGTCTTCTTCTCCTCTCTTCCACACTCGCCTTTATTCCGAATCATTACATCAATCACAAACCTCCCAAAATCACCGCAGCCAATAAACCGAGAGACTGATCAAAACGACCTGTTGCTAAGGTTACACAACGCAGTTCAGTACCTAAATAAAATCAGTACCTTCTCTAATTTATTAAAAAATCACTTCAAATTCTTCCGTAACAACGAATTATTCTGGATCTAATATAATATATTTAGTTTTTCTATGAGTTATTCAGTAACTGTTCTAAAATATGAAGCGTCTCATTCAGTATTCAGCGTCTGCTCTGGATTATTTAGTGTTTACTCAGATTTATTGAGTAACTATTCTGAAGTATTCAGTATCTGTTTAAAGGATGTGGTTCATACGATAAATGACGTAGCAGCTATTACAAATGATTCTACTATTAATTATTCCGTGTTTACCAGGTTACTAATTAACGCTGCACATCGATTTTTTTTTTTAATTAGTCACATTTAAAGTTTACACTCAAAAAACAAAACCTGCTACATTTTCCTATTGTTCAAATTGTGTTTTCAGTGTTTGGAACTGCATAGCAACAGTCGCTATGACAGTGGTTAAAGTCAGCAGTTTAGGGTCTTTGCATTCGTTATAGAGTCACATGTTTTGGCGCGGATCCTCTGACAGCTCTCAAAATATCCTTCACCTCATGATCAAAAGGCAAAGCTGTGTAGGACATGGAGGGTCCGGATCTTCTGCTCAGGAGTCGATGCTGCTGGGCTACACTGACAGCACTGGGATATGTTGGCATGAAGTTTGTGCTTGTTAGTCTGGCTTGAATCAAAGGGCAAAAAAATAACAGTTCTCATTTTCACTGCCTGGTTCTCCTCACGTCGAGAGCCTGCAATTGGCACAAATATTCCTCCATCAGCTCCTCTTTTATTCCAGTCCCTCCAAAAATGACTCAAGGCTAATTATTATCTTTTGCTATTCACTGAATACTTTGAGGCTTGAGATCAAAAGACAGACAGGAATTGAGAGGCCAGATCAGATTAGGTGTCCTCTGATGTACAGTATATACATATACTGAGACCGGCTATGCTGCACGGGTTGGAGATGGAGGTGGTGACGACAAGACAGGAGGCGGAGCTGGAGGTGTCTGAGTTAAAGATGCTGAGATTTTCATTGGGTGTGACGAGCGGTGGCCTTGTGGTTAGGGAGTTGCCTCAGATCAGAAGGTTGTGGGTTCGAACCCTTTACCGGTGGGTTGCCCTGAGGTGCCCTTGAGCACGGTGCCGTCCCCGTCGGTTCGCTCCTCCCTGCGATGGGCTGGTGACCTGTCCAGGGTGTGTCCCCGTCCTTCGCCTTGTGTGAGCTGGGATGGACTCCGGCACCCCCCCGCGACCCTAATTAGGACAAGCGACCCAGAAAATGACTGACTGACTGTTTAAACACCTTCACCAAAGCCTCTCCCTGAAAAAGTTGGTACATTGTAGTTCTGCTGGACTGGCGATGACTCATGACTTCTCATTTACCCAGCAGGAGTTTAGTTAAAAGCTCCCTGGAAGGTGAGAACATTCAGCCTTAATGGCTGGCCTACATACCCACGTACATAAAGGACGTTTCGTAAAATCAGCTCGGGGCTCCTGGGTGGCACTAAGAGATTTTCCATCATTTTTTCAAATAAAATAATTCATTAGGTAGAATGATGACTGTGCCTCCTCCGCCACCATGAGCTCTCAGCTACTCTGAAAGGAGGGATGTGAACAGAATTATGTTTCAGGGAGACCTTGGACCAGAAAGGCTTTTACACTTAAACAAAGGGTTCTCGTAGTCGTCCACAGGAAGTGATGGCATATCTGTCGACAGAAACACAGGATGAGAAATGGAACTTGCGTTGACTAGAAGTGGTTTCTTTTTGTTTTCGCTCCTTGCCTTCTGACTCGTCCCTGTATCTGAGCTCAGGATAAAGAAAACGAGTGAGTGAGTGAGAGAACGTTTTTAAGGTATTTTTCTTAACCTGGGGATCAAAGCCGTTATATGTCCCCTGTCATCCTGCTGTAAAAGGAAAGACAGATGTTAGCTGGACTGCGATGCTATTGGTCATCCCTCAAATAATAGATGAAATCATGTCATAAAATGGCCATTACGTGTAACCATAAGCAAGGTTCTTTCGAGGCAGTCTCAGTCCACACTGTTCTCCTACTTGGCTCCCTGATGGTGGAATAATCTCACAAGCTCCCAAATACTATCAGAGCAGGACGTCCCTCACTACCTTCAGGAAGCTCATCTGTTCTCAGATCAGCTCTTCTCAGAACACCTCTAACACCCTCAACACTCCTCCAATTCAGATCATACACTTTTCTGTTCAGCTGTTTAGGACTTAATGCTCACTACTTAGCCCTCACTGACCTGGATCTTCTCACTTGTGAGTCGCATTGGATAAAAACTGATAAAATCTGATAAACCTAAATAATCGGATTAAATGGCCATTATGGACGAGCAAACAATGAAAAACTGTAATGTTTGACTATCTTTGTTCATGTTCCTCACTCTGTGCAGGACAATGACGCCTCCTTCACCAACATACTGATTGAAGGCCTCCAGTGCTTGCTCCAATTGCCCCACCAAGATGAATTCCTCAGAGACCACCACCGCCCCACTCTGGACCTTCATGGTTAATTCCAGCCCGCTGTCTTTCTTCCCCAATTCTACTGAAGCTCCATCCCAAACCAAATCCAAGGCTTGCGAGCAGCTCAACATCGCCACTGAGGTTTTCCTCATCCTGGGCATCATCAGTCTGCTGGAGAACATCCTGGTCATCTGCGCCATTGTGAAGAACAAGAACCTGCACTCACCCATGTACTTCTTTGTGTGTAGCCTTGCCGTGGCTGACATGTTGGTCAGTGTCTCTAATGCATGGGAGACAATTGTCATCTATCTTCTGAATAACCAGCAGCTTGTGGTGGAAGACCACTTCATCAGGCAAATGGACAACGTCTTCGACTCCATGATTTGCATTTCAGTGGTGGCATCCATGTGCAGCCTTCTAGCCATTGCGGTGGACCGTTACGTGACCATTTTTTACGCGCTGCGTTACCACAACATCATGACTGTTCGTCGGGCGGCCCTCATCATCGCTGGAATTTGGACCTTCTGCACCGGCTGTGGCATCGTCTTCATCATCTACTCTGACAGCACGCCCGTCATCGTGTGCCTGGTGTCCATGTTCTTCATCATGCTGGCTCTCATGGCTTCGCTCTATAGCCACATGTTCATGTTAGCTCGCTCGCACGTCAAGCGCATCGCCGCCCTGCCAGGCTACAACTCTATCCACCAGCGAGCCAGCATGAAAGCGGCCGTCACCCTCACCATCCTGCTGGGCATCTTCATCGTGTGCTGGGCACCCTTCTTCCTCCACCTTATCCTCATGATCTCCTGTCCCAGGAACCTCTACTGCATGTGCTTCATGTCTCACTTCAACATGTACCTCATCCTGATCATGTGCAACTCAGTCATCGACCCCCTCATTTATGCTTTCAGGAGTCAGGAGATGCGCAAGACCCTCAAGGAGATCATCTGCTGCTACAGCCTGAGGAACGCCTTCAGGATGTCCAAGTAAATCCCAGAGAATGTTGACCTCCTGTTGACCTCCAAACATACCCAAATGCTGTACTGATCTACTGATTGTCTTGGAAATGCTTATTATTATTATTGTTGTTATTATTGCTTGAAAAAATGCTATATCCAAGATTAATGTCATAAACCTGGTACGTTCACACTGGGAACGGTTAGAGCATCAAAGCATCCAGAACCTAGCAGCCAATCAGTTTGGCGGCAGCCAATCAGAATGTAGAACTGCTGGGTTTTAGAGACTTCCAGAGAGCACTTTAGTTCTGACCAAACATTTGTCCCAAAACACAATGGATGAGAAATTGGCCGTTACTGTTGCGGGTTTTCCATGAATTTTTTTAGGTAAATTAATGCCTCGTTAAAAGCAGCCACATCCCACTTGTTAATGATTGAAAGATACATTTAAAAAGAGCAGAACGTCCCTCCAGATTACCCGTCTTAAGCATGAATGCAATGCAACGAGTTGACCAATTACTTTTGGTCACTCTGCACAATGAAAGATGCTCTTGTGAAACACGGCACAGCACACAGTGAACCACAACGAAATTACACCTCTGCATTTTACCCACACACACTGTGCAGCAGGGGGCAGCTATTGAAAGTGACGTGGACAGTTCCTTGCTCAAGGGTACCTCAGGGCAACCTTCTGCTCTGGGATTCAAACCCATGACCTTCTGATCCTGGAAAGCCTTGGAGCAGAGATGCTAACCACTAGGCCACCACTGCCACAGATATAAGGCCTCACTTAATGGCCCCTTAAAAAAGTGTTCAAGACCAAGAAATCTGTCCCACCTACTCCATTCACTGGGACGGAGGGTTGCCAGAGTGGATGCCTATTGCTCTCAGTGCTCCCAGTATGAATGTACTTGAATGGTTAAAGTTGATTTCTATTGATTTTGCGAAACGACTGCGTATTTAAATGGTTAAATGTGGTCGGTTAGAGTGGGATTGATGTGAAAGGCTCAGATCATTAGAACCTCCCCCCGTCAGAGCTGCTCGCAGTGGTCGTGAGTGGAACCGGACGTCTGAATTTACATCATGGACATGAAATGGTGGTGGAGACGCTGCCTGATGCTTGAGACGTTGTATTACCAGAGTTTGGAGAAGCTCTGAAAGTGAACCTGTTCATGATGGAGGGATTCTGTGAGGCTCTGATTTAATCTATTTTACCATCATCGCTCAGAGACACATAACATGCATGATTTGTGTGGATGTCTGGTTCCATTCAGAACCATTGTAAAAAAGGGGAAATGGTTCATGCCAGACTCACTCTGGATAACTTTGCATCTCAAACACTGAATTATGGGGGAAATAAACAAAAAGAATTATCTCTCCAAATGATGTTTTTTGGGGGAAAACTGACAGGTTGGAGCCTGGAGGAGAAAAATGCTCTGAAAGTTCTCCTGAGAGCCTCAGTATATAGAACAGAATGTCTCTGGGTTTAAAGGTAAATACCATCGACTGAATGGAGAGATGACTTTGTAAAAGGTTACAAACTGCTGGAATCTCCACTGCAAGCGACATTCAAGCGAAGTGTACTAGAAAGTCATCAAATGATCATCTGATGTTTGAACGTTTAGACGTGGTGTCGCTTTTCTGGACCTCATGAAAGTATCACAGATGTCTAAAAACGTCTTTAATAACTGTTTTCTTCCATACTCTGAGCGACTGTGTTTACCAAGACTCTGGTAGTCAATATGTTTGCAACTAGATATTTACAAGCTACTCCCAAGAAAGCATGAAACGTGGAACACTGTGTCCCTGTTGGTGGTGGAAATACCCAGAAATGAATTGCTTGTGGGCAGAAGAGACAGATGATGATGAAGGCAGATTGGCGTTTCTGAGAAACAGCTCCAATGTCCTGCTCTTCTCAACGCTGATTTGGAAGACCATGAAAAAGTCAATCCGACCAGACACAAAAATGCCTCCCTGGCATATTGCACTGAGCGATCTGTGGTTCCGTCAAACAGAAACGAGATTTTTTTACCCACTGACTCATTTTCATGCACCAGCATTGAAAGAGCAGGAGCAACTTGTGCCTCGGTTTCGTCTTTTTGCGGCAGTGAAACTGCAAATAAGACTCACGGCTAACAGGAGAGCCTGGTGCCATGATGACCGAAAGTACATAAAATTGTATTTTTTATCATTTCAGAAGGTTGCATGACACACGTAAGGCTTTATTCCAGCAAGCAGCGGTGATAAAGCCTAAATTTCATCCCAGGAATGGGTGAAAAGCTGATTGAGCCTCATGCCAAGAAACATCGGCTGACCTGAGGGCTGCTTTAGTTGATTCTGATGTCCTTTAACCTCAGAAAACTGACACTTGATGGAATAAGACTTTATAGATGTCAGAAGCTCCTAAAGTGGCATTATGTAGCTTTATGAATACTCTGTGAAGTCTCTCTGGAATTAGTTTATGTGAGTTGTCTGTAGGTTCTGTAGGTCTCATGTAGCCTTATGAACAATACATGTTGTCCCTGAACGATAGAACATCCTCTTCTAAAACATCTTGGTCACCATAGCAGATCCTCTGTCTCTGTGTCTTCCTGATTCTTCCTCTTTCACTTCAACCCCCTGCGTGTCCTCTCTCACCACATCCATAAACCTCCTCTTTGTCCTTCCTCTTCTTCTCATTCCTGGCAGGTCCATCCTCAACCTAACCCTGATATACTCCTTGTCTCTCCTCTGGACATGTCCATACCAGTGTAGTCTCCCTTCTCTGTCTCCAGACCATCCAACCCGAGCTGTCTCTCTAATATTCTCGTCCCTAATCCTGTCCATCCTCGTCCCTCCTGATGCAATTCTCAGCATCTTTAATTCTGACACCTCCACCGCCTGTCTTTTCGTCACCGTCTCCAACCCGTATAACATAGCTGGTCTCACTACGGTCCTGTAAACCTTTCCTTTTACTCTTTCTGGTCCCCATCTGTTCCAGATTTCTCCTGCCACTCTTCTCCACCCATTTCAACCTGCCTGGACTCTCTTCTTCTCCTCTCTTCCACACTCGCCGTTACTCTGAACTGTCCATACGAGTATTTAAACTCCTCCCCCTTCACCACCTCTACTCCCGCCGTCCTCACCACTCCGCTGTCCGACCTTTCTTACTCGTTAATGTACAGGTCATGTAGCCTTAGCAAAATGACATAAACCTGCATTTTACGAGTTCATTCTGAGCAGCATCAGTTTTTTTAAGTTTCACCCCAGAAAGTGGAATGACATTTTAGGAATGAGACATTATGAACGTCTTGGTACGTTTTTATCCATTGTTATTAAAGGCTTATGTAGATGTTGTGCAATTTTATGAACGCTGCGGTTTTGTAAAGCATAATGATCATTTATAACAGAAGATAATGTATAATGTCATCTGGGACCACTTTTACTTGTTCATTTGTATATATTCTGTAATAATATGTATATAATATAAAACAAAGACTGCTGATCCACTGTGAATGAGTGCTGAGTGTCCTCTAATCTGTTTCTCCAAGTGGAGAAGATCTGTCTGGATGACAGATTTTCTGCATCTGCATCCAAATTAGAGTGGCTGGAGTGCTTCCGGTGGATGGAGGTGAATAATCACCAACGTCGAGAGCTTTCGGGGAGATATAATGGGGTAACAATCACTGCGCTCACAACAAAGTCCATCTCAAACATTCATTTGCTGAGCCTCGCCGTCAGGAACACGAGGAGAACATTGCGTTCCATTAAAGCTGAAGCATCTGGTCTGCATTCAGAATATCATGTAAATCCTCACATGGCCGTTGGAGGTTAATCTCCAGCGAAAAAGACACAGAAAGTCGAGATAAAAGGCAAAATGAAAGTCTAATGACTTTCCTTTGATTCAGTTTCTCGTTGAACCTTTTTTAATGGGATCTGACGTGAAAAAAAAAGAAGAAAAAAAAAGAAATGAAGCAGGACCACTGTTTAAAAGTGGTGTCGATTAGCCTGTGCAGCAACGTGGGATAACAGTCTGCAGAGTGCACCAAAAATCTGAAATGAGCAGTGAAAAAACGATAATTTAATAGTTTTATTATAAATCAAGTGATCAGACCCTTGAGTAAGGTACCGTCCACATCACTGTTCCCCGGGTGCTGGATATGGCTTCCAGCAGCAAGACGGTGTGTGTGAATGAATTTAGATTTGGTTGTGGTTCACTGTGCACTGTCCATAATGACAAACAGTCACTTTCACTTCACTTTCACTCTAACGAGCCCGACTGCAAAAGTTGAGCAGATCAGATCGACCCGAGAGTTTGAACACACACTTTAGTGAAAGAGACACACACTTAGGTGTGTCCCGTATGTCAGTTTAAACAGTGACCTACAAACAATTCACATCCTGGAAGATTTTCTCTTCTCCGGATCACATTTCTCACACTTTCAAAACCTTTCTGCCCTTTATTTACAGATTGACATGAAACGAGCTCACGTTTTCAGTGTAATCTCAGTCTTTTGGTCACGACTGGACCAGCCTTTTGTCTCCTGAATGCTGAAATCTCTTTCCTGGACAGGTGGGCTCAGGTTTAACAACACGGACTGCTTGGCTTCCGTTGGCCTGTGCAGCTTCTCTTTGGTCGAGTCCGCGCCGGACGCTTCGGGGCCTAATTCGGTTAATGAAAACAAAGCCCTGGAGCTGCAGGTGAAAGTGGGAACAGATTAGCCACGGTGCAGAGATGAACTCTGACATCCTCTACTAATGAGAAACAGGCTCATTGAGGTCTTGGTGGCTTTTGGCCTCAGATGTCCCACCATCTGAGACATGCTGAATCACCCGTTAGGATCGCCTGTAAAGAAATAAAACACTGCTACTGATTTTTCTAATGATCACAGTTGCAACTGTTGTGTAAATTATTTTTGATAGCTTTCAGGCACCACTGCTGCATTTTACATTTCACTCCCTGCTGGTCTAGTGGCATGGATTCAGCTCAGGTTCAATTCCCGGTCAGGGAAGCTCTCTTTTGGGGCAGTGGTGGTCTAGTATTTAGGGATTAGGCCCCAGGATCGGAAGGCCGTGGGTTTGAATCCTGGATCAGTAGATTGCCCAGAGGTACCCTCGAGCAAGGCACCATCCCCATCGACGCTCCCCTAGTGTTGGATATATCTGCCCCCTGCTGGATGGGGTGTGTGTGTGTGTGTGATGTTCAATCAGGCTCTGGCTGGGCCCCTCCTTAAGCCACGCTATTGTTATCTTGGCTGTGGGCTGAAGGTCATTGTTGGAAGATGAACCGCAGTTCGAGGTCCAGAGCGCTCTGGAGCAGGTTACTATCAAGGATGGCTCTGTAAGTTGCTGCATTCATCTATCCCTCCACCCTGACTAGTCATCATGATGCTGCCACCGCCATGCTTCCCTGTAGGGATAGTATTGTCCAAGTGATGAGTGTATCAGAATAGAGTTAAGAAGAATTTAACTTTATTTTGATGCCTTCACAACCTTTTGTTTTTAGGGTGCTAAGTTTTTATCGTTAATTGTTTAGATAACCTTTTAATTGTTTAGCTAACCTTTTTAGTCTGTTGACCAACTTTTCTACTCAATTGTCTAACTGTTAGCTAAATGCTAAATGCGCACTTAAAATTTCACTGCCTTTGCCATGACCCTCAAAAGTGAGCTCAGGAGCTTCCTGTTTCCATTCCACTGATCTTCCTTCAGAGGTTTCTGCAGCTTGATTGGAGTCCACTGGTGGTAAAATCACTTGATTGGACATGCTTTGGAAAGGGACACACCTTTCTGTTTAAGGTCCCATAGTGCATGTCAGAGCACAAACCAAGCCATGAAGTCCAAGGAGCTGCCTGTAGACCTCAGAGGCAGGATTGTATGGAGGCACAGATCTGGGGAAGGCTACAGAAACATTGCTGCAGCATTGACGGTCCCAATGAGCACAGTGGCCTCCAACATTCATAAATGGTAGAAGTTTGGAACCACCAGGACTCTTGAGTTGGTGATGACCCTGTTTGAATCCGTTGAACCCACTGCAAATTCTGACGTCTTCATTGCTGGTGAATCAATGCTGCACTGAAAACCTCCACCTCTCTCCAATCCATAGTAGTAAGATACACTTAAAAAAGATTGACGCAATTTATAGAGTTTTCCCTCCAAAACACTCTATTTTGAAAGTGAAAGTGACTGTTCTTGTCATTGTGAAACGCAACGCAGCGCACAGTGAACCACAACGAAATTACACCTCTGCATTACACCCACATACCGTGCAGCAGAGGGCAGCTATTTGAAGTGCTGGGGGAGCAGTGACGGGGACAGTACCTTGCTCAAGGGTACCTCAGGGCAACCTACTGGTAAGGGATTTTATTTTAAGTGGCAATGTGGTTCATTGGCTGGGACAATTGTAACAATCCCAGTGTGACTATCGTTCCAGTGTGAATGTATCGCTCCCAGCGTGAATGTATCACTCCCAGCATGAATGTATCACTCCCAGCATGAATGTATCGCTCCCAGCGTGAATGTATCACTCCCAGCATGAATGTATCACTCCCAGCATGAATGTATCGCTCCCAGTGTGAATGTATCACTCAATAAAGTTGATTGGACCCAGCCATGTTGGAGATGGAGATGATGTAAGGGTCGGGGAGTTGAGAATTCATTCACGTGTTGCGATGTAAGAGATCATCAGAATGGGTTTTTTTTTTTTTCCTAGATTGGGAATTCCAGTCGGCTTTGAATGCAGCATTAAAGACTAACAGGCTAATCCGATTTATTAATAATCACCCATGAAATATGGACTATAAAAGTTCTGACCACATGGTTCACTTTGAAATTACAGCAGATTTCCACAAAGTCACATGAATTTTGCACAGGCTTGAAATGTCCATGTTTTGGTAATCTGCCCTAAACAGCAGTGACCTCTTCAGCTCCTCAGTCCATGGTATGTTTGTCCTGTGCAAAGGTCTTGATCTCCTCATCTCTTCATATTTTGCTTCCAGATTTTCATGTATTGTTAATGTTGAGGAACCTCAGGAGCCTCAGGGCAACCAACTGGGATTTGAAGCTTCAGGTTCAAGAACCTTCTGATACTGAGGCCTCATTCCTAAATGCGAGGTCAGCACTGCCCATGTTCAGCGCTCATGTTCAGTTTGAACAAGAATAGAAATTGATATACAGTTCTGTGTAAAAGTCTTGAGCCCCTCATTTCTTCACATTTTGCTTCCAAAGATCTAAACTTTCTTGTATTTTTAATGTTGAGGAACAGTTCCACAGATCTTCCTGAAGGACAGTGTTGTTGTCTCTCATGTTCAGTCCAGTCTCTGTACCTGAGCAGTTCTCCAGATCTTCCTGAAGGACAGTGTTGTTGTCTCTCATGTTCAGTCCAGTCTCTGTACCTGAGCAGTTTGATAGTTCTGTGTTGGTTAATCCACACAGTGATCTACGTCTGAACCTCCAAGCAGAACAAAGCATCTATCTTAAGACATGAAGCAGTGAAGAACCAGGTGCAGATGATTCTACATGATCAGGTGATTCATTTACTAGTGATGCTGAACGCTGAGTGGGTGGAACCCTTTTATCTAGAACTTTGTATCTTTTGACACTTGGTAGCCTGGAGCACTGAAACATTCTTTTATTAAACCCTCAATCTGATAAAGATCAGACAGTTTGAGGAAGAAGTTTGTTTTTTTGCACCAACACTGTGATTCCCAAGTCACAGCACTGTCAGTCTTCTACAGCTTGTAGAGTAAATCTGCTAAAGCATGTGAATCTGAGCTCACGCTAAAACCTTGTTTGTCCACTTACCTGCAGTTTTTTATAGATCAAGACTTTTTATAGTCCCAGACTTTTGCACCTGGGAATTGAACCCAGGACCTTCTCTAAACTGAACTTTATTTAAATGAAGCCAAACGTACAGGCAGGTTTGAGGCACATGGTATGAAACATGGAGCACCAGTGATCATATTAACACCAGACCAGATGATTACTGACGGGAACACTGTGGTTCTCAGCCTTAAAGGGGGATCTATTATCCTCTTTAGAGTTCACAATTTTATGTTTAGTGTCCCCTAAACAACATTTACGTTCTTCAGTTTTCTAAAAAAACAGTTTTCTACTGTGCATCTTTTTCTGTCCTGTTTTTATCCTCGATCTGAAACAGTCTGTTTTTGTGCCAGTAGCACCAGTCAGGTGCGTTCCTCACGGGGAATTTTTTGCAGACTAATTTTAGAACTATTAATTCATTTATTCATTATCTCAACTGATCCTGAAGTCAGAGCTGGTGCTGGAGCCCAGCGTCACTAATAACAATGTCCTGCCTGTCGGACTGTCTTAACTTTGTCGTTTTGAGTCAATTAAATGAAAGAGGTTTCGGTGATCGTACCAAATCCGGCTCTTTGATGAAGTGTTCGCATGTTCTGAGTTGAGGAACGTTGTACGTGTGACTCATTCAGGGACATTTAAGGGAACATTTCTGATTCATCGCATGGCTAGAAATGTCAAAAATGTCTTTCATCCAGCATCGTTCCTCAGGAGGCCTCACGCCAGCCCTGTAAATGTGAAGCTCCTCCAGTGCTGATGGAAGTAAATCCACTTTCAGATTACACACCACTGCTTCACTCTCAGCACGAGAAACCAACCCATCAGACGACAATTTCAGCTTCCTCTCAGCACACACACACACACACACTCATGCACACACACACACACATGAACACCAGAACAAACACACACACGTGGATGGTTTTCCCACAGTGGCAACCTGTTTGGACTTTGCTTTTTCAGATACAGTTTTACTTGCTGTTGTTCTCTGGAGAAGGTAGAGGTGATCCACCTGTTTCCCTGGTTTCTATCTTCTGGAAGGATCATGTTAACATGTAACTTGCATGTTTACGCTCACCTGTAACTGGGAAATAAATACGGCACGTGTGAATCAGAAACTTCCTTCAGTCTCCATTCTCTAATCTGACTTTTGAAGAAATATAACCTATAGATCTGCAAAGCGCCATCATTCGTGCCCAGTTCTTTCATCAGTGTGTGTCAAATATTAATCAAATGCACTTGTTTGAATACAAAGCATACTTGACTGTTCTGTCATGTCCACTCTGAACAGGACTCAGACAGTCTCACCTGAGAATCGAACCCAGGACCGTCTCGATGAGTGTGCACGCGAAAGCATGTTTAATACAGATTTGAACCATCCATCCATTTTCTGATGCTTGTCCCAAACGGGGTCGCGGGGGAGTGCTGGCGTCCAACCCAGCGCACACAGGGCAAGGACGGGGGACGCACCCTGGACAGGTCGCCAGCCCATCGCAGGGAGGAGCGGGACGGGGACGGCACCTTGCTCAAGGGTACCTCAGGGCAACCCATTGGCAAGGGGTCCGAACCCCTGATCCTCCGATCATGTGGCCGACGCCCTAACCACCAGGCCACCGCTACCCCAGATTTGAACCATTTTCTTCTAAAAGAAGAAGGCAGGATGTACAAACTAAACTAAACTTTATTTAAATGAAGCCAAACTTACAGGCAGATTTAAGGCACCAGTAGTAACACCGATCAGGTGTGTTTCTGCACCTGTTTCTTCACTGCTTCATATCTTAAGTTACATGCTTTGTTCATGTACATGCTTGAAGGTTCAGATGTAGATCACTGTGTGGATTAACCAACACAGAATTATCAAACTGCTCAGGTACAGAGACTGGACTGAACATGAGAGACAACAACACTGTCCTTCAGGAAGATCTGGAGAACTGCTCAGGTACAGAGACTGGACTGAACATGAGAGACAACAACACTGTCCTTCAGGAAGATCTGGAGAACTGCTCAGGTACAGAGACTGGACTGAACATGAGAGACAACAACACTGTCCTTCAGGAAGATCTGGAGAACTGCTCAGGAACAGAGACTGGACTGAACATGCAAGACAACAACACTGTCCTTCAGGAAGATCTGGAGAACTGTTCCTCAACTATGCAGTAAAAAATAAGTTTGGAAGCAAACTAGGAAGAAATTTTCACAGTGCTGTAAATCTGTTTTCTCTGAAGTCTCTCCACCACGAATGGCTTTGGTTTTAGTCCAAAATCTTCACCAAGCAACATCCCAGGCATCAATTTAATGTCTGTGAGGGACATTCAGACACCACCACTGTGAACAGTTCCGATTCAGTACGCTCCCTGAATGCATTATATCATGGGTTTCATTTTTTACTGGAGAATTAGGGGTCAATGCAGCTTTGTTTATTGGTCCCTGCCTAGGAACCCATCAAACAGAGTTAACAACTGACACCAGATCAGCTGGACTTGCTGATTAAAGTCTCCTCGTCATGTGAGTGTGTTGCAGCTGAGGTTGAATGCAACTGAAGAAGGAGAACACCACACTCTTTCTCTAGATCTGACCACAGCTCTCTCCCTCTGGAAATTCATCTGGGGTCTGCTTTGTCCCTGCAGTGCAGGGCGCACTCACTTCTGCTAAACGCCTCGGCTTAAGGCCACACAGCCACAATGCAGCATCAGAGAGAGCTTTATTGACTCGGAGACGGCAGCTTTTCCTCTGTGACGCAAATTACCGAGACCTGAGGGTGACACAGATGTCAGGGGGTGACTGCTCATGTCTTGTTGTCGAGAGACGATGCATCCTGCATACTTAGAGGACATAGCTCTGGACTGAGACATGCTCTTGTACAGTCACGCAGCCTGTTAGGAGGAGAACCAGGACCAGGCCTGAGGAGAAGATCTTCTGTTAATTAATACTCTGATTGTCTGAACTAAATTGGTGCCACCTCTTCGCCAATATCTCCAGTTTTAGTCCAAAATCTTCTCCAAATTCTGGTCTCAGACATCAGGCAGCATCTTCACCACCATTTCATGTCTGTGAAGGACATTCAGATGTTTGGTTTCATTCTGTGAACACTATTCGGGACATTTCCCCACTCTGAATACTTCTTCATTAGGAGTCTCAAAGGACAAGTCCATGAGATAGCTTCATAAAGCCAATAAGAACTTCTAACAGCACTTCACCCTGTGTTTAGTTTCAAGCAAGACCTGAGTGGCTACAAGAAAAACTGGGCAGTGGAAACCTGCTGTGGCTCGAATGTAAATTTCCAATACAGTTATTTAATGAAGCTTTTATTCTGATTCACAGTTCTTTGAACCTGCCTTTATGGATTCCATTGGGAAACAGCTGGAGCAGTGGAGGTTTAGTGGTTTGGAAGGTTGTGGGGTTGAGTGGACCAGTAGTACTCTGAGGTTCTCTTGAGCAAGGTAAGCTCCCATCACTGGTCCCTAATGCTGGCTATTGCTGACCCCTAGCAACAAGCATAAATCCAGCTGGAATTCTTTGCTGCTTTTGCCGTCCCAGGACATGGTTGAGATCAAGGTGAAGGTTCCTTTATTGTCATCAGCAGCAATATTCCCCCACGGACCACGAATACACCCACTGAAAGCCCTTCAGGTTCCCCTTGGACCTGCATTTCAGTTTCAGTCAGAGCCAGGATAGGCTCCAAAAGATGTAAAGAAATTTGTGCCCAAAATAGGACGTATTGGGTTCCTTGCTGGTGGGAAAGAGTCATGAGAGACAGAAAGACAATGGAAAAATCGAAAACCTGATCTAAGGTTTTAAGGGAGGAGCTGTCAAATGATTGACCCGACGAACAGATTCAACAAGAAACCTGAACTTTGTAGAACACTATAGAAGAGTGGACCAGATAGACTGCTATGACTCATTGTAGAGGAACTGTCAAACAGGAGGAAAACAAACCATCTTCTGCTTAAATTATAGGTAGTTGGACTCAACAGGGTCTGTTGTACTGATTCTTAAAACTTTCCAAAAAATCAGGAGACCTTGGTCATCGGCATTTATTATATTTGCTTTCAGGCGTTGCTTTGTTTATTACACCAGAATCGAATACAGATACTAATATGTCAGAAAAGTGGGACTACAAACTATAGCTGGAAATAAATAGATAATAACCTATAAATGGCTTCTGATGAGATTAATTTAAACACCATATACTATATAAACTGTCTCTATATACACTATATACTATATAAACTGT